>CM033471.1:31406916-32006916 GCA_019447015.1 Hymenochirus boettgeri | reverse complement strand
GAGTAAATTACAATATCCCTCTAATATAACAGTACAGACATAGCCACTATGTTAAAGGTTCGTACACACTGCAATTGCGGTGCCGACACCGTGACGCACAATGTGTATGAAGGGCCTTTTGGGTGCTAAATCTTTGCCTTGTATGGGCCCACTTTATCGGCCAGAACGCTTCTTCTGATCGGGGCTCATTGCCAAACTGGCCGGGCGGATCTCCAAATCGAGCGTCCATTTTTGCCTGATAAAAGTGCCCCATCACGGCACGATATCGCCGACCTGCGATCGTGTGTATAGTAGCAGGATACGCTTTGTACTGGCAAATCAAGGAGAAAGTTCAAAGACATCTTACCAGTACCACATTATAATTATAAAGGGCATGTCCAACCCTTTAGATGGGCCCGGTAGCCCCTTCCCCCAGCCCCAACCTCATAATTAGATTTTCCAGAAAGACGCCCCGTGCTTACTTACCTTAACCTCTTTCCCCCTTCCCCCACACATCCCGGCCTCTGCTTGCACTGAACTGCATGCAGGGGGGTGAGCTGTGGCCGGTTCCCTGATTGGCTGAGAGGCAGCCAATCATCAAGATGCTGTGCGGCATTCCGATCGGGGAAAGAGGTAGGTAAGTACTATCGGGGGAGTCTGTACATTTAAGAATGCGGTTGGGCCTGTGGGAAGGAACCTACTACTGGGAGTAAACAGGATGTTTTAATGTGCTACTGGGAGGTGCTTTGCAATGGAGGGAGGGGGGGGAGGCCTGCAGTGGCATAGGACAACAATTCTCGGAGGATGAGACAGGAGGCAGAGTCTTATATGGACTCTGTATCTCCTGTTGGGAGTTTTTTAGACTTTGGGGGGGAAATCCAGGAGGACCATTTGGATCTGGGTGTAAGGTAGGGATTTTATTACACTACAAGAGTTGGGGCCAGTCGTGGTGGGAATTATAGTTTTGGGGGGACATGCCCTTTAATAAGTCAATCATCTTCAATAATACTAGTAAAACTCTAGAAACTTGTAATCAAAGAAAAAAACTTTTTATCCCATCTCTCCCACACACATGTAAAGCTATAAATGAAAGTTATAGTAACAAACCTTGTATTGTCAGAGCCTGACAGACAAGATTTATAATTAGCAGGGGCTGCATTATTGAAATTGAATTATACATGTGATCCTTCAACTCAGACTGCTACAGTGTTTTCACTGATTAACCTGTGGCTCTCTATAAATGTTTTCAGAATACAACTCAACCATTCCTGATGCCCTTGCTAGGAGTACTTTAGGTTAATATGATAGTATTTATTCAGCTTTACAACAAATAACTGTTCAAAGCCAGTGAATTTGATCTAGACAATGGCAACCTAACATTCGTGAGCGAAATCTATTGAAAATTTTATTCTCCTTTGTGACATAGCACCAAACAATAATGTTATGATATGATAGCAAAACTACGGGACACCAAACTAATATGATATGCAAAGCTCAGTTAAGGCACCATACGCTTTGATATTTGATATGCTTGCAGAACAACTAGGATCTAGCCTTCTAAAATACAGAAACTAGCGTTTCTGCAAGCCTTGGGCTGTTTATAACTGTCTCTTGGCACACCCCCCACATTGATTGGCAATTAATAAAAGAGCCAATAGATTTAGATTTGTTTTGGACTCAATCAGATTTTGAGGGTTGTTTTATGAAACACTATAAACTTCCATGTCAATCACTCAGAGCAGCTCAGTTTGTTGTAATCAGAGTCAAACTAGCCAGATTCTTGCATTTGTATTTAGGTTAGAGATTTGCAATAAGGGCTGGTTATTTATATGGTTCGGACGTATCATAGCATGAAACATCTTTAGCTCCTAGGTTATATGTTTTATATTGTCATTGTGCCTCGGCAGTCCATCAAATCAGCACCTACATTGATTAAAGATAATGAATCTTGCTTACTTTAATCAACTAGTCCATGCAAAAATTGTGAGCAAGCCTAATAAATATGCCAGTTGAACTACTAGTTCCACCATTCCCTGACAAGCACTCTCAAACAGCATAGGGGCAGTTAGAGGGGTTGTAAATCATGCGTCAGGCTGTCAGATTCACTGCAGTGTAATAAAATACAATCAGGTTGTAATTAACACACAACCACCCTGTTACTTACTTTAAATATATGTCCCCCAATTATGAGAGATGTGATAACTAAATATATATCCACTAACAATTTATTGCTCTATGGCCAGAGCAGGGATGTCCAACCTGTGGCCCTCCAGATGTTGGAAAACTACAAACGCCCAGTACTTCTTGGTGTCTCTGCAATGGAGGAATGCTGGGCGTTGTAGTTTTCAAAAATCTGGAGGGCTCAGGTTGGAAATCCCAGACCCAGCTTGGCAATAGCCAGGAAAAACCAACTTGGATACCCATTATACAGAAAATAGTGATTGGATAATCCACGGGAATAGCGGCAACGAAAGCGTTACACGTTTATGTGATGTAACCTTTCGTTGCCGCCATTCCTGTGGCAGGACGCAATAAATAAAAAGGCCTTTCAAATGCAGCAAAAATAAATCAAAGTTTATTGCAAGCACTTCTGTACATTCTTAAAGGTACAGGTATAAAAGGACATCTATACTGAAAAATAGTTATCTTTAGATATCCAATCTGAACTGTCTTCTGCTAGTGCAGTTTTGGAGACAGTGTTCATGCAAATCCAATGCTGCCTCTTAGTGATTACTGAGCATGCTTGCCCTTATAGACAGCCCGGAGGTCCGAAGGACGGTGTCGGTTAAGTTGGGAGGAGAGCTACGAGCCTGAGCAATCAATTACTGTATCTAGGAATGCAGTGACACACAAACCTCAGAGTATGTGCTATTTACATGTATTAATTTATATTAAAATGAGGCAAATCATTTTTCACATATAGTGGCCCTTTAAAGAGTATGTCCACCCTTTAAACTAATGTTTTCCATAATATAGATATTGGTCCCCTAGCCTCAACCGCATTCTATTGAGCAAAGATGTCCCCGATCTTTTCTTACATACCTCTCTCCTCACCACACAATCCCGCCTCTGCTTGCATAGAACTGCGCAGGCAGGCGACGGCAGCTGCATCCGTGATTGTCAGCCATATCATGGACGCAGCTGCTGGTAGTGTAGAAGGAGAGACGTAAGGTAAGTAAAGATCGGGGGACTTTCTTGCTCTAATAGTAATGCAGTTGGGCTGGGAAACCAATATCTATTTATGGGAAAGGGGTTTATGCTAGGGGGAGGGAGGACCAAATTGGGAGGGAGAGAGGGGGAGGGCTCTTCTTGCGAATGGCAAAATTCTCCCGGCGGAGGGGAGACAGAGGCAGAGTCCTATATGGACTCTGCTAGGCTCCTGGTGGGCAGTTTTTGTGACTTTGGGGAGGGATGTAAGGTAAGGATTTTATTACACTACAGATTGGGGCCAGTAGTGGGGGGGATTATAGTTTTGGTGGTGGACATGCCCTTAAAGTTTCCAACTCTGCATAGTTTTGTGTCATCAGCAAACACATAGACCTTATGTCAATAACCACTTCTAAGTGTAACATTGCTATTAAAGGACATGTCCACCCCCAAAACTATTTTTTGCTGTAGCGTATGGAGCGCTGTCCGGTTGTAGATTTGCCATTTATTTCATATTTTTTGGGAACTGATACCTTTGATTACCATGTCGCTTTTTAGACTTGTGTGCAATCATCTCTCTATGCTCCACGAGGCACGTCCACACCTGCGTCAACAAATGCAATTACATGGCAAATTGCACATTAAAATGGTGGTGATTGAATCGATTGCGTAGGCAGAACGTCAATCACATGCACGGTGCAATGTTAAAAAAATGCATGTGCACTTGCAAAAAAGCGAGATAGTGGGGGCCTAGCCCTTACTGGAGATTATATGGTGTGTGGAGTATTGGAACCAGATTATTTCAATACATCAATAATGTTACTCAAATCTCCTGTTTGAGTAGTTAGTTGGATAACAAATGAAACTTTTGCTGTAAATTCTTTTATTCTTAGATACAGATAGCCAAAATACTGAGAACCAAACTGAGAGCCATCTGAACTAAGGGCTGCCCATTCAAGCTACCCAGCCAGAATGACTCAATAAGCTTATATCCCAGTACATGCCTTAGTACAAAGACTAACATTTCAGATGAATGCATAACTGAAACTAGCTCTCCCTTACTGAACATTCACTATTTGTAGTGACTCCTAAACCCACCCAAAATCTGATTGGTCCAACTTTCAATGATCAATCAGATTTGAGATTGTATCTAGACCAATCAGATTTGTGGGGGCGGGACGGTGTTATGAGACACTATAAAAGGCATGGAATCTTCAGAGAAGCTCAGTTCTAATCAGCAGTCAAAACTAAGCAGGTCTTGCCTTTGTATTAGGTTAGGAGACTTGCAATTAGATGGACAGTTTTTGGTTGGCTGCAGAAATGAATATTTTATAGTTCCTGGGTTTCTTACCTATGGAAGTCATAAGGTACGTGCAACCATGGGTGCTGGCGCATGACACGTACTAATGGGCGTTTAATGGCCAAAATCTTCCCGTTATGGGCACTTTACGCCCGAATTGGCTGCTCCCTTTAGAGATCCCCCTGGTGGATCGGGCAACGATATTCAAAACGAACAGGGGCGATTTTCCTGATAAAGTCCCAGACCACGGGCCGCTTAAATCAGCTGAAACGAACGTCCGTATACCATTGTGTATTTTACGGGTCATCATCCACGATCACCGGTGTCGAACGCTATAGTGATCCTAAATAAAGCACATACTATGTTAATATAACGTTGAAATAATAGTTTTTGATTCCAGAGCGCTGACAATTGCTTTACTTTAGCCAAATAGATGCCGAAAACTGTGAGCAATCCTAGTGCATATGGTAGTTGTGATCCTTCCACCATTTTCCTGGAACAGCACTCTCAACAGCGAGGGCAGTTATGGAATGTTAGGGGTTATATCTATTGAATACATGCAGCAAGGCTGTCAGAATCAGTGTCAGGTGTATATTCTACAACCAGGTTGTAATTAGTGCAAGCCCTACAGTGTTATATAATTGATATATATTAACATCCAATTACAATATAAGCTTATAAAAAATAAAGAATATGGTAACAAATGCAAAATCCAGGTTTATTCCTGTGCTGAGCAGGAAATTGATTTCTCTATTGCCCCATAGCCACTGCAATAGCAGGAAAAAACCAACTTGGATACCTCATATTAGAGATGTAATGTGGGTTCCAATAGAACCCAGTTTGAATCGATAGGAGGGTTTCGAAGTCTGAGTAAACTTTCGGAATTCCCGGAATTTCCGAAACCTGGTTATTCGCATTTTTTACTTTAATCGAAATCTAAAGTGACGATGTATTGAAAATTAAAATGTAGGACGATTTCCAAAAAATCGAAGATCGAAGGAAAAATTTTCAAAAATTTAAATTCGAAACTCAAATTTTTGAATTTCAAATTAGAAAATTTCAAAAACGGAACGAAAATCAACAGTTTCAAAATCTCTATCATTAAGAAAAGAAAGTGGATGGTTGGATCAATCCACGTGAATGGCGGCAACTCAAGCGGTCCTATTTATGTCATTATGTAACATAGGCACCGCTTGAGCTGCCGCCATTCCCAGGCATGACGCACCTAAGTAAAAAGACCTTTCAAATGCGGCCAACAAAAAAGTTTATTGTAAGCACATTCCCTTTAAGGTACAGGTTATAAAGATCATCTTCACTGAAACAATATTTATCTTTAGATATCCATCCGAACCATCTTCTGCTTGGTGGCAGTTTTTACTATACTGGAACCGGTGACAGTGTTCATTTCAAATAATGAATGCATGATGGGAAATTTCCTCTTCCAATTCTGCCTCATTGTGATCAGAGCATGCTTGCCCTCATAAAAAGCACTTTGGGAACAGTTAGAGGCAGAAAACATATTTCATCAGGGAAATGCGTCTCCCAGTCTTCACTCTTGGACTTTGAACTGCCAACTAACAGGAAACCATAAGGAGCAGAGAAGTAAGGTAAGGTTTTTGATACTACACAGTGGGGCACTGTAGTGGGTTTTAAATTAAAATTTTTAGGGTGGAGTGTGCCCTTTAATTTTCCAGATATTGTTTTTTTTGGAGGAGAAACATTCATATCTGACAAAATTGGTCATACAAGAGCTGAACCTTTTCTGGTTATTTTATGGTATCTAGAAATTTATTTTTCTTAGTCAAGGCAATATTCAGCCTCCATATTCATACACATATTGCACAAAAGGCAGAAAAGGAATGCTCTATGATAACTGTTGTTTTATTAAATTCACTCTGTAGTTGGTCCTTGTTTGAAGGATGGATTAATGGGATAAACTTGGAGAAAATGGGGCAAAAATATTTTCCTTAAACATATAAAAAAGACTTTTGCTGCCAGGGAAAAAAACATCTTTCCTAATTACAACACGACACACAATGCAATGATGAGAAGAGACAAAGGAATCAGCACTGTTTCCAGGTATTCTCTGTCGAAACTACTATACGACAATAGCAAGTAAATGAACATCTGTTCTCACAAAGGGAATAGAAGACCAGCCATCCTTCTAGTGCATCGATCAGCGAACACTCCTATCCATCAGTAACCGTTCAAAACATATCAGGTGCTAAAAGGTATACAGAATGAAATCAATATTGAACAGTGTTTCTCTCTGTGATCATCTGGCCCTCTTCCTGTAATCATTCAGGGAAAGCTGTTAAAATAATAAAAGGGTATTGACTTGTCTAAGAAAACGCTTTCCACCGAAAAAAGCTCTCACACGAGGGTTTAATTCTCGTACTGGCCAGATATGGGGAAAGATCTACTGTTCTTGTAATATGTAGGCTGGACAGGGAATCTTATAGTCATGGCCAGTGGCCATTGGCATAACATATACATTTTGTTTTATTTTTTATGCTTGTAGATATGAGAACTTTATAATGATAAATGGAATTTTCACTCAGCCATATCATTGGTACATGGGTGGCCGATGTAAGAAAAACCATTGGTTATACCCCCTTACGGACATCAGTTGAGGAGAATTTGTTTGCACTAACCATGTCCATTAGATTTTTAGCAATTGGATATTTAATGTAAAGTTTTTTTTTTTCTATTTTGGCAAGTGTATCTGCCTCCTCGTTCCAGTAGACTTTTAATAAGGATGTGCAGACGGAGGCAGACAGATGAAACAGCAGTCATCATTGGCTGGGGGATTGTCGATAGTAACAGCTTTGATTGGACTGCACGGAGGGACGAGCCATCTTAGTCTGCCAGAATGGGGACATAATGTAATCATAAATATCTGTTATAGTGAATACATCTAAACTATGTGCTTAATATATCAATTGGGGTGGGGGGCAGCGTAAACAGACATTGGACCATTTTTTTTCATTTTAAGGGTGAGTCCCAGACCCTTTCTGCTGCTTCTTGCTAGCAGAGAGCTGGGAGCAGACAGGCGCCGGGGGAAGAGTAGTGAAGTAGTGTAAGTACATTTTTGGGTTTGTTTTAACAAAAGTATTTGCGGTTGTGGGTAGGGATGGGGCGTCCTACACACAGAAAAAAATATATTTTTAGGGGTGGACATACTCCTTTAATAAAACCAAAAATTAGATACTATAAAAAAAACGTTGGTAATTGGTTTTTTTATAATATAAAGTTCAACATCCCTTGTAAAGTCTTTTTTCTATATGACAGTGGTCACCCCTGAAAAATAGCTATCGTCGCTGACCACATACATGCTAGAAAGTGGTGACTTTAACTAGTATGTTTCTCCATTTTAAACAATTAACGTTGATTCTTCTTAAATTTATCTTTGTGCAAGCTGCAGTATAGGAGAGTAGGTGTCTCATTCGGTCTGTAAGCATACATTATGTTTAATTATTTTACAGAGTGAACAGAAGACTGACAACTATTCTGCATGAAATCTTATGTTTATACTGGTTATGACTATATTTGGCATATTTGTATAGGATAGGTCAAGCCTATAATAGAATACAACTCTAGATTTCATTGCAAGAAACTAAAAGCTCCCAGCAGTTGTAACTTACAACCCTCTGCTGCTTCTATTCTAATATTAATTTCTTTCTATAAGGATAGGTAAAATAGTATGATTGGCACGTCCGTTATATAAAAAAAAACAATTGCTTGAGTCCACAAGAATGAATTTTGATGTGATAGGTATATATATAGCAAAACGAGAAAAGAAAAGAAAAAACAAAAAACTTAAGCTAGTTTTCCCCTTGGGATTAACAATTGATGGTGTTTCACAGTATTTTATTTCTGGTGGATTGGAGTCACTATACTCCTGAATTGCTGTGTTCTCTGGTGGATTCCGAGCTACATACTTTCAATACTGAAATGTTTATTATGGGGGAGTTATATCATTCAGGATCTATTACCTTGTTAATAGTAATTTATAGTTTAGGCAGGTTATAATGTTTGGTGTGATGATGTTAACTATTATAATTCAACATTTTAACTCATTTACCCATTAAACTAGTTATTTTTAATGCTGCTTCAAACAAAGGATTTCTTATTAATTAGTTGTTCATCAACAGCTCCACAGTCCAAGGAGTGAACTATACAGGTTGGGCTGTGTTTTTTACAGAGTGGGATGGTCAACATTTTGCATCAGCCATGGTTAAATAAAATGTATTGACTTGGAAAGAATTATATGCGAAAATAGACACATCTCCTCAAACAAGGATTAGGATTATTAACAGAGAGTGTTTTTGAAGGAGCAATGTTTGATCTTGGGACTTTTCTTCTTTGGTACGTCAATAAAGATGCACAAAGCTAATTAGTTTTCTTCCTGGAACAGCAGTTCCGTGGAAGATGCGGAAAAACTGATTAAACCCATAAAAAGCATTTCACATAAACACATCCCGACCATTGATTTTCAAACTCTTTTGGGCCAGGAATGTTTGACTTTTATCCACATTATAGACTTTTTTAATGATTGACTGTTTAATTTTGAATATTTTTTTTACCCTAACTTACTTTCTACACCAGAATTTTTCAACCTTTGTTTGACTGTTTTTCAAAATTTTTACCATTTTTTAAATATTCGGAATTCTGAAAATTCTGCTGGGGATCCATGGAATTGTAAAACCAGCATTTCAGGATCAAAGTCAAGTTTGTTTTCGAGACTGAGCACCTCTCTAGTGATAATCATCACCAGTTTTTTTGTTTTATTACACCAAATCCACAAGATCTTTTTGCATAGTATATAAGATTAGGCATGACTAGATTTCTTATGCTTTCTTTGGTAGTAAGTTGCAAACTTTTAAAACTCCAAGTTATTTACATATCCTATAAGGATAAAAAGAGCCAGTAAGTATGAAAAAAAAATGTCCTCTAATTTGTTTTACCCACCCCACTTTTATGGATACCTGGATGTTATTGAATAGAGTGAGACGAAACCAAGCATTTGACACTGAATTTAAAACATTTTCCACAATGCATTTAAAGTTTGACACCGCATTTTGAAGTCTCGTTGACATCCATTTGTCTGTTATGTTTTTCAAATTCAAGGGTTCTGTCAGATTCACAAATTCCCTCAAATTCACAGTTACTGCTGAAGGAGGGTGTTGGCACCACAATCATAATTCATCTGAGTAATATCTTACCAGTCTTAAATAGCAGTCACATAAAGTTCACCTGTTAAACATCCTTGTTAAGATAACATAAGTGATATATGTTCTTTGAAGAAATAAAGGAATATGTTTCTCATTTCTCCAAGGCCCTTTTCTTTTCCATCTTTTGAATTTGAGTTGTCTTTGTAATCTTCATGGCTGTAAAATTATTTTACAAAAACCCTCTTCAGCACATGCTAATTGTTGCTTTATGGTATGGAATATAATTAAATATAACCTGCTGTAACAGATTCATCCCAATCATAACAGAAGGGTTTAAATCATTAGCTTATAATTTTAGTTTCCTTTCCTTGTTGAATACAATTACAGGTTCTAATTTTGCTCTGAAAAGAAGGTTATATGAAAAAATATCAAGCCCCCCCTAACTCATCATAGTATGGCAAAATGTTTTCTACATATCTTTTGTGGTTATTTGGATAAGTTTCTGATATATTCTTTTATGACTTTTTTGAGGAAACGTGAAAAATGGGGAAAAAAAAACACATCAGAAAGACTGATTGGGGGAGGTACAATGCACATTTTAATTGATCTTACTAATATTTTTGTCCTCCGGGAGTTCTCGCAGAATGTGGGCGTAAACCGACAAATCCCCTTTCAATCAACCCAATATAAAGGGCGTTTTGTTTCTTTTCATTTCAACCTTAAAAAATTCGACAAATGATTTTTCAACTACTATCGTGAAATTTTTAATACATTTCTTTCCCTGTTCATTAACACTGCATCTAACGAAATTTTCAACCTTTTCAACACTGAATTTTAGACTGTTTTGTATCATGTCAAATGTGACACTGCAACTCTGCAAAGTTCCAACCCCATGTAAAATTCCAAAAAAAAGTCAGCCAGGTCGATGAAATTTTTAGAAGCGCAGTTCTGTTCAACCCACCAGATTCTATTCCCTCAAAACCGGGAACTTTATCAAACGTACTACTAAAGGGGCTGTGGAGCACTGATTGGAGCATGTGAGGAATTTACAATGAAAAATAATCTTTTTGTAAACCGATTTGTAGACAATTACATCTTGGGATGTGTTATTACATTTTCAGAATGAGTTTTTTCATTATCGTTATTATGACCTTAGAAAGAGCAAAGGGCCCATGACCCCCTTGATATAACCAGCGGCTTGCGGGTGTATCTTGGGCATCCATACCCCTCTGTCGGCCGACCCTCACTGCCACCAATAGTATCCATCACAGAATAATATAAAGAAGGGCTGTCCAGTCTCACATGTCTTCAGAATAGGGGTAACAACCCTCTTGTTAGTGTGCAATAAACAAACCAAACAACGACGTTTTGTCCAAAGCTGAAACACTCCGAGAAGCGGCCGCCTTTTGGCGATAACCGTCAGTGTTGGATCCGGGCTATTACCCCTATTTCGAGACTGGACAGCCTTCTTTCTATTATTTTGGATTGGACCTTCCCTTGATACGAAGCACACCAGGGGAGAAACGTTTTTATCAGATGCAAGTGAAAGACTGATTAATTCCAGATAGAAAACATCCTTCAAAGAAATAAGCCAACACGTACTGCACTATAAAATTTCACACCATGCCCATGGGGTGCCTCGATTATATGACTCTGCAACTAAGAATGTTGAAGATCTATAGTTAACACGAATTTTAGATTTCACTTTCACATTGGGCAGGCACATAAAAAACCATAAGTGATGGTCTCCCTATTCCAGGGCAATAGAGTTTATGAACCAAAACAAATGACAAGAGATAGTGAAACATTTGCATTTCCATTAAGGGCATGTCCATCCTTAATGGGTATCCTCCACCTCCAAAACAAACACTTCTGATTAGGTTGGGATCCTTTCCTATAAAAATGGGTTTATATTTTAATGAGAGATTCATCCAGTCATTTGCATTAAACGCTGTCATCACTTAGGTAAGGTCTTGTAACGTAGATCGTGAGACACGGATTACTGAATGCCATAACAGATACGCACTTACGCAGTTCACTTGTGACTCAGTGAAAGGCCGCAGGTAAAAGCTTTTTGTGCGAAACTCATTCTATCCATCCCTCTGCTACTTTCTGGTAGGACGGTCGAAGCTAAGTACAGCGTGTTTTAAATACTAATCAGGGAGATTTACTAAAAAGTTCTTATATTAAAATGGTGCTAATTTTGCCCCCAACCAATCAGAACTTATGTATTTTAAAAAGCCCTAACATCTGATTTGTTGGGGCAAAATTAGCACCATTGTTAACTGATAAGACTTTTATTGAATAACCCCCTATATATATTTTCCTACTGTTTGATATATACGCTATACCCAACACCATGTAGGGAATGACTTGTTTGTGCATGGGGGGAGGGGGGGGTGTATCCATCAATTTTAGATGTTTTAATAATCTAAAAACCGATTACCATGTTCGCTTTAAACTGCTTTTTTGTGTAATAAAGTTTTTTAAAAACCACGTGAGTGAGTGATTTATTTCCATGTTGCAATGTTTCATTACCCATATTCTCCTCCCAATTCCTAAGGTTTATACAACCGGGGTAAGTATATAGACTAGTTGTTGCTTGTAGGTAGGGAATTCCCCCAAATCTAACCTCGCTAGGT
Source organism: Hymenochirus boettgeri (assembly GCA_019447015.1). Classification (NCBI taxonomy): domain Eukaryota; kingdom Metazoa; phylum Chordata; class Amphibia; order Anura; family Pipidae; genus Hymenochirus; species Hymenochirus boettgeri. The sequence goes on along the minus strand of CM033471.1, from coordinate 31,994,674 downwards.
TTAAACACCTAAACCATCCCCTAAATGTACTTACCACCAGCTTTTGTTCGCCTTGTTCACGGCCTCTCCTGCTCTTCCGTGAACAGCAGAAGGGGCCATATTGTGGCAGCCACGTCTGTATTGGCTGAGACTAAGTGGCGAACTTCATAAAGTTTTGGTCCGTTTTCCAAACTTTCGAACTCAGTAAAAGGTGAAATTTCTGAATTTGGACCCATTCAAGTCATGGAGAGTGATAGTTTGAAAAGTCCGAGTGATTTAACAGATAAACTAACAATATTAATACTTTGCCAATTCTTCAGCCCTTGCCTTGCCATTCAATCTTTATGCACACATCTGTAATCCTTGGGCCAAACGGCAGGCTGCATAGTAGAAATGTCCGTGATTTATGTCGAAAAACAAATTAATAGCAAAAAAGGTGTGCGTTGTGGTTTTATTAAGCTTAATTGGTCCTTAACGTGCTTGTAAACAATAACAGAAGAAACAAAGGCAAGACCGGTGACTCATCTGGAACAAAATTGGGAAAGGAAATATATCTTCAACTTTAAATTATTAATTTTTCATAAAATCCTAGCGTTGCTAGATAAAGGTTCCATAGGAGGGGGAATCGGCGCATTAATATTGGAGATACTTGTGGCTTCATAGCTCTTGTGTTTTCATCTCATCTGAAGTTCAAACCAGTTTTTGTGTTGCCGCAACTTGTTTAAAAAGAATAAATTGCAAAGCAAAAATCTTTTCATTGGGGAAGGAATGAGACCGTCTAGAACTTTCAGTCTGCCTGGCCCCCTTAGAACTGTAGCCAGAAGACACCGGGGGAACTGATTGGGTAACTCTCTACTCACCAGGGCATTATGGACGGTAAGGAAAAGCCAAGTAAGTAAAACGGTGCAGTTCTGTTCAAGTCATTGATACCAGCGCCTTAGATGCTCCGAATTGTACGGTAGCCATACAATACTATTGTGGTAGGTTAATACTGCATGGTATTGTATTGCCAAGTAGGAGTGAATGTAGGCCGCGGCCACTCATTAACATACCCTCGTATTGGAAGTTTACACATACCACGGGGTTGGATATAATATGCCTCAGGGCCTCCAGGTTTCTATTGCCACTAACCCCACCGGCCCACAATCCAGATGGCGTCATTTGGGAACCAAAACTAAGGCTGACTGTGTATGTGGTACGCAAGGTTTGCGGTAAAATCCCAAACCCCAGTGGGCAATTGCGTTAAAATACCATGATCGGTAACACACGCACCCATATTGATCAGGATTTTGTGATGATACCATGCTATATAAAGCGCACCCAAGTCTACCTTGCTCTAGGTTCCCTGTAACCAGAACATTGAACCAATTCCAAAAAAGCTGTCAGATAACTGAAGACTTCAAGGGGTCAACTAGACACGACTGTTGCGTCGACCCAGTAAATCATTTTTAGAGCACACCAATCTCGGAGTTTTCAGCCCCTCAACGCACACTACTCACTTCTCAATCTTATTTCTCCCCACGACCAATGTGTCTCTCATGCGTCCATCCCTCTCAGACTTCTTATCCACACCCTCTCCATACATTATTACGGATTTATTTCCATCCTTTGTCCTTCCCACACGAAACACCTTGAGAAAGAATATTATCACTTTAATCATTATAGTTTTTGATGTATTATTTTTCTCAATCATCCATTCATTAACAACATCATCCATACAAAATATAAAGATCGATTTAAATCTATTTTTGACGACAAGTCCCCCCCCCCCCCCCCCGGCTCTCATCGCCACGCCTCCCTTGCCCACTTCACCCCCGCGCCCGTCCCCCTCGCGGGCACCCCCCCCCCTGCCTTGCGCGTTTTTCGCAATTAGAATATCACTAGTGTTTCAATGCCACACAGCGTCTCGACTGGCCTATTGACCCAACCCACCCTGGCCCAGAATATCCCAGACACAGACAAGCCACCACGAACAGCAGTACCACTCGAATGCCTCGACAGAGTCCCGCCACCCCCAACTGCCCCCCTATGAGTTGTCGCCCGTTCACACCCCGTGAGAGTCAAAACTTGAAGTTGCAACTTAAAACCACTCTCGCTACGACACACCCCACCCCCGCCGACACCTTCCGTTGGGTAATCATCTTCCACCTAAACTGCACCCCAAATTCATCACCCCAAGGTCCCACTATATAAAACAATTCCTGTCACTACTTTTAGTGTTAGGTATGTATAGAGGCCGATTGTCCAATACTGTGTACATAGAAGGATACCCCGCCGTTTTGCTCTTTTGTTCAAAGCAATCTTATTTTGGCTAGGGCCCGCGTGACTCCCTTTAAACTTTAAGTTACCCCCAAAGATTCAAATAAAATTGATTTAAAAAAAAATGTCGGTTGTTACTGAGGGGACATGCTACTGAGGGACAATGCAGGATGTAGTTTTCACTAGACCCCCGACCCGAATTAACATCCCATTTTAAATGAGCCACCAGTCCGAAGATTGAATGAAAACATCCGCACAGCAGTAAGGGTGCCTCTTCAGAGTCTACCCCCAGCCTCCGATAAGAACAATAACAATCAATTAAAAAACCCACACGGACCAGGCAACACAGGCACCCCCCCCCTCACTCCCCCCCCCACCCTACTCGACTCGGCACACGTACCCGGGTCCCAAGACCGAGCGAGTCGGCCCCCCACCCCTTCCCCGCTTAACAGAATGCGACTACAGCATCTCCTCAATAAAGATGAATGGACCCCAACCGACATGGGAAACCAACATACGCTGGGGCTTCGAGTGTACCGAGAGATCTGCAGACATAGTGTAAATGATCTAAAAGGGACGCTCAAACCTAAGCTCCGCCGGTAAAACGCGCCGAGTATTAAGTAATCGCACCAGGCCTGAAATCAGGACCTTGGAAATACGTGTTCGGATTTGAAGGTCTGTCACAACACAAAAAGCAACGTCCTGATGATGGACTCAGGGTGAGTGAAAATGGATGAAAAAGACGGACGTGGAAAGTTTAAAAAAAAAACCTAGAAAGGCAGAGAAAAAAAAAGAACCAGGAAACAATATCACTAGAAAGATATCAGCATGTAACCGGATGTGACGGACATATAAATTATTTACTGATCTTTGAAATAGGCCTTGGTATCTTGTCAGCATTTATTTTGGATCCGGTTAATTTATTGAGATAACCTTCCAATTTCAGCCAAACCAGCATAGTGGTTTTTAAGGAGTTTTCTATGTAGTCAGCAATACGTTTATGGCTATATGAAGATGGCCATTCTTTCTAATTTAGGGTTGTACCTTTAATATGGCACTTGATTGACAGCTGAAACGTAAGATAATTTAGATTGGGATATCTAAAGGAAATACGGACAGATCAAATTGAAAAAAACAAATTATTAGTGTTAGATTGGAAAAATTATAGTTTCCATAATGGTCAATTAAAAATTACATTATGGTTCAGTATATATGCCCCTAATTTTCTTCTAGTTGGGTCATGTCTCCATCTAATATATTATTATCTCTTACACACAATACCAGGTTGCAAAGCTATAGATAAGATCACCGTACAATCACCAGTTCTGCTAAAATTAAAGGGCGTGTCCACCCAAAAATCAAAAAATTTAAACCACAACGGCCCCACTGTGTAGTATTCAAAAGTCCTTCCTTGCTTCTCTGCTCCTAATGGTTTTCCTGTAGTGCCTGTTCAAGTCTCAGAAAGTGAAGACTAGGAACCATTTCCTGATGAAATAGTTTTGCCCTCTAACTGTTCCCAAAGTGCTTTTATGAGGCAAGCATGTCAGTATCACAACGAGGGGCAACATTGGAAGAGGGGGAATTCCCATCATGCAATTCACATAATTTGCATGAACACTGTCTCCATTCAGTTATAGTAAAACTGCACCTAGCAGAAGATGGTTCGGATGGATATCTAAAAGATAACTATTGTTTCGTATAGATGATCTTTTTCTACTGGTACCTTAAAGGAAATGTGCTTACAATAAACTTGATTTTTGTTGCCGCATTAGAAAGGTCTTTTCTTATGAGTGCTCTTGCACGGGTGGCAACTCAAGTGTTCCTAGTGTTACATAACAATATAGTGCAGAGCTGCCACTATTACTGCAGTAGAGAGTTGCTTGTCAGGAAATGGTGGAAGGTAGCACAACTACATATGCACTAGGATTGGTCACAGTTTTGCAGGCTATTGGCTAAAGTAACGCAATTTCCAGTCTGTAATCAAAAAACATTATCAATACTGCTCTATATCAAACACGTATGTACTGTTTATGGATTATTACACTAAAGGTTCTATATGTGTGATTGGGATGCCAACCTGGCGACGCACGATGTGTAAGAATGTTCGTTACAGCCGATAATGGTCCCTTATCTGGGCACTTTATCGGGGAAATAGCCGTTTCGGACATTTGGTTGATAAAGTGCCCATACATGGACATTAGACAATTAGTGCTTACGCAGGTCGGCATCCATCCACAATCGACATGTGTACAAACTATGACTCAAAGGTAAGAAACCCAGGAGCTATAAAATATTAATTCTGCAGTCATCTACTTGCAATCTCTAACCTAAATACAAAGGCAAGACTGCTAGTTTGACTCAAGTACCCGTCAGAACAACTCAATAAGTCTTATCCCAATACATGCCTTAGCACGAAGACATAACATTTCAGATGTGAAATGCATAAACTGAAACTAGCTCTTTCTATTGAACATTTACTTGTCGTGACTCCTAAACCCACCCCCAACATCTGATTGGTCCAAGATCCATGATCCAATCAGATTTAAAGGAGAAACTGTGGTCCCAAAACAAGTTGGTCTAGAAGAAAGGCCGAATCATTACCTGTTAAAACGAGTCCTGAACACCCTCTCTAGCATACACCGTTCTCATTCTATCATCAAAAGATAAGTAAACAAATAGTTAAGGGGCTGGATGGCTCACACAGTCCTGCCAAATCCCATGATCCAACCCCTGTCGCACACAATGCATGATCTATTACACTTCTCAGCTCTGTCATAAGGCAAGCTGCTCAGTAATTACTAAGAGGCAGCATTGGAAGAGGAATTTCCCATCATCAAATTCACTGATTTGCCATGAACACTTGTGCCATTCCAGTTATAGCAAAAATGCACCTAGCAGAAGATAGTTCAGATTTGGATATCGAAAGTAAACTATTGTTTCAGTATGATGTCTTTTATACCTGTTACCTTTAAGAGAATGTACAGAAAGTGCTTGCAATAAACTTTGATTTTTTTTTGCTGCATTGAAAGGTTCTTTAGACTTATGTGCGTCCTACCATGGGAATGGCGGCAACGAAAGGAGTTCCATGTACATAATAGTAACTCTTTGTTGCCGCCATTCCCGTGCATTATCCAAACATCATTTTCTGTAAATGCGGTATCCAAGTTGGTTTTTCCTGCGATAGCCAAGCTGGGTCTGGGATATTTCAACCTGCAGCCCCAGATTTTGAAAACAACAACGCCAGCATTCCTCCTTGCAGAAGAAACCAAGGAATACTGGGGGTTGGAGTTTCCAACATCTGGAGGGCCACAGGTTGACATTCCCTGCTCTGGGCACTAGAGCCTAAAATGTTAGTGGATATATATTTAGTTATCAGATTCATCTACTAATTGAGGGACACTTATAATTAAAGTAAGTAAAAGGGCTGTGTTAATTACAACATGATTTGTTTATACGCGTGATTCTGACAACCTTGACGCATGATTTTCATGTACAACCCCTAACTGCCCTATGCTGTTGAGAGTGCTTGTCAGGGAATGGTGGAAACTAGTAGTGCAACTGCATATTTATTAGGCTTGCTCAAATTTTGCAGACTATTTGATTAAAGTAAAGCAAACTAAGGTTTCTGGCAAAACAAAATCAATTTTTATCATTTATATCAACAGTATGTGCTGTTATGGACTGCTACACATGATACTATAATAACCTAGGAGCAAAAGATATTCATTGCTATAGTCCAACTAAATTACCAGCCACTTACTTGCAATCTCTAAACCTAAATACAAAGGAAGACATGCTAGTGACTGCTGATTACAAACTGAGCTGCTCTGAGGAGTTCATGAAGTTTAATAGTGTCTCATAAACACACCCTCAAATCTGATTGGTCCAAAAAAATCTTAAATCTGATTGGCTCTTGATTATGACCAATCAATGTTGGGGGTGTGCCAAGGAGACAGTATAAAACAGCCAGAGGCCTTCGCAAGTCCTAGTTCTGTTTAGTGGCAGAGCTGCTAGTTTGTTTCTGCAAGCATAGCAACTATCAGATGTCTGGTGCCTAACTGAGCTTTCTAAATGCATTAGTTTTGGTGCCTGGTAGTTGCAGTGTGGTGCTCTCTGTTTTGCTCCATCTATAAATGATTTGTTGGTGCTGTAATGTAAAAAAAAAAAGTTTTAAAGTTCTCTCAGAATTTAGTTGCCATGCCTGGTCAAAATCACTGGCTTTGAAACAAAGTTATTGTTGGTTGTGTTGAATTAATCTATCACCATCCCTAAGATACTCTCTAATAGCAGAGGGCAGTCAGGGAATGGTTGGGGGTTTTGTATTTGAAACATATAGAGAGCCACAGGTTAATCAGGTAAAACACCTGTAGCCAGGCTGAGTTAGATGATCACAGATAAAATAATTTACAATAATGCAGCCCTGCTAATTACATGAATCTGTCCTGTCAGGCTGTCAATACAAGGTTTTGTACCATTATACTTTCATTTATGGCTTTTACATGTGTGTGGAGGAGAGATGGGATATTCCCATCTCTCCCCACACATGTAAAAGCCATAAATGAAAGTTATATGGTAACAAACCTTGTATTGTACAGAGCCTGACAGACAGATTCATGTAATTAGCAGGGCTGCATTATTGTAAATTGATTTTATACTGTGATCATTCTAACTCAGACTGGCTACAGGTGTTTTACCTGATTAACCTGTGGCTCTTATATGTTTTCAAAATACAACCCCAACCATTCCCTGACTGCCCTCTGCTATTAGAGAGTATTTTAGGGAAAATGGTGATAGATATAATTCAACTACACCAACAATAACTTTGTTCAAAGCCAGTGAATTTGACAGGATGGCAACTAAATTCTGAGAGAACTTATGAAAACTTTTTTTTTTTTACATTACGCACAAACAATCATTTATGAGATGGAGCAAAACAGAGAGCAGCCACACTGCAACTACCAGGCACCAAAACTAATGCATTTAGAAAGCTCAGTTAGGCACCAGACATCTGATAGTTGCTATGCTTGCAGAAAAACTAGCAGCTCTGCTACTAAAACAGAACTAGGACTTGGAGGCCTCTGGCTGTTTTATACTGTCTCCTTGGCACACCCCCAACATAGATTGGTCAATAATACAAGAGCCAATCAGATTTAAGATTTGTTTGGACCAATCAGATTTTGAGGGTGTGTTTATGAGACACTATAAAACTTCATGAACTCCTCAGAGCAGCTCAGTTTGTAATCAGCAGTAAACTGCAGGTCTTGCCTTTGTATTTAGGTTAGAGATTTGCAAGTAAGTGGCTGGTAATTTAGTTGGACTATAGCAATGAATAATCTTTTGCTCCTAGGTTATTAGATAATCATTGTGTAGCAGTCCATAAACAGCACATACATGTTGATATAAATGATAAAAATTGATTTGTTTGCAGAACCTTAGTTTGCTTTACTTTAATCAAATAGTCTGCAAATATGTGAGCAAGCCTAATAAATATGCAGTTGCACTACTAGTTTCCACCATTCCCTGACAAGCACTCTCAAACAGCATAGGGCAGTTAGGGGTTGTACATGAAATCATGCGTCAAGGCTGTCAGAATCACTGCAGTATAAATACAATCAGGTTGTAATTAACACAGCCCTGTTACTTACTTTAATTATAAGTGTCCCTCAATTATGAGATGATCTGATACTAAATATATATCACTAACAATTTATTGCTCTAGTGCCCAGAGCAGGGATGTCAACCTGTGGCCCTCCAGATGTTGGAAAACTACAACCCCAGTATTCCTTGGTTTCTTCTGCAAGGAGGAATGCTGGGCGTTGTTGTTTTCAAAAATCTGGAGGGCTGCAGGTTAAAATCCCAGACCCAGCTGGCATAGCCAGGAAAAACCAACTTAGATACCGCATATACACAGAAAATGAGTGATTGGATAATGCACGGGAATGGCGGCAACCAAGAGTTACTATGTTATGTAACATAGTAACTCTTTCGTTGCGCCATTCCCATGGTAGGACGACACATAAGTAAAAAGACCTTTCAAATGCAGCAAAAAAAAAATCAAAGTTTATTGCAAGCACTTTCTGTACATTCTCTTAAAGGTAACAGGTATAAAAGGACATCTATACTGAAACAATAGTTATCTTTCGATATCCAATCTGAACTATCTTCTGCTAGGTGCAGTTTTGCTATAACTGGAATGGACACAGTGTTATGCAAATCATGTGAATTGCATGATGGGAAATTCCCTCTTCCAATGCTGCCTCTAGTAATTACTGAGCATGCTTGCCCTTATAGACAGAGCTGAGAATGTGCATAATAGATCATGCATTTGTCGGCGACAGGGGTTGGGATCATGGGATTTGGCAGGACTGTGGAGCCATCCAGCCCCTTAACTATTGTTACTTTTTTGATGATAGAATGAGAACGGTGTATGCTAGAGAGGTGGTTCAGGACTCGTTTTACAGGTAATATTCTTGCCTTTCTTACTAGACCAACTTGTTTTGGGACCACAGTTCTCCTTTAAATCTGATTGGATCATGGATCTTGGACCAATCGATTTTGGGGGTGGGTTTAGGAGTCACACAAATAGTAAATGTTCAATAAGAAGAGCTAGTTTCAGTTATGCATTTCATCTGAAATGTTATGTCTTCGTGCTAAGGCATGTATTGGGATTAAGCTTATTGAGTTGTTCTGATGGGTAGCTTGAGTCAAACTAGCAGGTCTTGCCTTTGTATTTAGGTTAGAGATTTGCAAGTAGATGACTGCAGAAATTAATATTTATAGCTCCTGGGTTTCTACCTTGGAGTCATAAGTTTTGTACACACGTGCGATTGTGGATGCCGACCTGCGAAGCACGATATGTACTAATGTCCATGTATGGGCACTTTATCAACCAAAATGTCCGAATGAACGGCTATTTCCCCGATAAAGTGCCCAGATAAGGGACCATTATCGGCTGTAACGAACATTCTTAACAATCGTGCGTCGCAGGTTGGCATCCGCAATCACACATATGTATGAACCTTTAGTGTAGTAATCCATAAACAGTACATACGTGTTGATATAGCAGGTATGTGATAATAGTTTTTTGATACAGAGCTGGAAATTGCTTACTTTAGCAAATGCCTGCAAAACTGTGACCAATCCTAGTGCATATGTAGTTGTGCTACTTCCACCATTTCCTGACAAGCACTCTCATACGCAGTAATTAGTGCAGCTCTGCACTATATGTTATGTAACATAGGAACACTTGAGTGCCACCCGTGGCAAGACGCACTAAGAAAAAGACCTTTCTAATGCGGCAACAAAAACAAAGTTTATTGTAAGCACATTTCCTTTAAGGTACCAGGTATAAAAGATCATCTATACTGAAACAATAGTTATCTTTAATATCCAATCCGAACCACTTCTGCTAGGTGCAGTTTTACTAAACTGGAATGGAGACAGTGTTCATGCAAATTATGTGAATTGCATGATGGGAAATTCTCTTCCAATGTTGCCTCGTGTGGATTACTGAGCATGCTTGCCCTCATAAAAAGCACTTTGGGAACAGTTAGAGGCAGAAAACATATTTCATCAGGAAATGGTTCCTAGTCTTCACTTTCTGAGAATTTGAACAGGCATACAGGAAAACCATTAGGAGCAGAGAAGCAAGGGAAGGACTTTTGAATACTACACAGTGGGGCCAGTTGTGGGTTAAATTTTGATTTTTAGGGTGGACACGCCCTTTAATTTTAGCAGAAGGTGATGTTACGGTGATTCTTATCTATAGCTTTGCAACCTGTATTGTGATGTAATAGATAATAATATATTAGATGGAGACAATGACCCAACTAGAAGAAAATTAAGGGGCATATATACTGAAAATAATGTAATTTTTAATTGACCATTATTGGAAACTATAATTTTTCCAATCTAACACTATATTGTTTTTTTCATTGATCTGTCCTATTTCTTTAGATATCCAATCTAAATTATCTTACGTTTCAGCTGTCAATCAAGTGCCATATTAAAGGACAACCCCTAAATTAGAAAGAATGGCCATCTTCATAGCCATAAACGTATTGCTGACTACATTAGAAAACTCCTTTAAAAACCACATCTGTTTAGCTGAATGGTTATCTCAATAAATTAACCGGATCCAAATAAATGCTGACAGATAAACAAGGCCTATTTCAAAGATCAGTAAATATTTATATGTCCGTCACATCTCGGTTACATGTTGATATCTTTCTAGTGATATTGTTTCCTTGGTTCTTTTTTTTTCTGCCTTTCTAGGTTTTTTTTAAACTTTCACGTCCGTCTTTTTCATCCATTTACTTCACCCTGAGATCCATCATCAGGACGTTGCTTTTTGTGTTGTGACAGACATCCAAATCCGAACACTTATTTCCAAGGTTCCGTGTCCCGGTGATGGATTACTTATCTCCGCGTTTTACACCCTGTTTGAGCTGTCCTTTTAGATCATTTACACTATGTCGAGATCTCTCTGTACATCTCGAAGCCCAGCGTATGTGTCCCATGCTGTTCCTTCATCTTTATTGAGAGAGGACATTCTGTTAACAACACCCAAACCAGCTATCTTTGCCGACATCTTTTCCTTCATTTGTTTTTAATTGATGTGTTATTTTTTTATCTGGATGCTTGTAGAATCTGGAATCACCTTACTTATGCTGATGTATTTATTCAATCCACTCATTAAAAAGGGATGTTAATTCAAACATAAAACATACATCATGCATGTCCACTCAGTAGCTGTCCCCTCAGTACAACAGCATTTTTTTTAAATCAATTATGTGAATCTTTGGGAACTTAAAGTTTAAAGGGTGTCCACCCCTAACAAAAAAAATTCTGTGAACAAAAGACAAAAACTAGACCTACTAGGTACACAGATTGAAATGCCTCTATACATACCTAAAAGCTAAAGTAGTGACAGGAATTGTATAACTGTGTGATGAATTTGAGTGCATTTTAGTTGATATAGATTACCCAACTGAAGTCAATGGGCAGAACAGATTTTTTAATTTCAACTTCAATTTTGACTCTCACTGTGTGTGAACTTTCGACAACTCATATGGAATTTCGACAACCATTCAGCTAAATTTTGCCTTTTGAAATTCCACCAGATCAATGAAATTTCTAAAAACCCACAGTTGCACCTCGAAACCATGTTCAACTCGAAACCGGTACTTGTCGCAAATAAAAATAGATTTATCGATCTGTTATATTTGTATGGATGATGTTTTTAATGAATTGATGATTGAGAGAAAAATAAATAAATCAAAAAATATAATATTAATGTGATAATATTCTTTCAAAGGTTTCTGAAGGACAAAAGGATGAGAAATAAATATGTAATAAATGTATGGAGTGTGATAAAAGCGTGAGTAAATATAGACACATTTGTTCATAGAAAATAATAATAAATATAATCTGAATGGGCTGAAAAGCTGCCAGATTGGAATAAAAATGATTTACGGCACCAAACACTCAAGAGGCCCTTGGAGTCTTCAGTTACTGACAGCTGATTGGTTCAATTGTTCTTGGTTACAACCTAGACAAGGGAGACTATGGGTGAAATTTAAAAGCAGTGGTATACAAAAATCCTTATCAATACCGATCATTATTTAACAATACCAATGGTGTAGTTTTACCAAAACCTTTGCTTACCATCAGTACATCAGCCTTAGTTGGTTCCCATAATAACCAACTGATTGTGGCCGGTTATCATAGAAACCGGAGCCATGAGATATTAACCAACCCGTGGTTTGTAAACTTCCAATACTGAGGGTTATAGTTAATGGATGGCCGTGGACAACATTCACGACTACTTGGCATACAATACCAGCAGTAGTAAACTACCACAATAGTATTGTATTGGCGACCGTACAATTATGATCATCTAAGGCGGTATCACTACTTGACAGAACTGCACCTATTACTGCTTTCTTACCTCCATAATCACTAGGTGGCAGTAGAGAGTTAGCACAAGATCAGTTCCCCCTGCTGCTGGTAAGTACCAGGCAGACTGAAGTTCTAGATGGTCTCATCCTTCCCCAAATGAAAAGATTTTGTTGCAATTATTCTTTTTAACAAAGTTGCGCAACACAAAAACAGTTGAACTTCAGATGAGAATAAAAAACACAAGATGCAATATGAAGCCAAAAGTAATCCAATATTAGTTCAGCCGATTCCCCTCCTAATGGAACTTATATAAGCTAACGTAGGGATTTGATAAAAATAAATAATTTAAAGTTGAAATATATTTCTTTCCATTTTGTTCCAATGATCACACCTTCCGTTTGTTTCTTTATTTTTACAAAGCACGTTAAAGGACAAATTAGCTTAAAACCAGCACGCACACCTGTTGTTGGCTATTTAATTTGTTTTCGACATAAATCACGGACATGTTACTATGCAGCCTGCCGTTGGCACAGGATTACGAGTGTGCATAAAGATTGAATGGCAGGCAAGGAGCTGAATTGCAAAGTATTAATATAATATTTCATGCTGTATAGATGTAGAGCTAGTATCTTGTTATCTGACAATTTGGACTAAAGTGGCTCCCTGCTGTACCCTTCAAAGGATTTCAAACAGGAAGCACGATGTACCTGAGAAAAAATACCCCCCCCCAGTGATTTCATTCACTCCATAAAACGGTTCTAATAATTCATAAAATCATTGCATAATTTATAAACATGGGCACATCTGCTGTTATCCCGCTGAGCAAAAACTTGACAGTTGAATTGCTTTTGGTGATCATAAACTGTACGTTTCATTTGCTAGCGCGTGGTTATTAAAACCCACAATGTAAAATGTCGTTCCCAGAAGATACGCACCATGCAAAGCTGAATGATCTTGATTCTATAAAGGGGGAAAAATCATCTTCAAAGGAATGTTCACTTTTAAAAAAAAAAGTGGTTAATTGTCAGTTACCTGCCCCCAACCCCAACTGATATATTTTACATGTTATACCTGTATTACTAACAAGTATTTAAGCATAAATATTGTTCCATTCTGGCAGAGTAAGCTAGCTCCTCCCTCCATGCAGGCGATCAAGGATGTGACAACTGACCTCACAACCAATGATTGACTGCTGTTTCACCTGCTGCCTCCTCTGCACATGCTAAATCATGTAAAAAGCTCTTTGGCAGAGTGTTGAGGCAGATGCCTTTGCCAGAAAGGAATTGAACTTATCATTAAATATCTGGTTATAAATACATGTAATAAGCTGGGCGAAAAACGAACTAGTCACTAGAGATGTCCGAAATTGTTGAGTTGTTCCATTTTGGATTTACAGAATTGGAGAAAATCCTGAAGATCCGAAAATCCGAAAACAGAACTTACTTTTGGGACTTCGGAGCCCATTTTGATGATTACCGAATGTTCATGGCTTTTTTCGCTAATCCTCAAAATATGATCTGAAACTACTTTCGAGTCTCCGATCATATTTTCAAGGATTAGCAAACGTTAGAGGATATTTTTGAGGATTAGTGAAAATAGCTAAACTTCGGTAATCATAGAAAATGGACTCTGAAGTCGGAATTGAATGATCCGAAGAAGTCGAGACCAGACCAGAATCCCATCTCTACAAGTCACCAGGTTTTAAAGGTGGACATGGCTTTTAGGCTGGGTACACATGAAGGGACTATTTGTCCTGACCGAGCACTCGCTACAAGCGAGCGCTCAGTTGGGACAAATGTCCGTCGGTCACGCAATAGTGGCCACGGCCGACATTCACTGCGATCAACCGTGGGTCCCATAGGGAACCGCATGATCAATCGGGATTTACCGACACATCCGTTCTTCCGATTCGGCGACAGATATACCATGACTTGGATGAATAAGAACCTTCACAAGCATATTCTGATTTTGAGATTCTAGAAATGTTTTTATGATCAAAATTTGTAGAAAAGTCGTAAAATGTAAAAATTCCTGATTGTTTGAATATTTTTAAAACCGTTCCATGGTTTGGAAAAATCCAAAATAGTCAGAAAACCACAAAGTGCGGTTTACGGCAGATTCGTGAAATCCAGTACAGAAACGGATTGGGTCATCTCCACTTTTGAAGAAAGATTTGTGCCATTTTATTTATGCCTTATCTTGCCCCAAACATATTTGCTTCTACTGTAAGTGAAATTTATGTAAAAAAAACAAAACAAAACATATTTTTCATGGCAGGTTAAAGCGACATTAATTGGCAGTAATTGGCTTCTTTCTGGCCCTCCCCTAGCCAGTATCACTACACTTTCCAATCTCAGACATAGTCACCCATATATTTGCTTAATAATAGGTAGGCATGCTTCTTCTTAGCAATATATTGTTTGAAGAACGCACTCCTGTAGACTTTGCTCTTTCTTTATATGTTTATTAGTGACATGCGTGCACAACGTTTGGGGTGTGTCCCTCTTCCTCGGGTGCACTCGGGTTTCACATATGTTCAAGAAACATTATAATCAAAACTTTTTTAATAAAAAAACTCTCTGTAAAGTTCTCACAATCAAAATAATAGTTCAAATAAAAGAAAATATTTGGGAATATTCTTGAACTAGCAAATGAAACTCAAAGTGCAGTTTCTGGAAATGACAATCCTCTTTAAAGTGAATGTTTTACAAATAATAGATCTTCACGGATGAGGAGCTTTAACAAAACTGTATGTTTGTGCCTCTCTATGTATTCAAGGCTATCTTAAAACATTGCATTCAAAGCATTCGACCGAGAAAAAAAAACACAAAAATGATTAGAATTCAACAAAAGATTTTAAGGAAAAGATGTTTAGTCTTCAAAGAGTTTGGGGTTCTTATGTCTCTTTTCCACAAAAATATTGTGAATATTTACTGCAGTTATAGTAGGAGAATATTTATATTGAGACCAAGACAACTAGGGGACTTAGGATACTCTAGACTTTATGACCTCCTAAGGGACACAATAAATTGAAAAAAATGACTTGCCTTTATCCATTTCTATATTTTTAGTTCTGTAGCTCACTCCTAGTTAGTATGCATGTCTCCTCTTGATCAGGGTTATTCAATAAAAGTTCATATCCTTAAAAATGATAAGTTCTTTAATCATCTTAAGATGATAAGTTCTGAAATATCTGAAATTATGGCCCACAGACTTTCTTAAATGGTAGTTCCTCATCAAAACCAGGTTTGTTTTGAAACCGGGACTTACATCCCTATTAGAGATGTTCGGAACTCAGCATTTAGTTCCGTTTTCGGATTTACCGAACTCGGGAAAAATCCGAAGATCCGAAAACGGAATGTACTTTTGAGGGTTTGGAACGCATTTTAGAGGGTAATTGAATGTACAAGGGTATTGTCGAGGGCTACCGTAAAATACTCCGTACATTTGGTAACCCCCAAAATATGTTACAAAGTCCCAAATCCGAATGATCCACTTGGTTCCAACAGAACGTTGACCCAGATCCCATCTTAATCCCTAGTCGTAGCTTGTTTATTTATCTATTTATGGATATCCAACCAAAATAAAAGATTGGAAGAAGTGAAGTTACTTACAGTTATACTGTATGTGAGTGAGGGTGGTTCGGGTCTATTGGGTCTGCGAGAGCTGCATTGGCCATGCTAAATTTGCAGCAGCTTGCACAAGTGGGCATGTGAAGACAATGTTGCTCGTCCGTTGTGCTCAATTCATTTGTTAAAGACCAGGGCTCCTCTAACTATTAGGGATGGCATAGAACTCGAACTCGAACCCGAGTTCGAGCCGAACTGTTCGAGTTCGAACGGACCCGGACTTCTCGAACTATCTCGGAAGCGGACTTTCGATATTTCCCGGACTTTCGATGATTTATCGAATGTTCGAACGGTCGAATCTGCGAGTAAAAAAGTACATGGTATCTAGGCGCGAACATCGAATCTGGAGTAAAGTCTCCATTAAAGCCTATAGGCGAGCATCGAATCTGCGAGGAAAATGTCCATGTTACCTCGAACGTTCGAAGCGAGAAGAGTCGAAAGTAGCACGTGTGAGAGTAAAATCGATTTTACGAAAGTCCTGGATATTGGAACATGCTCCCCAGACCATTTCCCAGGTCCCACAGCCATTTACATTAAGTTACCATTAATATTTTAGTTGTATTGACTCGAACTTTTCGAAACTATTTGCCTCCCATAGACTTTAATGGGTCCGTTTTCGTACTTTCGACTTTCAAACTTTACAATAGTTCGAAAGTTCGAAAACGGAACGAACTTCAAAGTTCGACCATCTCTACTAACTATGAGGATGTGAAGCAGAATACTTTCGCTCAGATTTACATGTTAGTGTTAATTTGAGTAATAGGGCAGCTGAGGTTTTTGGTTGGAATTTTATGGGGCACATTCAAATGCAGGGAATGTATAGCCATGACCTAAGACCTGGCAAAAAACATTACATTATGTTTGGGAATGATACAAAATTTGGTCATATCTAGAGATGTCCGAAAATGGATCCATTCCATAAGATCCGGATTTACATATTTCGGGAAAATCCCAAAGATCCGAAAAATGTGTCGGACCAGATCCCATCTCTAGTCACATCCTTCTAACAGAGATAGCTAAGAAAGTGAATCCATCTAATTATGTGCTGTTTTTTCCCTGTGCTTGTCCATTCTTGAGCTGCATACACAGAATGTGAAATTTATCTGTTCTGTATTACGCAAATGGGACATGTCAGTGTGCGTTACGGAGGTGTCTGAATGGTTCCAGTAGGGTGTTATTAGCGAGGGGCACAATAATAGCTCCTTTAATGAGAGATAGCAGCCTTCAAGAATATCAAGGGAAAGAGAATCTTGGAAGCCACTGCTCACGCGTTCAGTTCCGCATTAATCTGACCTGAAGTCTGAGGATCACAGCATATTAGAGCATGATAGATATTAAGCTTTACACACTGTACATAGAGTTGAATGTTCTACAGCCCCACATTGCTTCTCACACATTGTTTTAGAACGTGTTCGGACCAGCAGGAAAAAAACGACATTTCAGGAACTGGATTTTCTAGATGTATAATATAGTGGATAACGCACCTCCATACGTGCAAAAGCAAAACCCAAAGGTATAACATCCAAAGGGGTAATAAGGAGTGAGAGCCGGTCTTCAGTAAAACTCTTCAATATTTTATTTCGGAATCTTTAAAACCATAAAGCCCTCACTATACAAAGTTGCAAACTAACAGACAAGAAACATGTGGACACTCCAGGCTCTGCCCAATGCATTTGTGGGCATAGCCACTTCCTCAGGGCATGCAACGCACCTCCAACTGTAAATTATAAGGATATTAGAGTCACAGAGGAGTTCCGTGACCATAAAAATACGAGGCCGAGGCCGAGTCCCTTTATAAAGGGCAGGGAACTCCAAGGTGAATTCAAATACCTTATAATTTACAGTTCGGGGTGCATTATTTACTATAACCTACCCCTTGTGGCTTCTGGTTTCCTTCTCATTCTGGAACTGTAAGATTATAAAGCTATAATTACAGCTCCACCCATAGAAATCCACTACAGGGGTAGTGATAGAAGCATTCAGGTAGGAAAAGGAGTGTTTGGATGGTATACTGAGGTTAGTTTATTAAAGGACACCTTTAGTCAAATAGTCTGCAAAATTGTGAGCAAGCCTAATAAATATGTAGTTGCACTACTAGTTCCACCATTCCCTGACAAGCAGTCTCAAACAGCATAGGGCAGTTAGGGGTTGTACACTGAAATCATGTGTCAAGGCTGTCAGAATCACTGCAGTATAAATACAATCAGGTTGTAATTAACACAGCCCTGTTACTTACATTAATTATAAGTGTCCCCCAATTATGAGATGATCTTGAATACAACACCTCTTTGAACCAGTCATGTTCCTTGCCAATTAGTTACCATTAAATCTTCAAAGGTATGTCCTTTATCCTTAAGATGCAGGTACAACGGCTGAGTCCTGACCCGAGGAATTGTCTCTTCTGTGCTGGGCATACGTTGATGCGTTGCTGTTTGGTCTACCCCACTACAATCAGAGCATTCTTCACTGCACTGCACTGCATATATGATGTTGCTTTTCTTGTGTTTCGGTATTGGGTCTTTCGGATGTACCAATTGCTGCCTCAGTGTTTTGTTTCGGTTTAAAGCAACAGGATACAGTGTTTTTTTTAAATCTTCTTAATTTCTCGGAGACCCCTGCTAATTATGGGATGACCATGTTCTTTCAAGACATCCACTATGTAGCAGGGTCTCCGAGAAATGAAGAAGAATTTTAAAAAAACACTGTATCCCTGTCTGCTATTTATTTAATATCTATGACGCCTTCTACTTTGTGACATCACATATTCCACTGTCAGTTTGCTAAATGTGACCTGTTGAAAGCTATTTTTACCCAAGTTGAAAGGTTTTTGACCATTCTACAACATTTCGTAAGACACAAGCAGGTTTTCAATAAAGTTAAATCATTAAAAATGGTGCTAATTTTGCCCTTACCAATCAGATATTAGCTTTTAGATGTTAATAAGATCTGATTGGTTGGGGCAAAATTAGTACTATTTTAAACGATAAGAACTTTTATTGAATAACCCTAAGGAGAGCGGCCCTGTGTTGGACTGTCCTGCAAAATCAGAGACTGTAGCCAACTATGAATTTGTGCTACAAATTCAAACTTAGTTTTAGTTAAGTTGCTTTTTTCTTCTCCCTTTGTGTTTTTCAATCTCTCCCAGACAACATTCCAACCCCCAGTTGCGTAATACACATTTAAGCAGAATTCACAGGATGTAAAACCATAAAAAGTTTTAAAGTTCTAAATCACATGGAGCTTTTTTAATTGGCAACATAAAATATTTTAGACCTTATGTCCCATCCACACCAAACATTTCACATACTTCCCCCCTCTGAAACACAGCTACTGTATTTAGCATGAAGCAGTTTATCCAATCCGTTAGAAGTATCCATGAGCTTTCCTTCTTTGTTTTTTTAGCGCCCCTTCTGATGGCCGGTTTGTCCAACCTGCTATGAGGGACCCTGCTTTATTAAACTTTAAAAACCTTTTACTTTGTCTGATTGATTTATTTGGCCTGTTTAATGCATTTGGATTCTACTAACGTTTCCCAACCTTCTGCAAAGTATCTTTACTGGATAATTTGTGACATTGTTGTCTGATCGATATTCCAAGCTGCCCTTTCGGTGAATTTAATGAGCTTTTAATGTTCTGTTTCCTTTCAATTTTTTCTTCTCGTTTTAGACAACTTGCATGAATTGTGACTGATGGGCAGTGTTAGAATATAGGGGCCAAATGAGGACTTGAGAGTTTGTTCCTCCTTTCATCTCATTCCTGCCCAAAGCTCATTCATGATCTGAACAAAAAATGCTCAGAGCCAAAACGAAATCAGAATTGGAGATACAGACAACAAAACTAGGTTACGCTAACTGTATATCTGTGTCATGCTGCCCAAACCCAACCTCAGCCAATAGTCATCATTTTAGTTGAGGGTTCATAGTGTACAGTCCCTTGGAACCCAAATTCCATTGCAAGAGGTTTACCTCTTTGGGAACAGGGTTACAGGGAACAGAATTACTGTGTAGGGTCGGACCTGCACTCCTCAACCAGTATATGCAGTAAAAAAACTGCCATGTTTACATGCTGGGTGCTCCAGTTACTGTAGCCAACAGTCCATATATGCAATATAGATAATCACCGGGCACACCAGTCTTCGGTGCAAAACCAAATTTATTGTGACGTTTCGGATCACATGCGGTCCCTTCTTCAGACAAAACATGTTTTGTCTGAAGAAGGGACCGCATGGGAAACAGAATTAGACACGTTTTGCACTGATGTCTTGTTCCAGTGATGACAATCCAAACATGCCATGTTTGTTACCCATAATCACTAGAACAATAGCTGGACATCACTTTTAAACTCCCTTTAATGACACTGTGTGATCACACTCACCCCTTAAAAACTTACTTATTGATACTTTCCCTTTTTTCATTCTGATTCTCAGCTGAAAGTGTTTAAACTTTAAAAAAAAACTGTACTTAAAACAGCCAGTCATCTGTAACTTGATGATGTCATCAAAGCTGAGAATGAAGCAATGTACACAGACTCTGTCTCCTGGGAACCTGTGGCATAACTAGGATAACTGGGCCCCCAGTGAAAACTATAATGGTCTTTTCTCTCTGGGGGGGAAGGCTGTATCTGTCAGGAAAAAATAAGATGTCCCTCCCCTTCTCTCCTGGAAGTTGCCCCTGCTTTTGACTTATGGTGACCATAGACGCTACAATCCAATCGTACGATCTGAGTTGCATCTATGGCCACAATTAGAGTTATAAACAACAAAGTGTGTCAAACTGCTGGCAAAATTTTAATAAATTGTGTACCTTTTCACTTTTGTCGGTGATGTGCCGCTGGACTGGAAAAAAGCCAAAGTACACACCAATATTCAAAAGGTACCTATACTCGCGAGTATAAACCGACCCGAGTATAAACCGAGGTACCCAATTTCACCAAAAAAATCTAATAAAGTTGTTGACTCGAGTATAAACCAAGGTTAGAAACTTGGCATTCAAGATGTTTGAAACTACAACTCCCAGCTAATAAGCATGCTGGATTGTAGTTTCCAAACATCTTGAATGCCACCCTCACCCTCCCACCCAGTTCAGTTTGTATCGGTGGGCTCTCCTCCATCCAGTACTTGGGGCTTCCTGTTGGGCTTGTCCTGGTGCCAGCATTGAAGATCAGCATTCTGGCAGCTGCGGTCAGGTAAGCATTCTGGCAGCCCGCGCTCATTCCCTGTACTGGCGCGCCGGCTGACGTCACTAATTGGCGCCGGGCAGTACGTCGGCCGGCGCGCCATTACAGGGAATGATCGTGCGGCTGCCGGAGTGTTAAAGTAAGTGTGACCTCGAGTATAAACCGAGTTCAATTTTTCAGGCTATTTTACAGCCTGAAAAACTCGGTTTATACTCGTATATATACGGTAGTCGTTCACAGCCTTGAACTATACCTGTAAGCCTAATATCAGTGGTAGGGAAGGTGCTGGAAACTTTGTTACGGGATCATATACTGTGACTTTGCCTCCAGAACGATCTTATCTTTTCTAAGCTTTTGATACTTGTGCCACATAGGCGACTAATGTATAAACTGAGGGTTGTTGGCCTAGAAAAAAACATTTGTACATGGATATTGGTTATTCGATGGCAAACGAGGGCCCTATTTATAAAGATCGGTATCGTTATCGTAAAATACCGATCGTTATCGTAAATAACGACCGGGTTTTTACCGATAACGACCGTTATTTACCGATAACGACCGGTATTTACCGATATCGTTAAATACTGGTCATTATCGGTAAATACCGGTCGTTATTTACCGTAACGACCGTTATTTACCGATATCGTTAAATAACTCGTATCGGTTACCGATAACGACCAGTATTTAACGATATCGGTAAATACCGGTCGTTATCGGTAAATAACGGTCGTTATCGGTAAAAACCCGGTCGTTATTTTACGATAACGATCGGTATTTTACGATAACGATACCGATCTTTTATAAATAGGGCCCTAAGTGTTTTACCCCCTGGAAAAACCTGATGATGAGTGGATCATAAGCGTGTTAATGGCAATATCTGGGTAAATGCTGGCACTGAAATTATTAGTAAGAAAGTCTGTTGGCACTGAAGAGTTAAGGGAATACTCTGGGAAAGTGCTGTCTCTGAATTGTTGAGTCCAATACTCCTAGAGGGCTTGGCTACACTACTGCGATTTTAAGCACAAGCGATCTGATCGCGCTGGGCACCAAGATAGCTGAAATGTCTGAGCCCTGCTGAGCCTAAGCAAGTACTGGATTAAGTCATGGACAACAAACACACCTTGTCATTTTTTCAGGATCATTCCCTTTAAGCCTTGGGTTAAGATAGTTTTGTGGATACATATTTACTTTATTTGACAATGTGGGGCATAAACAATTAATTAATTGGATTAATGAACCTTCTTAGTGAAGTACATACAAGATTTTTGAGAAAGCTTAGGGGCGTATTTAGAAACACACACCATCGGCCATTCCTGATACTGCTGGTCCTTACTGGCCATGTTGGTATTTTATGGCTGTGTTCTTAATCTGCAACAACCTATCAGATGTTTCCAAATGTAGTAGCTCAGTAAAAGATAAAATCTGATTAGTTGATGTAAATTAATTGCACAGGCAAAACTTACTTTTGCACCTCATCCTGTATCAGCCCCAAAGTGCATGACTGGTATTTTGATCCACAGTTGGAAAATACTGGTATTAAGATACATTAAACTCAAAAAGACTCATGTCCTGACCATGTTTCAATAACGCATTTGTGAACATGGGTTAATCCTGAAAAGGGATTTACCACTGTGGGATTTTACGCCAGCTATTTGCTTGTGTGTTAAAATCTAGCGCAAACGCGATATTGAATCACAAGCATTTGGTAAGCGGGTGTCTTTGTGTGTAAACCAACATCCAACACTAAATGGAGTTAAAGTCACACTTTAGCTCGAATTTAACTCCATAAATATGCCCAGCGGCTCTGGTAAATGGGCCCCATACTTTTAGTTACTCCACTGAAAGGAGTTTGTGCAAACTACAAAACTACGTAACATAGGGCATCACAATGACGTGCAATTACTGCCAACAGGTCTACATAATTTCTGGAAATGGGCAGCTAAGTGGCAGCTAAAATGAAATTCTAACAAATATGAGGTGTTTCATTGGAGTTTAACTTTACTTAACCGACTGCTTTTCTAAAAGTGAATTTAACTTTGCCTTTTGCCCTTCCTGTCTTGCTCGCACCCAACTGCCTTCATAATGTCTACCATAGTTCACTATAAATGTTGTGTGTACCATACCTCACCCAAGATGTCAATGCAGCTCAGTGCAGTTTATGCAGCAGCGTGGTGACTACTTTCTATTTCTAACAGGGTCTCACATTTGTTGGAGGGGGAGCTGAGGCAATAGTTGCTTTTTGATGAGATAGAGGTACAAGGGGGTAAAATACAATCGTCTGCACAAGCGAGAGTGTATGGGAGACATAAACAAACCAACTATTAAAAGGATATTCAGGCATAGTAGGCGCATTCTAGAGGCATTTGTGGTTGCAGGGCAGCTGTCAATCTCTATCTTGTTTTAATCCTCATGTTGTCACTTTATTTGCAGCACATAAGCAGAGCGATGTATTCACGCGCTACTTACGTGACTACACTCCACGATGCAGTTTCCAAAATACTGAAACAATGCCCAACAAAACTACTAGAAAAATCCACATTAACTCGTATTACATTGCATAGGTGGGTTTTCCACGAATTTGGGTGATATCGCCCAGTTTTATATCTCCTGCAGATTTTTAAAAAGAACTGAGGGAGTGGTTTGGGCTGTGGCCTGTGTTTAGGGGTGGGGTTAAGGACACCCCTTTGAGAAATTGAGCACAGCACACCATAGGACAGTGTCACTGAACCAGTTATTACTATGGCACTCTACCCTTTCTTATGTATCTGTATGCTACCCACCTAGATAGATTGTAAGTTCTACAGGGCAAGGATCTTATGTTACATGTTTCAAGCACTATATTCAGGATGCACATATTCTGCTTCTGACACCGTCTCTATGCGACTGTTCTTTATAGTGGAACCGCTTTACTAGTTGGTAGAGGCACACGCTGTACCAGGTGAGGCGGGGTGTATACATACCTTTGTATGATGCAGAGACACTGGCCACCAATGAAATACTGATTGGAAGGGCAGGATGTGCGGTATGTGGCACCAGTGTTTCCCCAGAAATTGTTTCCAGCCGGGTAGGACAGAACAGGGAAATTTGGTGAGATCTAAGATGTTTTACTCTTTCAGTGCTTTTCCAAGAATATTGGCTTAATAATTTCAGTGCCAGCAGAACATTACCATAACCCTTTGTGCCAGCAGACTTACATTAATACTTTCAGTGCCAGCACCTTTCCAGAGAATTTATTAACCCTTCAGTACCAGCAGACTTCCCCATAGTATTGCCATTAACATTCAGTGCCAGAAAGAGTTACCATGAACCATTCAATGCCAACAGACTTTCCATTTACCACTTCAGTACACGCAGAGTATTACCTTTAACCCTTTCAGCTGCCAGCATTGACACGATATACAGTATGTACCTGGTTTCCATGTCTCTCCATTGAAATGTTCACTCCTCACCCACTCTAATAAAATTCTTTAAATCACATGATCATAGTTTTGTTTATACTATCACCTAATAACCAAAACTTTTAACATCAAATATTACAATCCAAAATGGAAAGAAAAGCATACTTTAGCTTTTGGCAATTAAAAGATAAAAGAAATGCCTCAATGAAAAGACATACCATATGGTATATATATTTTATATAGTATTTATTTATCATGGCCCAGAGAATTAAACACAAGTGACCCTTTTTCACACAAACATTTCTCGGAATTTCTGTTAAAACAAAATCCATTTCCGTGATTTCAAAACCAAGACCATTGGTTCCAGACGATGGCAGAAAACTTTGGGCGCCATTTGTTTGTAAAACTGGAAACACAACTGAATATTTTTATTCAAGCAACAATATATATTTAAATGTACCCAGTTTATTTAATAGTGTTGGAATAACTGTATAATAAATTATTTAAAAAAATAAACAGTGGATTATAATATGGTGGTTTTTTGTTATTATTGAGGGTTTTTTATTGTTTTTGTTGAGGATTTTTTTTAAATATTTAAATCACAGGGTTCATGCAACACAGGTCAGATAAAAATAGAATATCATAAAAGAGACAAACCAATAGGTAGGGGGGCCTCCTCAGGAGATTACATCTAGAGGTGATCAAATTAATAGACAAGATGGCAATAGTTTTAAAGGGTAAATTACTACTTGTATATGGGGGAGACTTTCTAATGAGAATTTGATTCTCATTAGAATAATAAGAACAACTGTGTTTGTATTGTGGTAAAAGCAGCAGAATGAAGCAAGAATTGGTAAATAAGTTTGGGACTGAAGAACAGATGATGTAAACACACACAGACTGATGCAATATCACCTTCTAACCCCTTTGCAGATTTGCATTAAGCGGTTGCCGTTTGTGATGCCTACATGCTAACATGGATGTGATTTTACTTGGAAAAAGGGATACAATACCATTTAAGATGGGGATGATGTGCATTTTGTGTGTCATTTTCAACATGAATTAATTTGAGGTGTTAGTGTTGGAATTCACTGTTCATTTTTTCCAATCGATTTCAAGCTGAAATTTGGCCAAGGTGATGGTGGAAGGTGGTAAACCACTGAACAATGGTATTGTTGTGCTAGCTAGAAAGTTCAATAGCAGAATGGCTATGAATCACCTTCTCCCACTAATGGATTCCGACTCCAGTGCAAAGCTTTCACCAATTATTACAGCTCCCTCTATAAGGGGACCGAGGTTGACCACAATAACATATTTAATGGAAACCGATCTTCCTAAATTATTCTCTACCGATATTCACCCCCAACCCCGATTTACTTTGCAAAAGAATCCCCAGAAACAGAACGTATTTACAGTATAATAATCAATAGTGACATGTCCCCATTTGAAACAAACCTGGTTTCAATTCAGAACTGCTAGTTTCAAGGATCAGCCAGAATTATGGAAATTGTTGAAACTCAGAACTTAATCGAAAATCAAATATTATAAAATCGAAAATGAGTTGATAAAAAATGTGTTTGAAAATCAGAAAATTGTGATAGAAAAATGTAAAAAAATTCCAATTCAGTTGGGTTGAATTAGATTTTTGGAATAGGTTCTGTGGAACAGCTGTTAGAATGAAACTCAATAATATTCTTCCTCTATAATACTCAACCCCTGGACAACTCTTTGATAGACCGGTCCCTAAATAACCTTACCGGGAATAGGTTGCATGCAGATGCGACTCTGGACCATGAATGGGCGATGAACGGCTTTTATAGCAGAGAATCGCCTAATGTATGGAGAATCGGACATAGTGCATATATATGTATGTTTTCATTCTCCCTTTCACTTAATTATTTTTGTATCGGGACTAATTTGAAAGCCCGAGTTTGGAGCTCGACACATTGTGGCCGTTATGATTATCTGCAGGGGTTCTATATTTTCTTTCATTCTTCTTTTGTTTATTTTTACTTAGTTGTCACTGTATTTTCACGATTACGCAAGTTTGATACATTGGACTCCCCACTAGTCACATGTTGCCCATTTTACAGCTGGAAAGGCAGAGATCATATTAATGATCTGGTTTAGGTACTTACCTTTAAACTGTAGTTCACCTGAACTCATCGTCTATTGGTCCGAAACGCGTCAGGCCGGAGTTTGTTTGATTGCCAGGCTTTAATAAAGTAAGAGTTTTCTACATTTCACCACCGCAGCAAGTGTTATTTATTCATGCCAGTGTGCGCCAGTGCCAGTGTTGGAGAGTGGAGAACGATATTGATAGTGCATGATAAGCCTGACTGATTGTCCATACACACAGCGGGTGTTGCTCCCATGATCGCATGTATATTCTTACCTTTAAACTAAAAGCTATTGTTGGGCTTTCTGAAGAAATTTTTTTATAGATTTTAGTAATTTTAACAATTGGTAGTAAATGAATTGTACACCACAAAAATGTTTTTTCTTTATTTTAATCTTAAATTAATAAATGTAAGCAGCACTACTCTGTATGTTTGTGTTGCTTCCTGACTTCAATCCAGAACTTGTTTTTCTGAAGCCCAGCCCCCTGCCGACTATCTGACTCTCTGTGGGGCAAGCATGCTCAGTAATCTTTATGAAGCATTCCTGGGGGAGGGAATTTCCCACCATGCAGTTCACGTACCAACTGTCCATTCCAGCTACAGCTAAACAAACATAAAAGAAAGATTATGATACTAAGACACTTGATTGACAGTTGCAACATAAGATTTTTCAGAACTCAGTACCTAAGAAATAAGGACAGATCAACAAAAAAATGGTACAATGATAGTCGAGAGAATAATAGTTTCCAGGAATGGGGAATTAAAAAAAAAAAACATCTTCCCAGTGTACATAACCTTTTAATTACATTAAACAATAAGTGAAATATTTTTTAATCAGCTGTTTCTTAGTAATGAGTCAAGGAAATTTCAGGTGCAAGATTCTTTTAATCAATCCCCACTTACAGGGCCAAGGGAAACACGGGGACCCTAGGAGGTCTCAGTAATAAAATGAATCAGGTAGATTCATCCAGAGAACAGGGCGTAGGAGCTCTGGGGAAACCTCCCAGTAAGAGATTCACCCAAAGCAGCACAGCCTCTGTCGGCCTCAACCCATGTAAGTAATACTAGCTATCAGCTGGTGTAATAATTACGATCGCAGAGCCATGCAGCCTCTGATGGATAGGCTGCGGAGTGTGGTGAGTGTCTCTGCAATACTCCAGCTATCGGCTGGTTGTTAACACTACGATCAAGAGCCATGCAGCTTGATGAATAGTGCGAGGCTGTGTGAGTGTCTCTTGCAATACTCCACCCCAACCTAGGGGTTAAATTCACATAAACCATTACTAAGAGCACTGCAGCTCTGCGTGAATATCCCTAAATGTGCATTCTGCCTTTCAGCCAATTAGCAGAGAAAAAACAGTGTCAGAATGTGAAGGGTCCCTCTGCAAACAATAATGGGCTGTGCTTTACCCCTCCCATTGACATGAAAATATGCTGGGGAGAGCAGCTGTCAGTTGGAATGAAATTAAGGGCTGTAGGAAATTAGCTTTGCCCCCCTTGCAGTATTGCTAGGGAGGAAGGGTTAAACATTGCTCATTGGAATATACGTGGCCATTTGTTTATTCTGTCGCCAGTTATAAAAACTTCTACTTCCTGTGCAAATCAGTGAAAATAATTCACTGCAGCTGCTGGAGGTTCAGGTTTAGCCGTGTCATTTAATGTCCCTTTTCTTGTTGCAGATGCCAAATAATCCAGATGCCCAGTCGCACAGGATCAGCTCCCAGCAGTAGTTGCACAGTAGCAGCAACAAAAAAAACATCTGCCTGCTTAGCAAACCCAGCATGCAGCATTGCTGATAACTACCCAGCCAAATCTGTCCGCTCTTCAATCACTGGGGAGGCTGGAAATTGCATCACAAACCTGTGCTTTCCGACAAGGCTCAACCTTGACTTTCATTTCATTCAATTTACTGCTGTCAGGAGTTATGGGCGATGTGGTGTTGTCCAATAGGAATTCTAACCAGTAAATTATTGTTCTTACTAGAGCAGAATGCACAGGGCAGGTTAGTGCATGGAACGGGGTCACGTGGACTGAATCCCAGCATAACAGTGAACTTGGCACTAGTACACGTTTTTATTAATATGGATTACAATTTGTCAATAATAAGGACACATAAAAAACATAGAGCACCACAATTAGGGACGGCCACACTGCGAAGCAAAGCCAATCACACACGGAAACGCATGCGATTTCATGTGCGATTTTGTTGCATTTGCGCATGCGTTTTTCGTTACGTATAGGGATATGCGATTGAAATTAAAAATGCAGAACGCAAATCGCAATCGCATGCACAATCGCAACGCACACGAAAATGCACGTTTTCGGGGCGTTGCTGCATTTTCATTGATCTGGAAAAAAGTAAGAGCAATCGCATGCCCAAACGCAAGAAAAAAGCGATAGTGTGGCCTAGCCCTTAATACTTATAATCCCAGCACGGGCCTGTCAGCACAGACTGGAATAAAGATGGGTCCACCCTAAGCAGTATTTGGTCTCCTCTGTGATATTCCCATTGCTTGATTAGTCATACCAATGTGGAACATTTATTGGTTCCTACCTCTATTTAAGGAGCTTATTATTAACAAGAAGAGGAACAGAAGAACTACAATTCCCAGAATACATTCCCAGCCAAAGGCAGATATCAGCAAGACATTTTTATAGCAGAACATCCCACCCTGCCAAACTTCAGGGAGGGTACCCGCACATTTCAGGGAGGATACCCACCCCCTAAAGCCACACCCCAAGATTAACGCATAATCCATGCATAAATGTATACAGTCAGACACTCATGCATCTCAACAGACACACACTCATGAAAGCAGTCAGACACACAGTATACAACAAGAATGGCACATTAAAGGGGAACGTGGTCTATTGTTTAAATGAAGGCCAGTTTCCTACCTTTAAAACGAGCCACCAACCAACTCTCTACGTGCTCCACAGCCCAAGATATACAGAAATGACTGACCAGAAAGTTAATGGGTGGGAGTATGCTTGTGAAGGTTCTCATTTTGACATCTTACTGAGGTTCCATAACACCTCTTAGCCACTATCCAATCACGCCCTTAACACTTGGCTGTGATATGCTAATTGGAATTTTCCAGGGTACAACATAATTGCCAAAGATTCTTGTACAAGCCATTCTGAATGAGAAAGCCAGTCGGATGACTAGCGAAACATCTTCAAGAACTAAACTTCAAGTCCAGTTGATCTAATTGAATACAACAGATATAATGGGTGGGAGGCTGACACGTGACATCTACAGCCCTTCTCTTTCACTGTGTGAAAACTGCCTTTTCAGGCAGAGTTCTCACACAGAGTTTTCTGTAGGGGGGGGGGGGCGAGTAACCCAAGGCCACGCTAGGCACCCACGGGTGGGCGGGGCTTAGGCACCATATAGTGGGCAGGGCTTAGGCATCCAGAGTAGGCAGGGCTTAGGCACCCGTGAGTGGGCGGGGCCACATGGGACTGTAAGATAATGGGCCATGGGGGGCCTGCAACTAGAGGGACCATGGGGTCCATGAGTGGGAGGGAACAGGGGGGCTGCAAAGGGGAGGAGGAGACACAGGACAGATTGACTGACAGTTTCAGTGCAGGAGACCTGGTGATGCTGCTGCCATATCACACACAAAAAAAGTAAATATCTTCAAAACTATGCAAAATAAACAATGGAAATACATTGCAAAAATTATCAGGGGAGCAATTCCTATCAATTTACCTAAAGTCATTTTTGGAATTTTTGGACTGCAGTTCCCCTTAAGTGTTTGTCACGTGTTAACTCTAAAAGCTCTTGAAATCATTGTGTCCCTCACTCTAATTTACAACAACACAATTTCAGGGAGTCAGGGATCTGCCATTAAAATCAGGGAGACTCCCTGAACTTCAGATAGAGGTGGGATGCCTGTTTAGATGCCGGAAAATAAAAGTGTTAAAAGATTACAAGCCTAGAATAGCACCGGACCATCATGGGGCTAATACGAGTCAATAATACACACAATAACTTTCTACACACGTGAGAGTTGGAGGGAAAGTCCCTGGCTTGTTTTAATAATTATTAACAGTTTCAAATTCATCAAATTAGCTTGGCATAATCCTTAGCCCTTTTAACATATATTTTCGACCATCTTATTTAACCCAGATAATAGCCATGACCTTTTAAAGGAAGTAAAATAATAATGCTGCGTCTCTCAAGAGCACGCTGTCCTCTTGTTATGCTTCTAGGACCTTGATAACCCTTTAATTACTGTAAATGCAAGAATAAATTCTTTTGTATGTAAATATATATACCAAACAAAAGGTCTGTAGAAATTCGCACTTTATTAGTTGACTTCAGTTGGAGGAAGAGCTTCATCCACCGGATAAGGTTTGAGTATAACCACAAGCTCAGTGGTGGACAGGAGGGAGACCCGTTTCCTGAGTCAGCTCCGGAGGAATAGGGCGCTTTCTGCCAGGTGCTGCTTTTTATGCCTTGGAGCGCTGCCTCAGTCTGGGTTCACTGTTGGCCGGGGCCAGGTAGGTCTACTTGCTGGGAATTGAGATAGAAGGGGAGGGGAAGGCCCCTATATCAGGCCATTAATCGGCCCTCCTTCCATTCTAACAGTTACTGTACCTAAAGGTGAACTTACCCATTTACGCTGTATGACAGATAGTAATGGAACCAATTTAGCAACGTTTTTCTATAATCCAAATACAAAGCTGTTAAAAAGATCTGGGACAAAGACAACATCAGGTTAATACCTTGTTGAGGTTGAATAAATACATATGTCCAAAAATGGTAGTTCAAACTTTTTACCCTACCTATGATGCTTACAGTACCCACAGCTGATTTTACATGACTTGAAACCCAATATCCAATGAACTAGGCTTATCACTGTTCTCTTGAGTTTCCTTGGTGTTTGCCCTAAAGATCAGCATCACCTTAATGGGACTGTGGTGTAGCGATGCACATTCCTCCACAGTTAATGCTGCCACTATGCTTTGTAGGGAATAATTTCTAAAACTAGATATCCCCAGTTCTGTTAATTGCTGCATTTTAATTGGGATTACAGTAATTTAAAGATCACAGGCATTCAAACTGATCATTTTCAGTAGCTGCTTGGTGGAGCTATAATTCACAGGGAGCTTACTCCACATTCCGTGAACAACTCCCCTGATGCAGTGCTAAACCTACCTGCCTGCTGCTTCGACATGCCTACTTTGGGCGGGAAAACGCACCAATCTAAGTGGGGTGATGTTTGTTCCCAGATCATTTTGTAATGACACACTTGCAGCAGGGAATGCTGCCAGTTATTTTTAACAATGCATGGTGAGTTCTCTTGTTCGCAGGAAAGTGGAAATAATCTATTCTATTCACCATGAATTATAGATCTACGGCAGCTACTGAAAATAGTGACCCGGAAGAAGGAGGGACGAGCCCTCTGAATGCGTGTCAGTGTTTGGCATTCTTGAGGACTTTCCAGCATGGCAATTTTAGGGTGTTCATTTTCAATGGACCGCACAGCTGTGAAGATCTTGGACAATGGTACAACAGCCTGAGTGAGGATCGGCAACTTTGGTACTGCCCCGGAACTTTTGGAGAGACGAAGAAACTTAAGTATACTTACCTTGCTTATTGTCTGCAGTGTCCAATTCATCGGCTTAGCTGTTTTGCTTAATACTAAACTTTTCTTTAGGTTCGGGTTACCCCGACCCCTGGGACGAGGAGAGGTTGTACAGATGTGGCCCGCTTCCATTAACTAATCTGCTTTTGCTGCTATTTTCACACCCTGCATGCTGCTAACTACTCGGGGAAACCATTGCTAGTTTATTATTAGGGCCCTGGGGACACCCAGGTTGGTCTTTCTTTCCCTTTTTGTGTGCCATTTTATAGATTTTAGATTATTTATATAAAGTATCAGGGTATTCAAAATTAGCACCATTTTAAAAGAACTTTTATTGAATCTCCCTGATGTGTTTTATCATCTGATTCTATCTGGAAGGTTTGTTGTACACTCCTAAAAATTTGGTGTGGTCCACCATAGTGGGGGACGTTCTTTCCCTGTACTATGTCAGTTGTGTGCCTCCAGATTCTTCTGGAGTCTAATGGATTTACTTAGGCTTCCAGGTTTTTTCCTGCCTGCCAAATGTTTTCTATATGTCTATTAGCACCAGCATGTATTATCATGCATGACTTAATAGGGCTTAGATACTAATATTTCATATTGGATAGTTTTCTTAATGGCTTAATCATCGTTTATAATGAAATGTATCTTTTAATATTTGAGTCTATTGAATCAAGGATTGTAACCAGAATATCCCATCGCATTGAGGATGACACACACTTTTGGGCTAATATTTCCTTAAAGGGGGCCCACCCATTCCTACCATATTGGGAATTCTGATCATTCAGACAGCATTGTACGGAAAAGTGTGCACACGATTTCCTGTGCAATGTCTTTGCTTGGGATCTGCGCAATGTTGTGCAATCAGAGTGCATGCAATTTGAAAATGTTGATTGCATGTGCTCCGATGAGCGCAGTGCACCTAGTGTGGTACAGTGTAGGTGCATTTACCACGTGATCGAGTAGCAAATCTCAAATAGATTGGGATTTAAACTAAGTAGTGGAGTCTTACGATCATCTGACTGTGTGTTTTTCCCTATCAGAAGTAAATTTTTGTGGACCAATACTGAATTACAATACCAGGATTGTATGATCAGTATTAATGTGTGTACGGGCTGTTAGATTAAAAATCATTGGATCCTGTGGTGGGACTATAGGAATATATCCCTTATAGTATATAAATATATTTATGTCTTCATAGGAGATTGCATTGAGTTTTTAGGAGCTACCAATAAGGTGAGGGGTATATGATATTACATATAGGAAATCTGTACATGTATGTGTGTACTATCCACTATTACCATTTAATGACCATCAATAAATAGAAAGCACTGACTTATATTAGGTACAACACAAAATATACAAAATACATAAACTCTTTAGTAAGTTTATGTATTTAATTTAGTTTCAAGTCCAGTTGCTCTAATTGAATACAACAGATATTCCATGACTTTTAAATGAGACCTTCACAAGCATAAACTAACTTACTTACAGAGCTGAGATCCCTATTTCAACATGGAATGGTCAAAATGGCAGCTTAAACCACACCCTGATTCTGCTCCATGTGAAAGGAAGTGTAATCCAAAAAAAGTTTTGTATGCTACACAGAATGTGATGTGTGTTGTAATGGATATATACACCAAGGCTCCTTATATACCACCTCCAGCCTGCAGGTGGTGTCAGTGGGAATTAGAGACAAGACATCCCTGCTCTCTCTGGCTAGGAGGAGAGAAAGTGAAAGTAGATGGTGGGTGTGTGTTTGGGGAGATACTGACTGCAACACAAGTCCTGTATAAGATCCTGTTACCACTGTTGGGAGGACAGATTATGGACAGACAAGTTACCTTATTGGATACAAACTGAGGCAACAGTAAGTGTACACCAACTTACAAGGACACAAAATATACAGGCCTGGTCAATATTCAAGGTGTTGCACCATAGACAGGGACATCCCTCATTACTGCATATGTTATGTGGGGAAATGCTTATGTTGCCTGTTGCCAGACCACCAGAGTAACCCACTGTGTGCCATGTTACCCATAATCCTTCCATAAAGCTGTGATCTGTACAAATTGGTGGCTGCGGTGCTGGTAATACCATTTATTCTCCTATTTCTCTGTATATTTTTCTGTATTAAGCTATGGAGGCTGCTACTGATATTATTGATTTAAATCCTCCTGTCCAGTGTACCTGCAGATGAAATGCCCCAATTATGCTCGGAGCTCTACCAGGCCCAATTGACAAACCTATTTTTAAACCTGATCCATTGATAGGGTAACTAGGGAGTGGACTGGTTGGCTAGAACAGTTTGAATTGGCAGCCACTATAATGGTGGGATGAAGGTAGTAATGCCAGGCAGGTATACCAAGGATACTGTAATACTGAAAAAAAAGCTGTATCCGTTATTAAAAATGCTATAAAGCAATTTTTTCAGTTAGATCTGTATAAAAGAGATATAAAGGATAAATTCATTTCTTTAGTTAACCTGGGAATGAGAGAATGTTGTTATACGTTAGATTATTAGGGCAATGCTATTATAATAACATGATGCTGTGAGGTACTTCTGTTATAATATATGAGGTACCATCACCATTTGGTGTGAATACTAATAAGTATTAACCTAGCCACTCTGTCCCGACCAAGCGCCCTATCTTAGGCGCATGCGTGCCAATACAAAAGATAGGGCGCATGATGGGACAGAGCGGCTGTCAGTGCAGAAGCGGCTTGCGAGTGGAGCGCGGTAAGGTAAGTTCAGTGTCCTGAGCGTATTATTATTCACAGGGAGGTGGGAATAAGCGTTCTTACCTCCCTGTGAATAATAGAAACAGATGGAATAACCTTAAAAAGGGATTTAGGTGCCTTTAAGGAAGTAGTTCTGGCTTTCTGTATGTTTCAGGATATTTATTTAATGTAAAAACAATGTCACTTTCTGGCTGGACAGTTTTCTCTCTATGATTTGTCTTGCACTCTGCCATTGGTAAGGTCTGTGCTTTGCATCTGCATAGTCTATAAATAGCAGTGGTGCTCTAATAGTATTACGATGCATCTCAGCCAGTGTCCCCTCCCTAGACGCCTGCCGCTGCAGCAGTGATCACAAGAGGTGTTGACACTAACAAATTTCCTCCTCAATGGAAACTAGATCCATTTTCTGAATATGAGTAGGGGGGTCCTGTGGTCGGGCCATTTCACATTCCCTGTTAAATTGATTTAGCAATATAATATACATTTAGACATAATAAGCAAAACACGTGAAATACAGCAAAAACAATATTTTATAATAATGTTGGGGTAACGGACCTTTACTTAGTTTAGAAGGGTATTTATTATTGCTCTTCCTGCAATTGGACACAGTAGTTCACTCCATTTAGGAGCCAATAATGTGAAGAAAATGATGTGAGGTCACAGTTACATAATAGATTTTATTGCAAATGACATGCGGACAATGCTTATTATTGGTAATAAGGCATTCGCTGTATTTACCAAGATAGAATGTGGTGTCACCACTACAATGTTTCTGGTGTAATCTAACACCTGCTGCATTTCCAGTAAGAAAATACAACCACTGTATTTATACATATTCCCCATGAACACAAGTATGGGGTGATCCCACTAGCGTGATTCGGATTGTGTTTGGCATCCTATCTAGATAGCGATGTGCAATATTTTGGAACGCTATGGGAGCGGCCCCACTACATTTGCTTGCTCATGCATCACCATTTCTGGTACGCATGGCATACGCTCAGATAGGGTTCAATAACTAAAGGCATGTGCATTGAAGTGGGCTCGCATGGCATTGTGCATCTTAGTGGGGCCTAGCCCTAAAGTGTTTTACTCTAAAATGTTAATTTACCATACATATAAGGTCTAGGCCACACTAGCGTGATCTCCCATGCTAACGTGTGTGAGAATCGCAGCACAGTTCATGGTGAACGTGGGCCACCACATTGCATGAGCTGCGATCCGTTTTTAGAGTACACGTGATCACCATTTTTAATCGCACAATTACGTAGATCACAGCGAATTGTGCATGGACATTAAGGGTACCTAACTCTAAAAAAAATCGAATTTTCAAAAATAGTATCTTTAGATACAGCAAGATTACTCCTCCACTGTCAGATTTTAAATCTGACAGTAGATTCTGAGAAATCATCATTTTGATCACAGCATTTACAGGGAAAACCTCCAGAAGCAGGTCACTCCAGAAGCAAAAATTATAATATGTGACCCATCACCGACCTCTTTGCCTGCCTGCCAGCACACTTTCTGCAACATTTAAGAAAATCAGCGAGGGAAAGCCTGCAGGGGGGAGGG
Source organism: Hymenochirus boettgeri (assembly GCA_019447015.1). Classification (NCBI taxonomy): domain Eukaryota; kingdom Metazoa; phylum Chordata; class Amphibia; order Anura; family Pipidae; genus Hymenochirus; species Hymenochirus boettgeri. The sequence goes on along the minus strand of CM033471.1, from coordinate 31,958,306 downwards.
AGGGGGAGATGTGTAAGCAGAGCAGTGTCCATGGTGAGGTGTGCAGAACACATAAGTGTCGCAGACACTAAGGCTGGGTACACACCAGCCAATATTTTCGGCCGACCGAACGATTCATGGCACTTTCGGACGATCGGCCTAAAATATCGGCTGGTGTGGGCCAGGGCCACGACTGACATCGATCATTCGTTCGTGGTTCGGACGAACGAACGATCGGGCATGTCAGAAAATTCCAACGATCATTCGCAAATTCGACCGTGGCCGTATTTGCCGCGACCGACTGATATTTGCAACGCTGCCAAACCACACCCTATAGACTATATAAATGCTGAAATGTTTTCAATTCTAAAATAATGAATGTTGGGGCTGTTGCAATAAAGGGTGCAACAGTTTTCCCGTGCTATAACCAACTGCAACCCACAGAATGTATCTAACTGTAGTGACCGAGTTAAAAGGTAGCATCTGATTGGTTGCTGCAAATGAATAGCATGGGCAAACTTTTGCACCTCTTACTGCATCAGCCCGTTTTAAATAAATAAAAGTTAGCTTTAAAAACCTAGGGGCTCATTTACCCAGAGCCGCTATCACACTGGGCAAATCTCTTCCGCGATTCAATATCGCGTTAGCGCACGTGGTAAATCCAGAGTGATATTAAATAGCCAGAGCTGAATGTGTGGGTGTCTTTTGTAACCTGCACATCTGGTGCTAATATGGAGTTAAAGTTGTGCTAACTCCATATTATGCCACCGGGTAAATGAGCCGGCCTTTACAAGTAATTAATATGAGAGCTTACTTTTAACATCATTTAACATCTACTATTTAACATCAGCCCTTTCAGGATTTCCCCACACATGCCAATCGGTATTGATGTTACTGCAAGGGAGATTTACCCAGAGCCAAAATAACAGAGAGGGATTAAAAAGGGGAAGAGATGACAGCCTCCCCTGTAATGATAAATCCGACCCTGGCCATGAAAATAGATAATTATAATCTATTAAATGAAGGCTAATATGCAAGTGACCCTGTAAATGATGGAGATGGTCCAAAAGAGTCCAATCGGGATCTGCCAGGGTTCAGACGTGTTGTTTTAAAGGGGAAGTGTATTTACTTTACATGCTTTTCTTATTCCATAAAACATAATCTGCCCATTCAGGGATTATCTGTTGATAAATAATAAATGTGCACTGACTTCCTGTACACAGGAGCACATCATAGGGTCTGTTACTGTCAGTTCCCTGGATGTATCCATCTGGGAGATCAGTTGCTTAGTGGTGATCTGAACATGTCTTAAATGCCCAGGAGCCAATGATGTAGAAATGAATGGGAAGAAGGACCTAAATGGCAGATCACTACAGATAACAGCAGGGCAAGCAAAGGAGTAAAATGAATTCCATTTTTAAACATGAGAGAACATATAGAATTACTGCGGTATTTGTTATATAAAAATTCAGTAAAAAACAAGATAACGTCTCCTTTAAGCCCAATAACCAATGCATGCACTCTACACATCAGATAAGGATGGACTGTAGCTGTTTAACCTTAACCCAACCTGGGAGATTAATGGTTAAACAAAAGTGACTAACAAATGTGCTTGGGAAATAACAAGCTCTGTCAGATAGAGACATTGATGCCCTTGTGTGGGACGTGCCTTTGGATCCATTTGGATGTGACTGCTGGTTTAGTGGGGTACAGCCCTTGAGCTGTTTGATGGTTGTCCACATGATCAAGATTCAGGGGAATTACCCCATGAACTACCTATGGAATTACTCAACCCCTACATCAGTGTAACAAAGTAATTTAGGTGGAAAACAGACACGCCCATCAAGTCCAACCTTTTCTCCCTCCTTTTTAACCCTACTAACAGTTGATCCAGAGGAAGGCAAAAGACCCAGCTAAAAAAAAAAGGGGGTGGGGGGGGGGAATTCCTTCCTGACTCCAAATGGCAATCAGAAAGTATCCCTGTACCAACCAGAACTACAGTATATGTATTACTACCAGTAATTCTCCATATTATTAATTCCCTGTACCAACCAGAACTACAGTATATGTATTAATACCAGTAATTCTCAATATTAGATAGTATCCCTGTACCAACCAGAACTACAGTATAGTTTAATACCAGTAATTCTCAATATTATGTAGTATCCCTGTACTAACCAGATCTACCGTATATGTATTAATACCAGTAATTCTCAATATTATATAGTATCCCTGTACCAACCAGAACTGCAGTATATGTATTAATACCAGTAATTCTCAATATATATAGTATCCTGTACCAACCAGAAATACAGTATATGTATAATACCAGTAATTCTCAATATTATATAGTATCCCTGTACCAACCAAAACACAATATATGTATTAATACCAGTAATTCTCAATATATATATAATCCTGTATCAACCAGAACTACAGTATAGGTATTAATAAAAGTAATTCTAATATTATATAGTATCCCTGTACCAACCAGAACTACAGTATATGTATTAATACCAGTAATTCTCAATATATATAGGATCCCTGTACAACCAGAACTACAGTATATGTATTAATACCAGAATTCTCAATATTATGTAGTATCCCTGTACTAAACAGATCTACAGTATATGTATTAATACCAGTAATTCTCAATATTATATAGTATCCCTCTACCAACCAGAACTGCAGTATATGTATTAATACCAGTAATTCTCAATATTATATAGTATCCCTGTACCAACCAGAATACAGTATATGTATAATACCAGTATCTCAATATTATATAGTACCTGTACCAACCAAAACCAAATATATGTATTAATAACAGTAATTCTCAATATTATATATAATCCCTGTATCAACCAAAACTACAGTATAGGTATTAATACCAGTAATTCTCAATATTATATAGTATCCGTGACAACCAGAACGACAGTATATGTATTAATACCAGTAATTCTCAATATTATATAGGATCCCTGTACCAAACCAGAACTACAGTATATGTATTATACCAGTAATTCTCAATATTATATAGTAACCCCTGTACCAACCAGAACTACAGTATATGTATTAACACCAGTAATTCTCAAATATATAGTATCCCTGTACCAACCATTACAGTATAGTATTAATCCAGTAATTCTCAATATTTTTTTTACCAGGCCATGCTTGTGAAGGTTCTCATTCATCCAGTCATGGTATATCTGTTGTATTCAATTAGATCAACTGGATTGAAGTTTAGTTCATGAAGACGTTTCGCTAGTCATCCGACTGGCTTTCTTATTCAGAATAGAGGTGGGGGATTCGACACCAATGTCTGCCATGTACAATGCTGTTTTGACACCTTACTCTTGGCGTTCCTATAACACCTCTTAGCCACTATCCAATCACGCCCTTAACACTTGGCTGTGATATGCTAATTGTGATTTTCCAGGGCACATAATTGCCACAGATTCTGTACAAGTCATTCTGAATTGAGAAAGCCAGTCGGAGACTAGCGAAACGTCTTCATGAACTAAACTTAGTTGATCTAATTGAATACAACAGGCCACTTTTAAAGCTTCAATGAACTTGCCATACCATATCGCTGGAAGACAGTTCCATAGTTTCACCATTCTCACTGTAAAGAAACCTTTCCTAACTGAGATGAAACTTCTGTTTCCAATCTTGTGGGATGTCCACGTGTCCTCTGATATAACCTATTAGTGAGAATGCACCAGACAGTTTATTGTATGGCCCATTAATATATTTTTGTGATCAATCCCCATGCAAACATTGCTTCCCAATGTAAACAGCCCTAATGTCTAATCTGCCTGCATAGTCAAGCCCCTCCATTCCCTTTATTATTTTAGTTGCCCTCTGAACTGCTTCCCTTTCCAAGATGTCCATTTTGTATATGGGATTCCAAAACTGCACCACATATTTCAAATTAGGCTTTACCAGTGCCTTGTAAAGAGGGAGAAAAATGTTTTTCTCTCTCTCTTGAATCTATATCCTCTTATAGAAGACAATATCTTGCTAGCTCTAGCCATTGCTGACTGGCTTAGTCTGTTATCCATTAGAACCCCCAAATCTTTTTCCATTTGAGATTCACTTAACACTCGATTTATTTATGGTGTAGGTGGCAACAGGATTGCTAAACCCAAATGCCTCACCTTATTTATCAACATTGAATCTCATCTGCCATTCTGCTGCCCATTTTGATAATCTATCTAGGTCAACTTGCAACAATTTCACATCATTTGAGTTCCAAAGCTCTGCATGTTTAGTGTCATCAGCACTGTGACCTTGCTCTCAATTTCCCTTTGAAGTAATTTATAACAGATTAAAAAGAAGTATCCCCAGTCGGAACCCTGAGGCACCACTTAGAACACATAGATGTAGCTCCATTGCCACCACATCTCTGGGCCCTATTTATAAAGATCGGTATCGTTATCGTAAAATACCGATTGTTATCGTAAAATAACGACCGGGTTTTTACCGATAACGACCGTTTATTACCGATAACGACCGTATTTACCGATAACGAGTTATTTAACGTATCGGTAAATAACGGTCGTTATCGGTAAAAACGACCGGTTTTACCGTAATGACCAGTATTAACGATATCGGTAAATACCGGTCGTTATCGGTTAAATAACGGTCGTTATCGGTAAAAACCCGGTCGTTATTTTACGATAACGATCGGTATTTTACGATAACGATACCGATCTTTTATAAATAGGGCCCTCTGTTTGCCATCGAATAACCAATATCCATGTACAAATGTTTTTTTCTAGGCCAACAACCTCAGTTTATACATTAGTCGCCTATGTGGCACAGTATCAAAAGCTTAGCAAAAGATAAGATCAGTTCTGGAGGCAAAGTCAGTATATGATCCCGTAACAAAGTTTCCAGCACCTTCCCTACCACTGATATAGGCTTACAGGTCTATAGTTACCAGGCTGTGGAACGACTACCGTATATACTCGAGATAAACCGAGTTTTTCAGGCTGTAAAATCAGCCTGAAAAATTGAACTCGGGTTATACTCGAGTCCATACTTACTTTAACACTCGGCAGCCGCACGATCATTCCCTGTAATGGGGCGCCGGCCGACGTCACTGCCCGGCGCCAATTAGTGACGTCAGCCGGCGCCAGACAGGGAATGAGCGCGCGGCTGCCCAGAATGCTTACCTGACCGCAGCTGCCAGAATGCTGATCTTCAATGTGGCACAGGCACAAGTCCCAACAGGAAGCCCCAAGTTACTGGATGGAGGAGAGCCCACAGGTACAAACTGAACTGGGTGGGAGGGTGAGGGTGGCATTCAAGATGTTTGGAAACTACAACTCCCAGCATGCTTTATTAGCTGGGAGTTGTAGTTTCCAAACATCTTGAATGCCAAGTTTCTACCCTTGGTTTATACTCGAGTCAACAACTTTTATTAGTTTTTTTGGTGAAATTGGGTACCTCGGTTATACTCGGGTCGGTTTATACTCGAGTATTAGGTACCTTTTGAATATTGGTGTTACTTTGGTTTTTTCCAGTCCAGCGGCACTCACCGGACAAAAGTAAAAGGTACACAATTTTCAAAAAAAAAAAAGTTAGAGAGATGATTGCAAACCAGTCTAGAGAGCAACATGGTAATCAAAGGGATATCAGAAACACATGCAGCAAAGCTGAGTCTGAATAATTGCAGTGTAAAAGCCACCAGTCCTTCATTCACCAGAGAATCTGGTGACAAATCTGACGAATTTGAGCCGCACACCAGTTATCTGAAGAAAATAAAGGCTTTTACCAATAAACGTTGCTGTTATATATGTGAGCATTTATTGATAAAAGCCTTTATATTCTTCAGAAAACTGGTGCGCAGCTCAAATTTGTGTTGGGACACTGGGCGTCCCTTTAAGAGATTCACGCCCATGCCTTTACAGGAACATGATTATAGGGATCATATTTATAAAGACATGGTATCGCTTTTTAGTATATTTACGGCTGCCATTGTGATTTACTGATAACACGTGGTACCACTAATGTGCGATACCGTGCGTTTATAAATATGGCCCTAGTTGCTGCTGCTTTTTATGTCATTTAATATTATATATATATATATATATAAATATATATATATACCATTGATAAACTGATTCAATCTGACATCAACATGCTACTTGCACACAATAATATCAGATCATGTAGTTCTGATGACTATAGAAGAAGGGAAAGGGTTAATGTAAAATCCCAGGTGGGACTTGTAAATCAGTTGTTTGCATGTTTAACTGATTCTGCATGTTTAATTAATAAATGGATGGGGTGGACATGCCCTTTAAAACTTTTAGACCATTGATTTAAAGGGAAATTCTGTACAAATACCCTCTATTAAAAAGCACACTTGTACCTTCAAATGCCTCCAGGATGCTTCTAGATGCAGTCTATTCAAACTTACAGCAGGATAAAGGGTGGTGCATTAACCGCAGTACCCTGGCGTAAACATGCCCACCTGTACCCTACTGCTGAGGGGATCATCAGCTGCATCATTAGTCCTGCCCCCAAACTAATTAATCTAGCCACAAGCCTGAAAACAACTTTTCCCTAAGGTGTCCATAGGCATAGGAGAGCAAACCAATTGCAAACCTGGAACAAGCTTTAGAAAGGTTGTTTTGAGGGTGGAGCTCATGACCACTTATTACACATGTCATAACATTTGTAGGGAGGCAGACTCAGGTAAGTAGTCAAATACTCATTTATTAAGCGCTGAAAAAAGTTACATGTTTCGGGGGTCCAACCCCCATCCTCACACCTGAGGAAGGGGGTTGGGACCCCCGAAACATTGTGTACTCTTTCAGCACTTAATAAATTAGTATTATTTGAATACTTACCCGAGTGCCTCCCTACAAATGTTATACGATACTTTCCTGATGTGGCTCAGGTTTTAAGGAGTGCACCTCCTATTCTACCTATCTGGGACACCACATAACTATTGAAATTGCACTTATTACACATGCCCGTCACAGAAGGAACAATAACTAATCATCCGACTGGATCTCTCAATTCAAAGTGACTTGTACAAGTCCTTCTGAATTAAGGAGTGCTAGCCTCCTTAGCCTCAATGCACCCACAACTTGCATTCAGAAGGTCCCTAACACCTGGCTGTCATTTTATAATGGGACTTTCCGGGGTACTTAATTGTCAACAGATTCTTGTTAGTCATTTTGAATTGAGAAAGCCAGTCTGATGTCTAGCCAAGTCTTAAAAGAACTAAAATTTAGTCCAGTTGATCGATCCAAATATAGATATACTATGACCTGGATGAATGTCTACCTTCACAAGCAGAGCATCTCAGATTTTACCACTCAGTCACAGATATCAGACTGGGGCGGTAGGAGATCATCACAGCTCCTAGTTTGTGCTAGAAATACCATGTCAGAAACTGGAACAGCATAAAAGAAAGCTACATGTGTCCAGAAAAGATTAGTTGGAAGGCACAGTAATCAATTTGTCTGAAAGTTTGTTTAACAGCACAAAAGAGAACTATAGTTAAATTGTACACAGTCTAGATACTACCCATAGCCTCAATATAACGCGTATACTAATTTACCAATGCATAGGCCTATGGACATCGCAGTTGGTTCTTATATGCTCCACCCATAGAACATGCATATACAGGGGAAAGAATGGCTGCTGCCTCCCCCATGTTCAATATTTCAGAGACTCAAGATTAATAGTTTTGATTGTTCAGCACTACAAATCCAAAGCAAACTCACCTGGGTTGTGCAAGTTCCAGAGGCATCTGAAAATAAATATACTGTTTAGTAAGGATCTAAAGTAAATCTGACTTAATACAATTAAGGGAATCTCTTCAGGATAGCGACGATCCTGGTCATAGCCAACATGTGTTAGCTCAGGGTATAGTGGAAGTTTCATCATTTGAGATTCCAAAATTAATAAACCCGAATGGGAACAGACAGCACTAACTAAAAGACAATGGACAAAGGGGCCCAAGTGTCTAAGTATTTACAAATACGTATTGTTTAAAGGAATAGCTCACAAGAAATGTGAACTATTCCTTTAATGCTTTGATTGAAGACCGGAAGGTTAAGGCGCTACACCTCACTTCCCATTATGGGGTTCCATACCAGGAGGTTATGGGACCCCTACAGACAGCACTAACTAAAAGACAATTTACCTTTATAGGTCTTAGTTTTCATACTAGAAAGTCCCTCAGACCATTCCAGCTGGAACCATTGTTTCTTCCCTCCTGCTGTTGGTACCAGTGGGTTTGACCTTTTCAAGCTCTGGCACCAGACAGCAGGTCGGACGTGTGAGTTTTATCATCGAGGAACAGAATATTGTATGTAAGCTGGTGCCATACCTGGTTCTACGCAGATGCATCACATTCACACTGTCTGGGAACCTATAAGATTGAGAAGCAGATGATTCAATAGAGAAATAGCGAGTCTACATATTCATTTTATTTGACCTTAACACGACGAAATGCTGCAATCACAACTCCACCATGCTAATTTTTGTACAATGAATTTCAGAAGAACAAGGTGTCAAGTCATCATTTGGAGCAGAGGTACACATTTATATTAATGCATATTTCAGCATTCAACTGAAGACAAAGATCATAAAGGTGTAGATCTCTTTACATGCAGTTGTATAAGACTAGAACAAAAATCTTATTCTTTGGGCTTTACTTCAGTGACCGGACTTCCTTAAGGAAGGACATTTTAACTTCTGAGCAGGATGCCTACACTGCAAAGGAGTATTTAAAGCAGAAGCATGCAATAACAGGGCATTTTGAGTTTAATTTGGCCTTCAATTTTTACAGCTATACTGTGACAAAGTAGAATTACTCACTTGATTAATAAGACATTCCTCTAGTCCATTCCTCTAGTTCCTGTAGAGAAGAACAACATTACTCAAAACAGCCTTTAAATTGGAATTTCTCCTATATGATGAAGCCTTGGTTTATCAGAAATATAGTTGGCAACACCAGATATTCAGACATATGCTTGTCTGTGAATATTCATCATTGTTACAGGGCACATGGGTGCTTTACCAAAATAAAAAGGGAAAGCAAAATCTCACCTGCACATGACAAGAGTATGATCAGTGGCAAGTTTGGGTTCTGCCTTTGGACCCTGATGAATACAGAAAAAAATTTAAATATGGTGACAATATGATACCCAGAGTTACACACCTGTCTCTGAAACCCAAGATTAGCAAGGACCATTGATAGTATTTTGCAGAAAGGGGAAACAGATCAGGAAGAACTTCAGGTTAGCCTTACATCTCAGATTTCAATCTATTGCAGTTTGAGTGATTTACCTGCATAGAATTTTATTTGAGAGATGAATTTGCCCTTTAGCTCTATTTCCGAAACAAAAATACATTTTGTGCTATTTAAAACATTAGAGGTTTTAACACCCCCTCCACTTTAGTGCAGGAAAATGCCACTCAGCAGTACAAATATCTCCACTGTTCACTCAGTAAGAGAGAGTTCATAGTTTCATCTTGGTGGCACTAGTGTGTAATCAATGTATAAAACCACATCATACGTACCGCAAATAGGAGCTCAAAGGGTGGAACATTAACCTGTAATACAATAGAAAATAGATTAGGAATATAAATGAAAAATGCCAACTAGAATGACCAAGCCTGTTGAACTATTGTGCCATTCAGAGACACTAGCTGTCCTCATTACGCTCAGAACAGGTCTGTGTTATTTCATCATTTGCACTTTGAAATCCCCTATATAAAGTACCAAGATTAGACTAAAACAGAAAAGCCCGAGATGCTGGGTTGGAACAGCCTGTCCCAATGCTAGTTTGGGAAGCAGACACCAGTATAAGGGAACCTTCAATACATTCTAGATGAGCTAAAAAGTCCACATAGGTCAGTGATATGGCCCTCTGAAATACTAGTCAGGGAGCAGGGGAAACAACAACTTTCATGAGTAACGATTGTGCAATTAGCAGGGAGAGGTGGTACTTCTGTAGCAGTTGCTCCGGTCAGTAACAGACCTCCATCCAGCACCCTGAGCCTGTCTTATATCAAGTACATTTTACTACGGCTTTTTAAAAAAAAAAAAAAAAAAAAATGCAAACCAAGTCCATAGCATTATTTAAGGGGATGTACACACCCAAATTCAAATTTAGTCTGTAGGCAGAAGACCCCCCAAACCGTTAAAGAGCATCTACCCCTACTATAAAATTTCGAAATTTTGTAAACCCCCCCAAACCTCACTTACGCTATACTAACATTTAGAAGAGATGCTCCCAGAAATACCCCTATCCCCCCCTTTAAGGCAGGCTCACAGCTTTTTCAGCATTCAGGAAAGCACAGAATACACTGCAGTCATTGGACATGACATCACTACATTGTGCACCCGGTACAGCTGGAAGTTCCTGGTGATTATTCAGCAATAAATGCATCTGGTTTGCTTAGAATAGCAGATACTGCACTGAAAATGCCCCTTTGTAATTATTAATCTCCACCTTACTTGCTACCTGTAAAGCCGAGGTCCCTAAAACCATGTCAAATACTTTGTACCAACTTCCTTAATGACAGCACAGCTCATCTTCACTTGCGTATAAAACTACATTGGTTTTCACTTTTCCATTTATTTCCTTTGTGCAAGTTAGCCCTTTGAATGCAACATTACTAGCACAACTCACTGACTTGCTCAGTGTGGGAAACTTCAAGCAGTTCTTCCAATCACATTTCTGATTGTTGCACTCAATCGGAAGAACATCTTCCCTTGTATGGCTAACTTAACTATGCAGTCAGTAAACCAAGGTAGCTGTGAATTCATATCTGCACTGAACAGTTTGTCAGACCTAAAGAACAACTTAGAAGTAGAGATGGTCGAACTATTGAAAGTTCGGTCCGTTTTCGAACTATTGGAAAAGTTCAAAAGTTCGAAAGTTCGAAAACGGACCCATTAAAGTCTATGGGAGGCAAATAGTTCGAAAAGTTCGAGTCAAATACAACTAAAATATTAATGGTAACTTAATGTAAATGGCTGTGGGACCGGGGAAATGGTCTGGGGAGCATGTTCCAATATCCAGGACTTTCGTAAAATCGATTTTACTCTCACGTGCGCTACTTTCGAGTTCGAACGTTTGAGGTAACATGGACATTTTACTCGCAGATTCGTTGCTCGCCTATAGGCTTTAACGGAGACTTTACTCGCAGATTCGATGTTCGCGCCTAGATACCATGTACATTTTACTCGCGGATTCGAACGTTCGAACATTCGATAAATCATCGAAAGTCCGGGAAATATCAAAAGTCCGCGTCCGAGATAGTTTGAGAAGTCCGGGTCCGTTCGAACTCGAACAGTTCGGCTCGAACTCCGGTTCGAGTTCTATGCCATCCCTACTTAGAAGAGCTGATAGAATAAGGTCTGTCCCACTTGGAAATATCTGAGCTTTGTTTAACTATATGCTTACAAATAAATCTAACATGTAACATGTAACAATCAGAAATTAGCAGTTTCAGTGCAGTATATTACCAGTCAAATTAAACCAATCCGCACCCATTTTAAAATTTGGGTCACTGGCATTATTAAATTTCACGTGTGGAATGTTAGAAAAACTAAACCAGGGAATCCGATTTGTTAAATACATTGAGTTGTTACAATTATGAAAGCAGTTATTTACAATTTAAGTTGTGTTGGGTATATAAATTTCAGCATCCAGGGATGTCAATCCTATTGCTCTGCACACAACAGTTGCCATTAATTGCTTGAAGAACCTGTAAGCACAAAATTATAATTAGCATCTTAAAGTTAGCCTTGCATTATCAGTTCATTTTAAGCCGGACACGGGGGGCAGCTCAGAGTAAACCACTCAGTCATGGACATCAGACTGGGGCGGTATAAGATCATCATTGCTCAGGATTGTTACAAAACCCTTCTTGCATTAAGTCCCGGAATAGTATATAGCGTGAATTTTTGGCTGATCAAAAAAAGCTTTCTATCAACACTATTTGGAAGAGCTTAGCCTACAGCAATACTTATTATAAAAATTTACAAGATTCCATTTCATACATTTCCTAATCCCCCCCATTGGGCTAGATTGCTGCCTTATCTTGTCAAATCATACAAATAAACACTTTTTAGCCGGCATGTAAAATTTTTTTTACATTTATGTACCTTGCAATTAGATTAGAATTATTTCCAGATGATCAGATTACAGGATTGTAACATGCAACCAACTGTGGAGCCTGGGAAAAAAAACAAGAGAAAAAATCAAAACCAAAAAAAATAACCCTCAACAACTTTCCCCAGTGCACACTTGTCAGATACAAAGTCTCAACAGGATTTTTCAGTCGAACGAGATTCCATGAGATCAAGATCATCATGTCAGTGACAAATATTTGCTTTTGAATCTAAACAAACTTCATAAAACATGAGGTGGGCCAGTATTTTGCTTAATAGCCTGTATTTGGAATAGTTTTTAACCCAGGGAACCCTACAAACTTAGGCCTGCATTAAATACAGAATTACTAGTAAGAGCACTGATCTGTATTCTGCAGTTTATTTCTAACTACATTATACTTACTAGATTGCTACAAACAGCTGCCAACAGCAACGCGCATATGCCAGGAAATCCACGTGTATTTTTTAACTCAACCAAGCTCTGTGCACAGTCCACTGATTGGAATTCATACACTGGGGATAAAAAATTTTTTTTTTAAATATATATATCAGTATTTCAACACCATGACCAGAAAAGCATCCATAGAAGCTCAGAAGTTCAAAGCTTTCACATTTTAATTCAAAGTGAGCTAGTGTGACTCATCACAGCAATACATACATTACATTTAATACAAGGATACATACCTGGCTATGAACATGTGGTTTCATGCCGGCTGTTCTACACCTACAACAAAAGAAGATTCGGGTCATGTAAAATTGTGCCAACTATACCTATAAGGTAGTTAAGTAACAACTTCTCCTGCAGATTTCCATAAACATTTAAAGTCGTTCTGAACATACAGATTCACTAGAATTCCTTATAACTAACAGACCTACAAAAACCTTTACATACAATCAATGTTAAGTTAAAGGAAAGTACACCGTATCTCAAACTTAGCGGGTAGCTGCATCATACTGAAATAATGTGGTGGTGTTTATCTATTATTTATTATATCTATATTATATTCTTATCTACCCCCTTCCTGCAGTGGTTAAATGTTCCTTTGTTGGCTCTGTGCTGAACTTCCTGTAGCAGGACCTCCCCCATGCAATTCAGTAAACAGTCTGCCTATTTTGCTCCCTTAGTCTCACGTTGGCGCGTGCGCATTTGACATCAGGCGCGCCAGCTCAAAAGTCAGATAGTCTCCTCAGCTCCCAAATCCTGCCTGCCTATCGCGGGAGGTGGCTGTAATTTTTAGCTGGTGCGCCTGATGGCGTCACTGCCGCGCCAACGTAATCAGGAGCACGCGCACAGCGTGAGGCTAAGGGATCAAAATAGTGAGGCTGACTACATGACTGAATCACGTGGGGGACGTCCTGCTAAAGGAAGTTTAGCACAGAGCCAACAAAGGAACGTTGACAGAAATCATCATATTTCAGTATGATACAGCTACCCATTAACAGCAAGTTGGAAATATGGTGTACTTTAAAAGTCACCTTGCAGTTTGAAGCCTGCAACTTTGTTCATCACTATGGTTAATGAACTCCATGGTGACAAAGGGATTATGTACCCTATAAAGTTATACTAGACTCAGTTTAAAAATGCCTTTTTTTTATATAGACCCAACCAAGGCGCATTTTCAATAGATTTAGATAGAAAGCCCCTCAGACAGTTCCAACTGGAACCATTGTTCCTTCCTCTCCTACTGTTGGCACCAGTGGGTTCGACCTTTTCAGGCTCTGGTACCAGACATCAGGTCGGATATGTGAAGGTTTCATCATCGGGGGAACAGAATATTTACTATATATTTAACCTGGTGCCACACCTAGTTCTACACATTTGCAGATTTTAAACATTAACATTGGTTCAGCATTTGTAATCTGCACAGTGCTTTGGTTAACTATATGCCATACGACTGTGTACCAGAGTAACACCCACTTATCCTTTCAGAAAGGAAGCAGGGTATTGGATAACAGGAAGTTAAAACATACCTCTTACAGGAAGCACTGGTTGACTCCTGCAATAAAAAAAAAATGTTAAGTTTGTTCCTTGCTCCAGTTTTTAATCACCCCCTCCCCCGCTATCAGCTCCCATCAGAACTCCACCATGCTAAAATCTTGTTCTTCAAAGTATTTCAGACGAACGAGACTATCAAGTCATCATTTGGAGCAGAATTTAATTTAAGACATATACCAACATAAGACAGCCGTACAAATACTCTGACAAGTTGGCAACACTTAAGGTAAGTATTCAAAGTTCACTTGTTTAAGATTGATTCATCAAGGTCATTTATGTAGAATTCACTTACATCAGTTGGACTTTTTTGCTAGTACAAAAATCTTGCCAACAAATACCCTAAAATGTGTCTCAAAGTGCAAGGTGTCATAGGAGTCATGTATGAAATGGGTTAGCCAAGATGCATTACTAATTTGTGCGTGGTAAGGTGTCAAAAAAGCATTATGTGTGACAGAATTGTTGCCAAACCCAACCACCTCCATTTAGGCTTGTTTCTCATTTTAACATAAATGGCTTCCACCATGCCCCTTTTAATCCACTCCATCTCTGTCTAAGATATTACCTTTATTACAGTGTTTAATCACGTGTCCTTTTACATAAAGATGCAGGTACATGGCCGAATCCTGAGCTGAATAGGCTCTTCTGTGCTAGGCCATACTGTGTTGTAGCTGCAGTTTAGTCTGCCCAATATACAAATCACTTCTCATGGCACTCAAAGTGTCTTGTATATGGAACAGTTGCGGCATTTAAAGCAGACAGGGACATGGCGTTTTCTCCAACACTCCCAGCTACATAACCTATATTTTCTAGTCATACTTTTCAGCTTCACTATTGGGTCCCCCCTTCTTGCTTAGTTTCAATGCCCTAGTACAGATAGCCGCACAACAGCGTGGGTGCATGTCCCCAATTTTATAGTACACCAAGCACACACCCCTAACCTAACACTAAACTTTCTCCCTGGCACTCACATGGACCTCTCAGCCAACTTATCGGTGCAAGCCTTCAGTTATCATAATGATATCAATCATGATCTTTTATACCTGGTACCTTAAAGTAAATGTGCTTACAATAAACGGATGTTTGTTGCCACATTAGAAAGGTCTTTACTTTTGTGCGCCCTGCCAGAGGAATGGCGGAAACTAAAGAGTTCCTATGTTACATAACTTACATAACATAGGAGCTCTTTAGTTGCCGCCATTCCAATGGATTATCCAACCATTCACTTTCTGTTCACTTTTAATGAAGTATCCAAGTTGGTTTTTTCTGGCTATGCAGTGCCCTGGGGCAATAGAGAAATCATTTCCCTGCTCAGCACAGGAACAAACTGTGATTTTGCATTTGTTACCATATTCTTTATTTTATAATAAGCTTATATTGTAAGTGGATATATATAGTTATCAGATTATAATAAATGTAAGTAGCAGGGCTGCACTAATTACAACCTGGTTGTATTTACACTGCACTGATTCTGACAGCCTTGCTGCATGTTTTCAATATATATAACCCCTAACTTTCCCTAACTGCCCTCTGCTGTATGAGAGTGCTTGTCAGGAAATGGTGGAAGTAGCACAACTACATATGCACTAGGATTGCTCACAGTTTTGCAGGCTATTTGGCTAAAGTAAAGCAATTTCTAGCTCTGTAATCAAAAAACTATTATCACATATCTGTTATATCAACACGTATGAACTGTTTATGGATTACTATACTATAGGTTAATACACATGTGCGATTGCGGGTGCTGACCTGACCTGTACGTTCGTCCGATAATCGCCACTTTATCGGGCGAAATGGACGTTCTTTCGGGGATCCTTGCCCGATCCACCAGGGGGGCCTCTGAACAAGCGGCCATTTTGGCTGATAAAGTGCCCATACACGGGATGACTATCGCCTAAAACAGCTGTTAGTACACATTGTGCGTGGGCACCCACAACTGCACATGTGTACAAACCTTATGATTCCATAGGTAAGAAACCCAGAAACTACATAAAATTTATTTCTGCAGTCGATCCAAACAACCAGCCATCTACTTGCAAATCTCTAATCTAATTTGACTGCTGATTATAAACTGAGCTCCTCTAAAGTAAGCGACAAGCTGGAGAATACAGCTAGGGAGCTCATGACAGGGACTGGGACGGAGCTGAGGGGTGGGTGGAGTTTGATGGGAACAGGGGAGGAAGTGAGGGTAGGCGGGAATTAGGAAAAGGGGTGGGTTAGTTAGGGTAGGCACCATTTTGGTGAGATAGTTGGAGCAATGGGGAACATTGGCAGAAAAATTTATGTTATTTTGATTGGTATTCAATTGTTAAGTGTTATGTTATAAAAGTTTGAAAGTTATTATTAAGTTTGTCACAATAAAGTGGCCATTATTTCTTTTCCTCTTGGAAAATTGGTGTGGTGTCATTTATTGGGAAAAGGGTAGAGGGAAGGATTGGTGGTCAGGTTTGAAGTAGATGGGGAGGTTATGTCCCGAAGCAAGACTCGGACATATTCCTGTCAAGTAAGCGACAAGCTGGAGAATACAGCCAGGGAGCTCATGACAGGGACTGGGACGGAGCTGAGGGGTGGGTGGAGTTTGATGGGAACAGGGGAGGAAGTGAGGGTAGGCGGGAATTAGGAAAAGGGGTGGGTTAGTTAGGGTAGGCACCATTTTGGTGAGATAGTTGGAGCGTTGCCTGCCTGCCCTATACATAGCTTTACGGTAAGTTGAGATGTGTGTTGGCGATTTCTGGCAATGTTAAAGGGGGCGGCTGCCCTAAAGGAGGGTTGGAGAGAAGGGATACAGTTCCCAAGGTGTGTGGGTCTAATAACCTCCCTGGGGCGAAAAGGGGCCCCAGGGGAGATTGTATGAGACTTTATCATGGTGCCTCCTGGGCCGGAAAGATGGAGCGGCGGGAGGCTTGGTTATGGGGGGCCTCCTGGGACGGAAAGATGGAGCGGCGGGAGGTTGGTTATTGGTGGAATGGGGAACATTGCCAGAAAAATTAATGTTATTTTAATTGGTATTCAATTGTTAAGTGTTATGCTATAAAAGTTTGAAAGTTATTATTAAGTTTGTCACAATAAAGTGGCCATTATTTCTTTTCCTCTCGGAAAATTGGTGTGGTGTCATTTATTGGGAAAAGGGGAGAGGGACGGATTGGTGGTCAGGTTTGAAGTAGATGGGGAGGTTATGTCCCGAAGCAATACTCGGACATATTCCTGTCAAGGTTCCATGCCATTTTATAGTGTCTCATAAACACACCCCCAAAATCTGATTGGTCTAGATACAATCTTAAATCTGATTGGATCATGGATCTTGGACCAATCAGATTTTGGGGGGTGGTTTAGGAGTCACTACAAATAGTGAATGTTCAGTAAGGAGAGCTAGTTTCAGTTATGCATTTCATCTGAAATGTTATGTCTTTGTACTAAGGCATGTACTGGGATATAAGCTTATTGAGTGATTCTGGCTGGGTAGCTTGAATGGGCAGCCCTTAGTTCAGATGGTTCTCAGTTTAGTTCTCAGTATTTAGCTATCTGTATCTAAGATAAAAGAATTCCAGCAAAAGTTTGATTTGTTATCCCAACTAACTACTCAACAGGAGATTTAAGTAACATTATTGATGTATTGAAATATCTGGTTCCAATATTTCACCAGAAATAATCTCCAGTAATAGAA
The DNA here is from genome assembly GCA_019447015.1 of Hymenochirus boettgeri. Lineage (NCBI taxonomy): Eukaryota > Metazoa > Chordata > Amphibia > Anura > Pipidae > Hymenochirus > Hymenochirus boettgeri. The sequence continues at coordinate 31,940,516 of CM033471.1, read as the reverse complement.
CATAGAGAGAGGATTGCAAACCAGTCTAGAGGGCAACATGGTAATCAAAGGGATATCAGAAACACATGCAGCAAAGCCGAGTCTGAATAAGGCCAAGGCCACTCTACAACTCACCAAATCTCGAGCGTTTTGTCACAAATTCTGTGCATTTGCGCACATTGTTTCAAGTTTGCGCATGCGTTTTCACTATTTACAAAGAGAAAAGGCATGCGATTGCGCGAAAAAGTGGTTGAACGAAAAATGCGAAAGGACGCGCAATCGCATGCGCAACAGAAATCGTGGGAATTTTTGCGTTCCCCCCACTTCTGTTTTAGTGAAAATCGCGGGCGTAATCGCAGACGAAAACGATTGTGCAAACGCACGAAAAACGTGCTGGCCCAGCCCTAATTGCACTGTAAAAGCAACCAGTCCTTCATTCACAAGATAATCTGGTTTCTCTCTGTCAATGTGTGTATGTATGTGTGTATATGTATATGTGTGTGTGTGTATATATATATATATATATAGTAAGACAAATATGAGCCGCACACCAGTTAAACGTTGCTGTTATATATATGTGAGCATTTATTGATAAAAGCCTTTATATTCTTCAGAAAACTGGTGTGCGGCTCAAATTTGTGTGTTGGGACACTGGGCGTCCCTTTAAGAGATTCACGCCCATGCCTTTACAGGAACATGATTATAGGGATCATATTTATAAAGACATGGTATCGCTTTTTAGCAATACCGCGGGTTAGCTAATTTACGATCGCAGTCTTAAATTACGATCGTAAACTACCGCAATGGTATTCTATGGGGATCATAAATCTACGATTTCATTATCATAGATTTACGACCGGTATCGTAAATTTACGATTGCAAATTAAAAAAAAAAAATTAAACGATTGTAAATTTACGATACTGATCGTTAAAGTCCCGGGATCACTAAAAAGCAATACCATGGCCCTAGGGGTCATATTTATAAAGACATGGTATTGCTTTTTAGTACATTTACAGCTGCCATTGTGATTTACTGATAACACGCGGTACCACTAATGTGCGATACCGTGTGTTTATAAATATGGCCCTAGTTGCTGCTGCTTTTTTTGTCTTTTAATATTATATATATATATATATATATATATACCATTGATAAACTGATTCAATCTGACATCAACATGCTACTTGCACACAATAATATCAGATCATGTAGTTCTGATGACTATAGAAGAAGGGAAAGGGTTAATGTAAAATCCCAGGTGGGACTTGTAAATCAGTTGTTTGCTTGTTTAACTGATTCTGCATGTTTCATTAATAAATGGATAAAGGGCTATTTTAACCATTATGTAAAACCCTTCTGATTGGTGGACATAACTCCATAGTCAAGGGCTGCCTTGACTCCTGCCCCCCCCCCCTGCAGTTGCTGGTAGTTACGCACCTGCAGCGAGATATTATTTTATATAAAGAGAGGTTTGGATTCAAAGGAGAAAATATTTTTCTCTCTCTATTTACAAAGCATTGGTAAGGCCTCATTTGGAATATGCGGTGAAGTTTTGGAATCCTGTGTACAAAAAGGACATCTTTAAAATGGGGGAAGGGTAAATAGATTACTAAAGGGACTGGGGAGCTTGAATATAAAGATAGATTAGATAATATACAATTATGTACGCTGGAGAAAAGGCGCTTGCGTGGGGATATGATTACTGTGTATAAATACATTAACGGGCCATACACAATCTGGGGCATTGTTCACCAATAGAACATGTCAGAGGACACGAGGACATCCCTTAAGACTTGAAGAAAAAAGGTTTAGGCTTCAAGTTCGGAAAGGGTTTTTCACTGTGAGAACGGTAAAGCTATGGAACTGTCTTCCAGTGGACGTTGTTATGGCAGGTTCATTGGATAGTTTAAAAATAAAGAATGTTGCAGGTTACTGGTATTGATACATAAAGTTGGAGTTGCTCCAGGGATATTTTTGATTCCGACTTGTCAGGAATCAAATCAGGAAGGAAGGAATTATTTTCCCCTTCATACTGGGGGGGGGGAGATTAGGCAAAAAATGTGGGTATTGCTGAGTAGCTTGGACTAGATAGACGTAAGTCTTTGTTCGATCTCAAATGCTATACCAATGATGCCCAAACTGCGGCACTGGTGGGCGGGGCTTGGTGTGTGCCGGGAAAGGTGTGAGTGTGTTGGGGGAGGGGCTACACTCATGGCCCGGTTACTGCATTGGGGGCTGCTCATGTGGCCCCCAGCGTGCCTCAGGTTGATCACCCCTGTACTGTACTGTACTAATTTTATTATTGAAACTAACTGATCTTGGGCTGCATGTCATAAAAATGTGTTTTGGGTTAAACCTGTGCAGCTTTACCTTAAATCATTAACCTCGATTCCCTGTGTGTGTAGGTGTGGTGTACCTGAAGACCATTGTTAGATTTATCATTCTGCTGTAAGGATCAGAATGTTGCACATTTAATTAACAGGGATCGCTGAGATTCTGATGATGACTTTGCTAAGGTTAAATACATAAAGTTTCCCCTCCCAAGCTGACCCTGTGGTCTGGCTGTGTTCCTGCTGTGCAGGCATGCTATGGCCCCACAGATCCTTTAATCCCTTCCCTCTGTTCCATGTGCACTGAACGTACAATAGTTGCCTGGGGCCCTATTGCTGGCACTGCACTTTTCCATGATAGCTGAACCTTTTTACCTCTGATTCGCTGACCAGCTGCTGACTGGGCAATATCACTGGGCAGGGGGAGAAAGGGACAGACCTGAAATGGGGATGGAAAGTAGAGAAGGTGATTGCGGGTCGGGTTAGTGTGAAAAGGGACATGTGAGTTTCCTGGAAGGTTTCTTCCTGGTGTAAGGCCTGATGCACTGGTGTCAATCGTCCCATTAACGATACTGCTAATAGATATTTTACCAAGTATCAGATTGACACATAGATCTAGATACAAATGGTCAAGATTCACTGCAAATGACCAATAATAGGAATAAACAGCCAGGAATGGTTGGCTGGGGTTCAGTAGGGAACACAATATGGGCCATGTGTATCATTCCAAAAGGTGGCCATACACATTTCCGATACCCAATCAATCCCATATGTTTCGAAGGAATTTGCAAAGTAACGGCAAGATGTTTAGGCTGAAAATGACAACACTGCAGGTGGTCATTCACAATCAGAAATTACCGTTGTTTCATAATGTCTCCCTCCACTGTAGGAGAAGGAGCTGGTATGTTCCGCCTAGAGATGGGCGAACTCATCAGTTGTGATTTTAGATTTTCGGACCCAAAAAATCCGAAATCAGACCCATTAAAGTCAATTGGGAGAAAAAAATCTGAAAAGTTCAACCAACATAAAGGAAAAATGGCAACGGTAACTTACTGTACCAGGGACGTGTTTAGGGGGGATTACTCGTGCCTGGAATCCCCCCTTCCTGCTTGCTCAGTGCAGTCTGCTGTTCCATTTCTCCTAGTGCTCATAGATTGTTACATGGATTGTTAAATAATTTGTTATATAGGTTGTTACACAGATTGTTATATAGATTGTTACATGGATTGTTATATAGTTTGTTATATAGATTGTTACACAGATTGTTATATAGATTGTTATATAGATTATATGGGTTGTTATATAGATTCTTACATAGATTGTAATAGATTGTAATAGATTGTTACACAGATTGTTATATAGATTGGTATATAGACTGTTATATAGATTGTTACATAGATTGTTATATAGATTGTTATGCCCACTATAGGAGGAGAGAAATCAATTGCTGCACCCATAAGGAACACAAAAATAAAAATAACTTGATAACTGTTCCCAATAAATAATGAAAGTATATGGGAAAATGACACAGGACAGCGCTCCCTACACTACAGCAAAACATAGTTTTGGGGGTGGACATGCCCTTTAAACCCAAGTGATCATGTTTTGCCTTTGGGGAAAGGGGAGGAGCAGAGGGTCAGATGATGTCACTCAAGTTACTGGAAGTTTGAACTTCTGCAAAATAATTTCACACAGATTGTTATTTTTATTCCTTCCCTTTTTAAAGGAACCGCGGGTCTTTGTAAAATAATGATCGTTATTCTACTATATTGATCGTTATTCTACAATACTGATCATTATTCTACGATATTCTACTATGGCGATATCATAGAATTATGATCATGTCATAAAATAACGATCGGTATTGTAGAACAACAATCATTATTTTATGGCGATCGTAAAAAAATACTGATTTTTGATAAATATGGCCCCAAGATTACAGATGGCCAAACTTCCGAAAGTTCGGTCTGTTTTTGAACATTCGAACTATTTTGAAAGTTCAAAAACGGACCCATTAAAGTCAATGGGAGTCAAATAGTTCGAAAAGTTCTAATGAAATACAATTAAAATATCAATGGTAACTTAATGTAAATGGCTGTGGGACCCGGGGGAAATGGTCTGGGGAACACGTTTGAATATCCAGAACTTTAAAGAAAAATCGATTTTATACTCACAGGTGTTACTTTCAAACACCCACGTTCGATTTTCGATAATTATCCCATAAAGGATTTGAAGATTCGATAAATATCCCAGAAACAAATTGAAGATCGTTCAATTTTCGAATTAGAAAATTATCGAAAGTCCAGAAAGTTCGATAGTCCGAGAAATCCGGGTCTGGGATAGTTTGAGAAGTCCGAGTCCCTTCGAACTCAATAAGTTCATCTCTAATCAAGATGTGAGAGGAAGAATCAGTACATTTCAACAGTATTCAAATATTATAGATATAATCTTAAATAAAAATAACTATCAACCATTCAACTTTAGCAATAATCATTATGCAATAATATCACCCTGGGTGTAGGCGATACTTTAGTAATTGTTGATTTTTTTATAGTTTGATCTTTGTTCTATCAGATGAACATTGATGAAAAATCATCTTGGAGAAGCTTTATCTAAGAATGGCATTATGGTATTTCGACTTATAATGCTTGCCAATTCTTTCTTCCTGTGGGAATACTGTACCATTTCCCCCCCTTTTTTTTCAAATCTAAATGTAGGCTTTAGTGGAATAGGAAAATTAACGATGTGTGTAATATGGATTAAATACCACAGGCAGGTACAACTTTATTCAATTTAATTCAATTTTTATCAGGGCCTCAGACATGGATGCATGCCGAATAATGACTGACAATCGTATTGGATTTTTTGGAACATGTTTTATTTCAGGCTGTTTCGTACATTAGCAGTGCTATGAAAAGTTGCCCCAGACAAAATAAAAAATGATTCACAGTAGGAAAGCATTATGGTTATAAAAGATAAAACTTGTGTTTCTGAAGCCACATAAGCCATCCTTTTTGTTATGAACTGGACAATTGCATTGACCCTGGAAATATATTAACTTTGACAGCTAGTGAAGATTCTTAAATGGAGCTAAAGTGTCCCCCATAAAGTTAACTGGTGTAAGTTTAACAATGCAATGCATAGAGCGAATCCATATTTGTGCTGATGAGGTCTAATGAGATCAATATATGCAGTCTACTGTGAGGAAGAATTATAGCACTGGTCCAGAGACTTCCTGCCTGCTATTAGGGTAGCTCGTTTGGACAATTCAATCCGAGATTAATAGCTCAGACATAAGAAAATGTATTTTGAAAAGATAAATGGGTTGTTTATTATTACAACACGCACAACATAAATGTTCTGTAAATTTGCCATTGTATTGCAATATAGAGAAATAATTATGGAAATGATTCTGTGTCCTCAATTCACCTTATGAACAAAATATCAATAGATCAAGGGGTTTCTGCAAATATTGTTGATCAACACAAAACTTTTCCTAAGAAATGGGCAGTTGTGCAAAGGTTGTGTGGAGCCCTAGTGTCAAGTAGGTCATTTAGTATGCCAAGAAAGGAATTACTATGTGTTACATGGCACTTCATTTCATAGGTCTAAATAGGATGTTTAGTAAAGGAAAACTAAACTTTTATCAAGCCGACCCTATTGTTCCCCATGCTATAAAAAGTTTAGGGAGTTCAGCGTATAGTTACAATACTTACTTTAAAGCTGGCATGACAGAATGAAGTGTCAACAGCAGCTTGGAGGTAGGTGTTCGATCTGCTCTACTACCTACCCTTTTTTTGCTCCCAACCTGGGTACAGCAAAAGTGAGGGGACATACAGAGTTGGTTTGTTTCCTTTAAAGGGAAAGTTCAGTGGAAAATATTGGATGTTCCAGGGTACATAATTGCCACAGATTCTTGTACAAGTCATTCTGAATTGAGAAAGCCAGTCAGATGACTAGCGAAACGTCTTCAAGAACTAAACTTCAAGTCCAGTTGATCTAATTGAATACAACAGATATACCATGACCTGGATGAATGAATATTACAGATATACCATGACCTGGATGAATGAATATTACAGATATACCATGACCTGGATGAATGAGAACCTTCACAAACTTTATATTATGCATTCCTAGTTATTCTCTTCTATTTTGAAAAATCAGTTGAATTGATACCCCTGCTTATTCCCTACTGTTGACATTAGTGAGCTGACATTTTGAGTTCTGTAATGGCCCTTCTTCTTCCCAGAATGCACCCTACCTTACAGTACTATTCCTAACAGTAATTTATACTGATTGGCTGTTGGATTGGTCAAACATGCTCAGATCTCAACTGAGCAACTGAATGAACCCAGGCGCTGGGTCAACGACAAGACTATAACAGTCTCTATTAGGGGTCCATTATTAGGATCATTAGGAAAAATACTGCTCTTTTTTCTAAAAATGTATTTGCACTGAACTTCCCCTTTAAGAAGCACACGCATACAGGATTATCCCTTTGAATCATTACCTTAGAAAGCAAATGTTGCTTGAGGGGCTACTATGCTTATCATGGTGTTAAAAAAACTGTGATGCTTATGTGGCTACTGATCACAATAATTAATTTAAAGGGCATGTCCACCCCCAAAACTATGTTTTGCTGTAGTGTAGGGAGCGCTATCCTGTGTACTTTTGCCATATACTTTCATTATTTTTTTGGAACAGTTATCAAGTTATTTTCATTTTTTTGTTTCTTATGGGTGTAGCCATTGATTTCACTCCTCCTATAGTGGGCAGTGTGCTTGTAGTCTATGGAGATATGTCCACCAATCAGAAGGGTTTTGCATAATGGTTAAAATAGCCCTTTCTCCATTTATTAATTAAACATGCAGAATCTGAGCAACTGATTTGCAAGTCCCACCTGGGATTCTGGTATTTTACATTAACCCTTTCCCTTCCTCTATAGTCATCAGAACTACATGATCTGATATTGTTGTGTGCAAGTAGCATGTTGATGTCAGTTTATCAGTGGTATATATATATATATATATATATATATATATATACACACAGAAATACGAAGGCCCTCACAGGTCTGAAACTTTTAAATGGCACCCAGGCATTTCCTTGCTTGGAATGGAGTGCTGATCACTGCTGTTTGCTCTATAGTAAGACACAACAGTTGTTACAAGCAGAGCTGCATTTATTACAGACTGGTTGCTTTTACACTGCAATTATTCACACTCAGCTTTGCTGCATGTGTTTCTGATATCCCTTTGATTACCATGTTGCTCTCTAGACTGGTTTGCAATCATCTCCCTCTGTTCTATTACTGGATATTGTTTCTGGTGAAATTGCAGAAGCAGATATTCCAATACATCAATAGCTCTGTTACTCAGATCTCCTGTTCAATATTTAGTTGGAAAAGCAAACCAAACTTTTACTGGAATTATTTTTATCTTAGATACAGAAAGCCAAATACTGAGAGCAATCTGACCTAAGGGCTACCCATTCAAGCTACCCGGCCAGAATCACTCAATACACTTATATACCAGTACATGACACAGAACAAAGCTATAACATCTCAGATGAAATGCAAAACTGAAACTAGCTCTCCTTACTGAACATTCACTATTTGTAGTGACTTCTAAACCAACCCCCAATATCTGATTGGTCCAAGATCCAAGATCCAATCAGATTTAAGATTGTATCTAGACCAATCAGATTTTGGGTGTGTGTTTATGAGACACTACATGAAATCTTCAGAGAAGCTCAGTTTCTAATCAGCAGTCAAACTAGCAGGTCTTGCCTTTGTATTTAGGTTAGAGACTTGCAAGTAGATGGCTGGTTCTAGACTGCCCAGGTTTAGTGCCTGGGTTTCATATCTATGGTGTTGTATAGGAGTCTATAAATGCACATAAATGTTGTTATAACAGATAAATGAAAATAAGTGTTTGGATTACAGAGTCTGAAATTACTTTCCTTTAGCAGTGACTAACCCAAGTGCCTATGTAGTTGCATTACTAGTTTCACTATTCCCTGACAAGCACTCTCAAACAGCAAAGGGCAGATAGGGAATGTATAGGATAGGGAATGTATATTGAAAACATGCAGTGTAAATACAACCAGGTTGTAATGAATGCAGCCCTGCAACTTACATTTACTATAAGCATCCCCCAAATAATGAGATGATCTGATAACTAAATATATATCCACTTACAATATAAGCTTATTAAAAAATATGCTAACAAATGCAATGTGTTTCTCTATTGCCCCAGTGCACCACATAGCCAGGACAAAACCAACTTGTACGCCTCACTATAGAGAAAATGAATTGTGGCAACTAAAGAGTTACTATGTTATTTATCATAGTAACTCTTTAGTTGCCACCATTCCCGTAGCAGGAAGGACATATGTAAAAAGACCTTTCAAATGCGGCAACAAAAATCAAAGTTTATTGCAAGCACTTTCTGCACAAGTTTACAGGTATAAAAGGACATCTATATGGAATTTTTTTTATCTTTAGATATCCAATCCGAACTATCCTCTGCTGTGTGCAGATTTGCTATAACTAGAATGTTCAGGCAAATCAAGTGAATTGCATGATGGGAAATTCCCTTTTCCAATGCTGGCTCTTAGTGATTACTGAGCATGCTTGCCCTCATAGAAACCTTGATGAGGAACAGTTACAGGCAGAAACAAATTACACTAGAAATGGCTCCTACTCTTTAATTTCTAGGACTTTCAACAGACATTGCAAGAGAACCATAAAGAGCTGAGCAGTAAGGTAATGGTTTATAAACACTGCACAGTGGGGCCAGTAGAAGGTTAAATTTTAGTTTTGGGGGTGCACATGCCCTTAAGGTGGCCTCTGATCGTATGTTCTGCATACAGATTTCCCGTGGACACCTTATCGTTCATACAAAATCCAACAATTCCACAATACCGAGATCTTAGCATCTATGGCCACCTGGCCCGATATGAAAAATGATTAGGAACCATAAGATATCAGGATATTGTGTCTATTATCACCACAACTCTAAACCCAACCCCTTCATTTACATAGGTCACACCTACTCACAAGTGTCTGCAAGCAATATGGTGGCCATCTGCGATATTAAAGGGCATCTACAGTGCAAAAATGACCTAAAGTATATTTGCAGAGAGCGCTATTCTGTGTACTTTTTCCATATACTTTCATTATTTTTTGGGAGCAGTTATCTGGATATTTTCATTTTTGTGTTTCTTATGGGGGCAGCCATTGATTTCTCTCCTCCTATAGTGGGCAGTGTGCTTGTAGTCTATGGAGATATGTCCACCAATCAGAAGGGTTTTGCATAATGGTTAAACTAGCACTTGCTCTATTTATTAATTAAACATGCAGAATCCGTTAAACATGCAAACAACTGATTTACAAGTCCCACCTGGGATTCTGGGATTTTACATTAACCCTTTCCCTTCTTCTATAGTCATCAGAACTACATGATCTGATATTGTTGTGTGCAAGTAGCATGTTGATGTCAGACTGGCTATGCCAAGCGGTCTGGGATTTTCCTAACCTGCACCCTCCAAATTTTTGAAACAAACGCGCATTCCTCCATTCAAAAAACCAAGGATACCTGTGGTGTTAGTTTTCCAACATCTGTGAGTGGCCACATCGTTTGGACATCCTGCTCTGGGACTAGAGCAATAACTTGGTTAGTGGATATATATTAGTTATCATATCATCTCATAATTGGGGACACTTATAATTAAGTAAGTAACAGGGCTGCTTTAATTCACCTGATTGTATTTATACTGCAGTGATTCTGACAGCCTTGACGCATGATTTCAGGTACAACCCCTAACTGCCCTATGCTGTTTAGGTACTTGTAGGGAATGGTGGAACTAGTAGTGCAACTGCATATTTATTAGGCTTGCTCACAATTTTGCAGACTATTTGATTAAAGTAAAGCAAACTAGGTTCTGCAAACAAAATCTATTTTTTTTTCATTTATATCAACATGTATTGCTGTTTATGGACTGCTACACAATGACACTATAAACAATAAACCTAGAGATAAAGATTATTCATTGCTGTAGTCCAACTAAATAACTGACACACTGAATGAAGGAGAATAGCATTCTCCGAAACGTTGTTATTTTTGTGGTGATGCAATAAACAAATATTTCCTGATAACGATGCGCTCATCAACTTTTTGCTTTGTACAACTAAATAACAGCCACTTACGTGAATCTCTAACCTAAATACAAAGCAAACCTGCTGCTTGACTGCTGATTACAAATGAGCGCCTGAGGAGTTCTGAAGTTTAATCGTGTCTCATAAACACACCCCCAAAATCTGATTGGTCCAAAACAAATCTAAATCTGATTGGCTCTGTGTATTATTGGCCAATCATATGTGGGGGTGTGCCAAGGAGACATAAAAACAGCCAGAGCCTTCAGCAGTCCTATTTCTGTTTTATTAGCAGAGCTGCTAGTTTGTTCTGCAAGGCTAGCAACTATCAGATGTCTGGTGCCTACTGAGCTTTCTAAATGCATTATTTTTGGTGCCTGGTAGTTTGCAGTGTGGCTGCTCTCTTGTTTTGCTCCATCTCATAAGTGATTGTGTTTGGTGCTTAATGTATAAAAAAAAGTTTCATAAATTCTCTCAGAATTTAGTTGCCATGCCTGATCAAATCACTGGCTTTGAACAAGTTATTGTTGGTGTAGTGAACTTACATCTATCACATTACCCTAAAGATACTCTCTAATAGCAGAGGGCAGTCAGGAATGGTTGGGGTTGTATTTTGGAACATATAGAGCCACAGGTTAATCGGTAAAACACCTGTAGCCAGTCTGAGTTAGAATGATCACAGCATAAAATCTATTTACAATAATGCACCCTGCTAATTACATGAATCTGTCGTCAGGCTCTGTCAATACAAGGTTTGTTACAGTATAACTTCATTTTGGCTTGTTACATGTGTGTGGAGAGAGATGGGACAAAAAGTTTTTCTTTGATTACCGAGTTTCTGAGAGTTTATTGAAGATTAATTGCACTTTATAAAGGCCTCCACTCCCCAAACTATAATTCCCCCCACTACTGGCCCCACTCGTATTGTTAATAAAATCCTTACCTTACAATCTCCAGATCCAAATGGGTTACTGGTAGGAGTCTTCGAACTTCCTCCTTGATTTGCCAGTAGCCGGTATCCTGCTACTATACACACGTTGTGATCGCAGGTCGGCGATAATCGTGCCGTGATGGCACGTTACGGCAAAACGGCACTTCTTTTGGAGATCTGCCTAGCCGTTGGGCAATGATCCCCGATGGAAGACCCGTTTTGGCCGATAAAGTGCCCATACAGGCACGTTTATCACCCGACCATGGCCGTCATACACATTGTGCGTCACGTTGGCACCCGCAAATCCGCAGTGTGTCTAACCTTTACACATAGTGGCCAGTGTCTGTACTGTTTTATGTTAGGGATATGGTAATTTACTTCCATAGGCGGTCCGTGTGATTATGGTAATTCACGCAGCTAGGAGGGAGTGACACTATACATGCCATTCACTTTGATTGACAGTTCCTCCCTTCTGAATCTTTAAAACTTATAAGTTCTAAATATCTACAAACAGGTGGACGGATTAGAAAAGAAACACATGTTGATGGGATGGGATAAGTATAGTTTAATAGTATCAGGTTTTTAAAAGTTGAATTTGGACCCTATAGTTGCCCTTTAAGCACCAAACAATCTTATGCGATGGAGCAAACACGAGAGCAGCCACACTGCAACGACCAGGCACCCAAAAACTCAGCATTTAGAATCTCAGTTAGGCACCAGACATCTTGATAGTTGCTATGCTTGCAGAACAAACTAGCAGCTCTGCTCCTAAAACAGAACTAGGACTTGCTGAAGGACCTCTGGTGTTTTATATTGTCTCCTTGGCACACCCCACAATAATGATTGGTCATATACAAGAGCCAATCAGATTTAAGATTTGTTTTGGACCAATCGATTTTAGGGTGTGTTTTATGAGACACTATAAAACTTCATGAACTCCTCAGAGCAGCTCAGTTTGTATCATCATCAAACTACAGGTTCTTGCCTTGTATTTAGTTTAGAAGATTTGCAAGTAAGTGGCTGGTATATTTAGTTGGACTACAGCAAGAATAATCTTTTCTCCTAGGTTTTATTGTTTATATGTGTCATTGTGTAGCCGTCCATACAACGCACATACATGTTGATATAAATGATAAAAAAATAGATTTTTTGTTTGCAGAACCTTAGTTTGTTTACTTAATCAAATAGTCTGCAAATTGTGAGCAAGCCTAATAATATGTAGTTGCACTACTAGTTCCACCATTCCCTGACAAAGCACTCTCAAAACGCATAGGGCAGTTAGGGGTTTTACATGAAATCATGCGTCAAGGCTGTCAGAATCACTGCATTATAAATACATCAGGTTGTAATAATGCAGCCCTTTACTTACTTTAATTATAAGTGTCCCCCAATTATGAGATTATCTGATACTAAATTATATATCCACTAACAATTTATTGCTCTAGTGCCCAGAGCAGGGATGTCCAACCTGTGGCCTCGCCAGATGTGGAAAACTACAACCCCAGTATTCCTTGGTTTCTTCTCGCAATAGGAATGCTGGTTCGTTGTTTTGTCAAAATCTGGGAGGGCTGCAGGTAGAAATCCCAGACCCAGCTTGGCATAGCCAGGGAAAAACAAACTTGGATACCGCATTATACAGAAAATGAGTGATTGGATAATCCCCGGGAGCTGGCGTCAACGAAAGAGTTACTATGTTATATGTTATAGTAACTATACTTTCGTTGCCGCCATTCCGTGGCAGGACGCACATGTAAAAAGACCTTTCAAATCGCAAAAAAAAAAATCAAAGTATATGCAAGCACTTTCTGTACATTCTCTTAAGGTAACAGATAAAAAGGACTCTATACTGAAACAATAGTTATCTTAGTAATACCATCTGAACTATCTTCTGCTAGTGTGCAGTTTTGTGCTATAACTGAATGGACACAGTGTTCATCAGCAATCATGTGAATTGCATGATGGGAAATTCCCTCTTCCAATGCTGCCTCTTAGTAATTACTGAGCATGCTTGCCCTTATAGACAGAGCTGAGAATGTGCATAATAGAGCATGCATTTGTCGGCGACAGGGTTGGGATCATAGGATTTGGCAGGACTGTGGAGCATCCGACCCCTTAACTATTTGTTACTTCTTTTGATGATAGAATGAAACGGTTGTATGCAGAGAGGTGGTTCAGGACTCGTTTTACAGGTAATATTCTTGCCTTTCTTACTAGACCACTTGTTTTGGACCACAGTTCTCCTTTAATATAAAAACTACAGCAAAAGTTTGATTTTTTATGCTACTAAACTACTTGACAGAGTAACAGAGCTATTGAATTATATGAAATATCTGGTTCCAATGTTTCACCAAAATAATCTCCAGTAATAGACATATAGAGATGATTGCAAACCAGTCTAGAGAGCAACATGGTAATCAAAGAGATATCAGAAACACATGCAGCAAAGCTGAGTCTGACTAATTGCAGTGTAAAAGCCACCAGTCTTCATTCACACACGATAATCTGGTGACAAATCTGACGAATTTGAGCCGCACACCAGTTTTCTGAAGAAATAAAGGCTTTTAACCAATAAACGCTGCTGTTATTATATGTAGCATTTTTGATAAAAGCCTTTATATTCTTCAGAAAACTGGTGTGGCGGCTCAAATTTGGTGTTGGACACTGGGCGTCCCTTAAGAGATTCACCCCTAGCCTTTACAAGAACATGATTATAGGGATCATATTTATAAAGCATGGTATTGCTTTTTAGAATTTACGCTGCCATTGTGATTCCTGATAGCACGCGGTACCACTAATGTGCGATACCGTGCGTTTATAAATATGGCCCTATTGCTGCTGCTTTTTTTTGTCTTTTAATATTATATATATATAATATATATATATAATATATATATATATACCATTGATAAACTGATTCAGCGACATCAACATGCTACTTGCACACAACAATATCAGATCATGTAGTTCTGATGACTATAGAAGAAGGGAAAGGGTTAATGTAAAATCCCAGAATCCCAGGTGAACTTGTAATCAGTCGTTTGCATGTTTAAACTGATTCTGCATGTTTAATTAATAAATGGATAAGGGCATTTTAACCATTATGTAAAACCCTTCTGATTGGTGGACATATCTCCAAGACTACAAGCACACTGCCCACTATAGGAGGAGAGAATCAATTGCTGCACCCATAAGGAACTCAAAAATAAAAATAACTTGATAACTGTTCCCAATAAATAATGAAGTAATATGAAAAATGACACAGGACAGCGCTCCCTACACTACAGCAAAACATAGTTTTGGGGGTGGACATGCCCTTTAAACCCAAGTGATCATGTTTTGCCTTTGGGGAAAGGGAGGAGCAGAGGGTCACGATGATGTCACTCAAGTTACTGGAAGTTTGAACTTCTGCAAAATAATATTTCACACAGATTGTTATTTTATTCCTTCCCTTTTTAAAGGAACCGCGGGTCTTTGTAAAATAAGATCGTTATTTCTACTATATTGATCGTTATCTACAATACTGATCATTATTCTACGATATTCTACTATGCCGATATCATAGAATTATGATCATGTCATAAAATAAACGATCGGTATTGTAGAACAACAATCATTATTTTATGGCGATCGTAAAAAAAAAATACTGATTTTTGATAAATATGGCCCCAAATACAGATGGCCAAACTTCCGAAAGTTCGGTCTGTTTTGAAGACATTCGAACTATTTTGAAAGTTCAAAAACACCCATTAAAGTCAATGGGAGTCAAATAGTTCGAAAATTCTAATGAAATACAATTAAAAATCAATGGTAACTTAATGTAAATGGCTGTGGGACCCGGGAAATGGTCTTGGGGAACACGTTTAATATCCAGAACTTAAAGAAAAATCATTTTATACCCACAGGTGTTACTTTCAACACCCACGTTCATTTTCGATAATTATCCCATAAAGGATTTGAAGATTCGAATAATATCCCAGAACCAATTGAAGATCGTTCAATTTTCGAATTAGAAATTATCGAAGTCCAGAAAGTTCGATAGTCCGAGAAATCCGGGTTCGGGATAGTTTGAGAAGTCCAGAGTCCCTTCGAACTCAATAAGTTCATCTCTAATCAAGATGTAGAAGAAATCAGTACATTTTCAACAGTATCCAATATTATAGATATAATTCTTAAATAAAAATAACTATCAACCATTCAACTTTAGCAATAATCATTATGCAATAATATCACCCTGGGTGTAGTGCGATACTTTAGTAATTGTTGATTTTTTTATAGTTTGATCTTTGTTTCTATCAATGAAACATTGATGAAAAATCATCTTGGAGAAGCTTTATCTAAGAATGGCATTATGGTATTTCGACTTATAATGCTTGCCAATTCTTTCTTCCTGTGGAATACTGTACCATTTCCCCCCCTTTTTTTTCAAATCTAATGTAGGCTTTAGTGGAATAGGAAAATTAACGATGTGTGTAATATGGATTAAATACCACAGGCAGGTACAACTTTATTCAATTTAATTCAATTTTTATCAGGGCCTCAGACATGGATGCATGCCGAATTGACTGACAATCGTATTGGATTTTTTGGAACATGTTTTATTTCAGCTGTTTCGTACATTAGCAGTGCTATAAAAAGTTGCCCCAGACAAAATAAAAAATGATTTCACAGTAGGAAAGCATTATGGTTTATAAAAAGATAAAACTTGTGTTTTCTGAAGCCATAAGCCATCCTTTTTGTTATGAACTGGACAATTGCATTGACCCTGGAAATATATTACTTTGACAGCTAGTGAAGATTCTTAAATGGAGCTAAAGTGTCCCCCATAAAGTTAACTGGTGTAAGTTAACAATGCAATGCATAGAGCGAATCCATATTTGTGCTGATGAGGTCTATGAGATCAATATATGCAGGTCTACTGTGAGGAAGAATTATCGCACTGGTCCAGAGACTTCCTGCCTGCTATTAGGGTAGCTCTTTGGACAATTCAATCCGAGATTAATAGCTCAGACATAAAAAATGTATTTTGAAAAGATAAATGGGTTGTTTATTATTAAACACACGCACAAATAAATGTTCTGTAAATTTGCCATTGTATTGCAATATAGAGAAATAATTATGGAAATGATTCTTGTCCCTCAATTCACCTTATGAACAAAATATCAATAGATCAAGGGTTTCTGCAAATATTGTTGATCAACACAAACTTTTCCTAAGAAATGGGCAGTTGTGCAAAGGTTGTGTGGAGCCCTAGTGTCAGTAGGTCATTTAGTATGCCAAAAAGGAATTACTATGTGTTACATGGCACTCTCTATTTTCATAGTTCTAAATAGGATGTTTAGTAAGGAAAACTAACTTTTATCAAGCCGACCCTATTGTTCCCCATGCTATAAAAGTTTAGGGAGTTCAGCGTATAGTTACAATATACTTTAAAGCTGGCATGACAGAATGAAGTGTCAACAGCAGCTTGGAGGTAGGTTTTCGATCTGCTCTACTACCTACCCTTTTTTTGCTCCCAACCTGGGTACAGCAAAGTGAGGGGACATACAGAGTTGGTTTGTTTCCTTTAAGGGAAAGTTCAGTGGAAAATATTGGATGTTCCAGGGTACAAATTGCCACATTCTTGTACAAGTCATTCTGATTGAGAAAGCCAGTCAGATGACTAGCGAAACGTCTTCAAGAACTAACTTCAAGTCCAGTTGATCTAATTGAATACAACAGATATACCATGACCTGAATGAATGAAATTACAGATATACCATGACCTGGTGAATGAATATTACAGATATACCATGACCTGGATGAATGAATATTACAGATATACCATGACCTGGATGAATGAATATACAGATATACCATGACCTGAATGAATGAATATTACAGATATACCATGACCTGATAAATGATATTACAGATAACCATGACCTGGATGGATGAATATTACGATATGCCATGACCTGGATGGAGAATATTACAGATATACCATACCTGGATGAATGAATATTACAGATATACCATGACCTGGATGAATGAATATTACAGATATACCATGACCTGGATGAATGAATATTACAGATAACCATGACCTGGATGGATGAATATTACAGATATACCATGACCTGGATGGATGAATATTACAGATATCCATGACCTGGATGATGAATATTACAGATATACCATGACCTGGATGGATGAATATTACAGATATACCATGACCTGGATGAATGATATTACAGATATACCATGACCTGGATAAATGGAACCTTCACAAACTTTATATTATGCATTCCTAGTGATTCTCTTCTATTTTGAAAAATCAGTTGAATTGATACCCCTGCTTATTCCCTACTGTTGACATTAGTGAGCTGACATTTTGAGTTCTGTATGGCCCTTCTTCTTCCCAGAATCCGACCCTACCTTACAGTACTATTCCTAACAGTATTTATACTGATTGGCTGTTGGATTGGTCAAACATGCTCAATCTCAACTGAGCAACTGAATGAACCCAGGCGCTGGGTCAACACAAGACTATAACAGTCTCTATTAGGGGTCCATTATTAGGATCATTAGGAAAAATACTGCTCTTTTTTTTTCTAAAAATGTATTTGCACTGAACTTCCCCTTTAAGAGCCACACGCATACAGGATTATCCCTTTGAATCATTACCTTAGAAAAGCAAATGTTGCTTGAGGGGCTACATGCTTATCATGGTGTTAAAAAAACTGTGATGCTTATGTGGCTACTGATCACAATAATTAATTTAAAGGGCATGTCCCACCCCCAAAACTATGTTTTGCTGTAGTGTAGGGGAGCGCTATCCGTGTACTTTTGCCATATACTTTCAATTATTTTTTTGGAACAGTTATCAAGTTATTTTCATTTTTTTGTTTCTTATGGGTGTAGCCATTGATTTCACTCCTCCTATAGTGGGCAGGTGCTTGTAGTCTATGGAGATTGTCCACCAATCAGAAGGGTTTTGCATAATGGTTAAAATAGCCCTTTCTCCATTTTTAATTAAACATGCAGAATCTGAGGCAACTGATTTGCAAGTCCCACCTGGGATTCTGGTATTTACATTAACCCTTTCCCTTCCTCTATAGTCCATCAACTACATGATCTGATATTGTTGTGTGCAAGTAGCATGTTGATGTCGTTTTAGGGCCACTATAGTGAAAAAATGACTTTGCCTCATTTTAATCTATAAATTAATACATGTAAATAGCACATACTCTGAGGTTTGTGTGTCGCTGCATTCCTTAGATACAGTAATTGATTTGCTCAGGCTCAGTATCTCTCCTCCCAATCTTAACCGACACCTCCTTCCGGACCTCCGGGCTGTCTATAAGGGCAAGCATGCTCAGTAATCACTAAGAGGCAGCATTGGAAGAGGGAATTTCCCATCATGCAATTTACATGATTTGCATGAACACTGTGTCCATTCCAGTTATAGCAAAACTGCACCTAGCAGAAGATAGTTCAGATTGGATATCTAAAGATAACTATTGTTTCAGTATAGATGTCCTTTTATACCTGTTACCTTAAAGGAAATGTACAGAAAGTGCTTGCAATAAACTTTGATTTTTTTTTTTTGTGCTGCATTTGAAAGGTCTTTTTACTTATGTGCGTCCTGCTACGGGATTGGCGGCAACGAAAGAGTTACTATGTTACATAATATAACATACATAACATAGTAACTCTTTCGTTGACGCCATTCCCGTGGATTAACTAATCATTCACTTTCTGCATAATGCGGTATCCAAGTTGTTTTTTCCTGGCTCTGTGTAATACAAGGTTTGCTGGCTCCGAGGTCGCGGCTCTCGCGGGATCGGAGGGTCACCGCGTGACGTCATTACGCGCGACGCTCGCGAGGCTACTTAAGCCCCTCCCTCCCAGTCTCCGGCGCCATTTTGTGCTTTGCCGGTGGCTGGACAGACAAATCTTGGATTGCGCCAGTTACCCCGGGCAAAAAACAATCACGGCACAGATAGAGAGCATGGCGGACAGCTTTTTGGAGCAGGTACGGGAGAGGATTGGCCGAGAGGGGTCTGGATGGCTGGAAGAGCTCATTAGGCCTGGGGCCTTGGCACAACAGGGTGGTGCATCAGAGGTAAGGCCTACAGTGCGGGCCAGAGGCCGCACTACTCGGTCCGTCCGCCGATCCAGAGCCCCCTCAAGGCTAAGTCCCAGTCCCCCACACTCAGCTCCTAAGAGAAAGGGCCATCAGAAGGGGCGCGCAACAGCTGGAGTCCAGCAGGGTTCACAGGGCGAGGGCATAGCAGGGACCCTCGCTGCCCTTCACGCCCACATGCAGCCTGGACCTTCGGGAACCGCGCAACCCCAGGGTCAGGAGACAGCGAGAATGGATGAGCAGACCCCCTCAGTGTCAGGGATAAGGGGCCAAGTGAGCAGAGGGCAGGGTATCAATAGAGGTGCAGGACCTAGGCAACATCTAGTGGGGAGACCAGCAGCACCAGCGGCTCCACCGAATGTACTAGCTAGCGAAACAGTAAGGGTGGCCCTCAGGGAGGAATCTGAGGAGAAAGACTGCGTCTTCATGGACGCAAGATCCACCGTTCGAGCGGATACCCCAGCACTAGTGTTGACAGCCACAAGCGGGGTGGGCAGGGAGCTAGTCGGGGCCAACGAGGCTAGTTCTCAACATAGGGGCCGAGAGAGAAGTAGAGACAGATCCCGGCGCAGGTATAGGAGACAGTGGAGTTCTTTCTCGGACACCAGGTTTTCCAACATCTGGAGGGCCACAGGTTGGACATCCCTGCTCTGGGAACTAAAGCAATAAATTGTTAGTGGATATATATTTAGTTATCAGATCATCTCATAATTGGGGGACACTTATAATTAAAGTAAGTAACAGGGCTGCGTTAATTACAACCTGATTGTATTTATACTGCAGTGATTCTGACAGCCTTGACGCATGATTTCATGTACAACCCCTAACTGCCCTATGCTGTTTGAGAGTGCTTGTCAGGGAATGGTGGAACACTGGAACTAGTAGTGCAACTGCATATTTATTAGGCTTGCTCACAATTTTGCAGACTATTTGATTAAAGTAAAGCAAACTAAGGTTCTGCAAACAAAAATCTATTTTTATCATTTATATCAACATGCATGTGCTGTTTATGGACTGCTACACAATGGGCCCTATTTATAAAAGATCATTATCGTAAAATAACGACCGAGTTTGTACCAATAACGACCATTATTTACCGATACCGGTCGCTATTTACCGATAACGACTGTTATTTACCGGTATCGGTAAATAACGGTCATTATCGGTACAAACCCGGTCGTTATTTTACAATACTGATCTTTTATAAATAGGGCCCAATGACACTATAAACAATAAACCTAGGAGCAAAAGATTATTCATTGCTGTAGTCCAACTAAATTACCAGCCACTTACTTGCAAATCTCTAACCTAAATACAAAGGCAAGACCTGCTAGTCTTCAGCAAGTCCTAGTTCTGTTTTAGTAGCAGAGCTGCTAGTGTGTTCTGCAAGTATAGCAACTATCAGATGTCTGGTGCCTAACTGAGCTTTCTAAATGCATAAGTTTTGGTGCCTGGTAGTGGCAGTGTGGCAGTGTGTAAGTTTTCATAAAGTTCTCTCAGAATTTAGTTGCCATGCCTGATCAAACTCACTGGCTTTGAACAAAGTTATTGTTGGTGTAGTTGAATTACATCTATCACCATTTACCCTAAAGATACTCTCTAATAGCAGAGGGCAGTCAGGGAATGGTTGGGGTTGTATTTTGAAAACATATAGAGAGCCACAGGTTAATCAGGTAAAACACCTGTAGAATTAGACATGTTTGTGCAACTTACAAAAACGGGATAACAGTTCTCCAAAGAAGACCCAAAGAAGCTTGAAGCATCTTAGGCTTATTTGAAAGGTATGAGAGAAATATTTTCAATGAAATTCACTTGTAAGAAGACCACAATATGATCTCATTAGAGTTCTGTAAAGCAGAATATTACTATTCTTCTATCTTCTTCTAGTACTGCCTGCTCCTATAACATTTCTCAAGCTAGATTTCCATTCTGTCTTCCTACAATACTCATTTAAAAACTTTGATCATTAATTATATCCCATTCCTGCTCAAATAAATAATAGGAATTGTTTTAGAATATATTTCTATTTTGACTGTTGTGTTCCCCATCTACTACATCTATCTCATTTATTATAGCTGTCAGTGGAATATTTCCTTGTACATATGGACATATGGAGAGTGGGGTATTTATAGGGTATTTATAGTACACGATGTTGTATTCAGCCATGACAATCCTCTCCAGTTAAATGAACAGATGCGGTAGCCCTATGCTTCGTGCGATTATGGGATCTTGCCCATTGCCAATTTCTTTTCCTCCTTCTGTTGTTCTTTGAGTAGCTACATGGTTTACTGATCATCTGACAGTATGATGATTAGGGGCCAACGTTGTGTCAGGATATTATTGGTTTATTATATTTGCTTTGTCTGGAATGCAGATGTAACAATCAGAATTTGATTCAAGTTATACAAATTCAAATCCAAACTTTCATTAGAATGGTACAAGCCTAATCACACAGGTA
The DNA here is from genome assembly GCA_019447015.1 of Hymenochirus boettgeri. Taxonomy (NCBI): domain Eukaryota; kingdom Metazoa; phylum Chordata; class Amphibia; order Anura; family Pipidae; genus Hymenochirus; species Hymenochirus boettgeri. Next base: position 31,918,534 of record CM033471.1, on the reverse strand, counting down.
ATCAAGAACTTAGCTGAAAAGGGGTTTTAAAAAAGGAAACCTTGCTACTACATGGATTTTGCATAAATAGAGCCTTAGCACCCCATTCTCAGCCAATAACATGGTATGTAGTATATTAATTGTTTTATACAACTGAAGGCTTGGAAGGGAAGAGCAACCTACTGCAGACACTAATTTTTACAAAAAAAATTTGGTAAGGCCTCGTTCACACTAGACTCGGACCAGTGTGAATGAGGCCTGTTTTTAACCTGTGCATGGTTTATACCCCATTTCTGATTGGCTAGCAGGTTATATATGTGTACACACATTGGCAATATAGGAACAATCCCGTTGATACCGCTAATGTGTTTATGGGTGAAATTACCGTTTCTGTTGCCAAAATAACTTTTGCTGCCAGCATCAGAAACTGTCATTCTGACCGGAAACATCCCCTCATGGTTGGCATCCTGTTCTAAAGTATAGGGAGTCAGCCTCGATCGTAGGGAGTATGGCAGTCACAAATATTTTAAATAGGGAGAACGGTCGTGACTGTGTGTACTCCGAGATTCTGTCTGTGATCTTTGACAGATTAGTACAAGCAACGGGTCTATATGGGGTCGGGTAATAAATCCCATTTGGAGCAATTATCATATTTATCTAATGTGTTTACAAGGCTTTGTGACAGTGTACCCCTCTGCAACAAACCAACAGTGACGATCCAGGTTACTAAAGCGAGGTACACACTGTACAATCTTTCCTCCTGACCGGCCGTTCAAGGCTTTCGACCTGTTGGCCAGGAGGAAGGACTGTTGGTGGCGGCGGCAAAAGCAGCTGCGTCCGACAGTTAGGCGCAGCCGATCGTGTGGTCCATAGAGGGCTGCACTATCGGTTGTGATTTTCCGACCTGTCCAATCGTTTGTTCATCCAATTTGGTCGGCGATTGGTCGCGGCCGCAAAAAGTCGCCATACAATGATTCGGACCAATGACCGAAACACTGAAATGTGGGTGGGTCGGGCCGATTTATCGAATCGTGTGTACATAGCTTAACTCTAGGGCTGAGAAGTTGTAATTCACAGTTCTAAAGAAACATAAATGAAAAGGAATAACAAAGGAAAAAACACGTCTTATCTTCCATTCTCTCCCCCTGACAACCAATTATCTTATCATTGCATTTCTAATGATAATTATGTACTGTATAATGAATCGCTGAACCACTACGTTTCTTAATATCAAGATGTTTGATAATTGCCCTTTGAAAAAAATAAAAAGCCTACGCATAATGAAAATGGCTGTAAAATCACAAAATAATACAATATTTTAGACCTGGGTAATAATCTCTTTCATTACCTGTGGCCCAATCATTTCAATGTGACCCATACTGAGGAATGGAAACTGAATTCACCAGGTCTTTGGAAGAAAAAGTCCCTTTCAGACGTGTTTGATTGACCTACTTAACATTGATCTACCTGCTGTATTGCTTTGTAGGATTCCATTTTTAAAGGGACGGTGATTGGGAAAGTAGGTCATAACAGTCGAATTTCTCAGCATGGAAGTTGAAAGGGCTTAATAATATTTTCCAGTGCAGATAATTTTATTCTTGCAGGTACTACTGCATTCTATGGCATAGTGCCATATTTATTAACCCGCGGTATCAGAATCTTACAATATTGCGGGTTATCATAAGTCTACTAACTGTTTTCCTTGCTGTCTCTGCAAATGCTCAAGCTTATGAAAAGATCCTTGAGCAGATGGAGGAGGCACATACCTTTGCCAGAAAATATTGGTAAAAACAATGTCCACCCCCTCAACTAAAATTTGCTTCACTTTTTTCCCTACTGTGTAGTCTGTGTGTAATCCATACTGTCAACAAACTTAAGAAGGTAGAGGATCGCACTCCAATCAGTTTATGTTTTTATTGTGGACCACACATCACACACAAACACAACGTTTCGGGGGAATAACGTGCCCTCTTCTTCTTTCACCTGAAGAAGGGGGCACGTTATTTCCCCGAAACGTTGTGTTTGTGTGTGATGTGTGGTCCACAATAAAAATATAAACTAATCGGAGTGCAATCCTCTACCTCCTTAAGTTTGCTGAAACTATTGTGGTTGAAGAGAGAACCATTTGAGGTATCTGCACCCAGAATTTGGACAAGAGTGCACCTCCAGCTTTATTCCTTGCTGTAGTGTAATCCATACTGGCCTCTTCCTGATCCTCTGAGAGGATTCTGGCATGCGCAGTGGAGCTCTCCCCCCTCCATCCTTCCCTCCCTCTGGATCCCTTCGGTAGCTGCATCATTCTGATGAAACAAAAAAAACTTAGGTAAGTTAAGTAAGGGAATCTCCCCCAACTTTAAACGCTAGGTTTTAAACACCTAAATCACCCCCTAAATGTGCTGCCCTCTTTCACTCGACCCCCTCTGCTGCTCTTCCACAGGAAAGCAACAGAAGGGGCCAGACTGGCAGCCGTGTCAGTGATTACTTGAGTCTTAGCTAGAGATGGACACAAAACCAAACTCAAACCCGAGTTCGAGCCAAATTTTATGAGTTCGGATGAACTCGGATGATTCGAACTAGTTTGGATTCGAACTAGTAAGTTTTTCCGGATTCGCGGCTGTATTTACGGGCCGTTAGCTAACCTTAGAATGTATTGTTCGCTAACCCTCGAAAGTATCGTTCATTTTTGATAACCCTCAAATGAAGGGATCATTTTCGCTAACCCTAGAATGTATCGTTCGCTAACCCTCGAATGTAGCCTTTGATTTTCGGGTAACCCTCGAAAGTATCGTTCGTTTTCGGTAACCCTCTAATGTACGGATCGTTTTCTCTTACCTTCGAATGTATCGTTCGCTAACCCTCGAAAGTATCGTTTATTTTCGATAATCCTTAAAAGTAACATTCGATTTCAGTTATCTTCAAATTTATGGCTCTATTTTCGGTAACCCTCAAAAGTATCGTTCGGTAACCCTCGAATTGGCCGTAACCCTCGAATGTAGCTTGTGCAAAACCCAACAATTGCCCGCTCGTGTTTAAGAAGTGTTTAACAAGATTTGGTGATAGTGACATGTTCCCCAGACCATTTCCCAGGTGCCACAGCCATTTACACTAAGTTACCATTGTTAGTTTATCTGTAAATCACTCGGACTTTTCAAACTATCACTCTCCATTGACTTTAATGGGTCCAAATTAGAACTTTCCAACTTTTACTGAAGTTCGAAAGTTTGAAAACGGACCAAACTTTATGAAGTTCGCCATCTCTAGTCTCAGCCAATCACAGACGTGGCTGCCAATCTGGCCCCTTCTGCTGTTCACGGAAGCAGCAGGAGAGGCCGTGAACAAGGGAACAAAAGCTGGTAAGTACATTTAGGGGCTGGTTTAGGTGTTTTAAACCTAGCGAGGTCTAGATTTGGGGGATTCCCTACCTACAAGCAAAAACTAGTCTATATAATTACCCATGTTGTATAAACCCTTATTAATGGGGAGGAGCATATGGGTAATGAAAACATGCAACATGGAAAAAATCACTCACTCACGTGGTTTAAAAAACTTTATTTACAAAAAAGCAGTTTTAAAGAGAAACATGGTAATAGTAGATTAAAAACATCTAAAATTGTATGGATACACCCCCCCCCTCCCCCCATGTACAACCAGTCATCCCTACATGGTGTTGGGTATAGGTATATATCAAACAGTAGAAAATATATATAGGGGGTTATTCAATAAAAGTTCTTATCGTTTAAAATGGTGCTAATTTTGCCCCAACCAATCAGATGTTAGCTTTTAAATACATAAGTTCTGATTGGTTGGGGCAAAATTAGCACCATTTTAAATAAGAACTTTTATTAAATCTCCCTGATAGTATTCAAACACTCTTGTACTTAGCTTCTACCGTCCTACCAGAAAGTAGCAGAGGGGATGGACTAGATGAGTTTCGCACAAAGCTTTTACTGCGGCCTTTCTACTGATGTCACAAGTGAACTGCGTAAGTGCGTCATATGTTATGCATTCAGTAATCCGTGTCTCACGATCTACGTACAAGACCTTACCTAAGTGATGACCAGCGTTTCATGCAAATGACTGGATGAATCTCTCATTAACATATAAACCCAATTTTTATAGGAAAGGATTCCCAACCTAATCAGAAGTGTTTGTTTTGGAGGTGGAGATACCCATTAAGGATGGACATGCCCTTTAATGGAAATGCAAATGTTTCACTATCTCTTGTAATTTGTTTTGGTATCAGAAACTCTATTGCCCTGGAATAGGGAGACATCACTTATGGATTTTTTCTGTGCCCTGCCCAATGTTGAAAGTGAATCTAAAAATCTTTTTAACTATAGATCTTCAACATCTTAGTGCAGGAGTCAATATAATCGAGGCACCCCATGGTGCATGGTGAAATTTTATAGTGCAGTACGTGTGGCCTTATTTCTTTTGAAGGATTTTTTCTATTCTGGAATTAATCAGTTCTTTCACTTGCATCTGATTAAAAAACGTTTCTCCCCTCGGTGTGCTTAGTATCAAGGGAAGGTCCAATCCAAAATAATATAAAGAAGGGCTGTCCAGTCTCCAAATAGGGGTAATGACCCTCCAACATGACGTTTCGGCCAACAGCCCTTCTCAAGTGTTCAGCTATTGGACAAAACGTCGTGTTGGTTTGTTATATGCACTAATAAAGAGGGTTGTTACCCCTATTTGAAGACATTGGAGACTGGACAGCCCTTCTTTATATTATTCTGGATTGGATCATATTGGTGGCAGTGAGGCGGCCACAGGAGGTATGGATGCCCAGAGATACACCCCCACTGGTTATATCAAGGGGGTCATGTGGCCCTTTGCTCTTCTAAGGTCATAATACAATAACTGAAAAAACTCATTTGAAAATGTATAAAATCCCAATATGTAATTGGTCTATCAAATCTGTTTACAAAAGCTATACTTTTTCATTGTAAAATTCTCAATGCTCCAATTCAGTGTCCACAGCCACTTTAGTTAGTAAGTTGTGATAAATTCCGGTTTTGAAATGAATCTGGTTTTGACACAGAACTGCTGCTTTCTAAATTTCATAGACCTGGCTGAACTTTTGGAATTTACATGGGTGGAACTTTGCAGAGTTGCAGTGTCCAAATTTGACATGATAAAAAAAGTCTAAAATTCAGTGTTGAAAAGTTGAAAATTCGTAGATTCAGTGTTGAAAGGGAAAGAAATGGTATTAAAAATTCAGATAGTTGAAAATCATTGTCGAATTTTTAAGGTTGAAAATGAAAAGAAAACACGCTTTAATTGGGTTTGAAAGGGGATTTTCGGTTACGCCACATTCTGCAGAACTCCCGGAGGACAAAACTATTAGTAAGATCAATTAAAATGTTGCATTGTGACCTCCCCCAATCAGTCTTCTGATGTGTTTTTTTCCCCATTTTTCACGTTTCTCAAAAAAAGTCATAAAAGATATATCAGAACTTATCAAATAACCATCAAAAGATATGTAGAAATAATTTTCCATACTGAGTTCAGCTTGATATTATTTTCATATAACCTTCTTTTCAGAGCAAAATTAGAACATTAATTGTATTCAACAAGGAAAGGAACTAAATTATAAGCCTAATGATTTACCCTTCTGTTATGATTGGGATGAATCTGTTACAGCAGGGTTATATTTAATTATATTCCATAACCATAAAAGCAACAATTAGCATGTGCTGAAAGAGGGCTTTTGTAAAATACTTTTACAGCCATGGAAGATTACAAAGACAACTCAAATTCAAAAGATGGAAAAGAAAAGGCTTGGAGAAATGAGAAACATATTTCCTTTATTTTCTTCAAAGAAATATATCACATTATGTATCTTAACAATGTATTTTAACAGGTGAAACTTATGTGACTGCTATTTAAGACTGGTAAGATATTACTCAGATGAATTATGATTGTGTGCCAACATCCTTACATCAGTAACTGTGAATTCGAGGGAAATTTGTGAATCTGACAGAACCCTTGAAATTTAGAAAAACAGAACAGAAAATGTGATGTCAAGAATTCAAAATGCGGTGTCAAAACTTTAAAATGCATTGTGGAAAATGTTTAAATTCAGTGTCAAAATGCTGGTTTCGTTCATCTCTATTCAATAACAATCCAGGTATCCATAAAAAGGGGTGTGGTAAAACAAATAGAGGACATTTTTTTTCATACTTACTGGCTCTTTTATCCTTATAGATATGTAAATAACTTGGAGTTTAAAAGTTTGCAATTACTACCAAAGAAAGCATGAAGAAATCTACGTCATGCCTAATCTTATATGCAAAAAGATCTTGGTGGATTTGGTGATATAAACAAAAAAACTGGTGATGATTGATCACTAGAGAGGTGCTCCAGTCTCTAAACAAACTTGACTTTGATCCTGAAATGCTGGTTTTAAAATTCCATGGATCCAGCAGAATTTTCAGAATTCCGAAATGATAAAAAATGGTAAAAATTTTGAAAAACAGTCAAAAAGGTTGAAAATTCTGGTTGAGAAGTAAGTAAGGTAAAAAAAATTCAAAATTACAGTCAATCATTTAAAAAGTCTATAAATGTGGTAAAAGTCAAACATTCTGTCCAAAAAGTTGAAAATCATGGTCGGGGATGTGTGTATGTGAATGCTTTAATTGGGTTTGAATCAGTTTTTCCGAATTTCCACGGAACTGCTTTCAGAAGAAAACTCATTAGCTTTGTTCATCTTTATTGACTACCAAGAAGAAGTCCCAAGATCAAACATTGCTGCCTTCAAAAACACTCTCTAGGTTAATAATCCATAATCCTGTTTGAGGAATGTGTCTATTTTCGCATATAATTTCTTTCCAAGTCAATACATTTTATTTACACCAATGGCTGATGCAAAATGTTTATCCCCATCTGGTAAAAAAACACAGCCGCAACCTTGTAGTAGTTCAACTCCTTGACTGATGGAGCTGTTTGATGAACAACTAATTGAAGAAATCCTTTTGTTTGAAAGAGCAGCTAAAAATAACTAGTTTAATGGGTAAATGAGTTAAAATGTTGAATTATAATAGTTAACATCAGTCAACCAAAAACATTAATAACCTGCATAAAATATAAATACTATTAAACAAGAGTAATAGATCCTGATATGATAAATCCCCCATAATAACATTTCAGTAAATTGAAGTATTAGCTCGGAATCCCCAGAGAACAACAGCAATTCAGGAGCTATAGTGACTCCAATCCACAGAAATAAAATACTGGAAACACATCAATGTATCCCAAGGGGAAACTAGCTTAATGTTTTTTTTTTTCTTTTCTTTCTTCTTATGCTATAATATCTACTATCAATCAAAATGTCATTCTTGTTGGACCACAGCAATTATAACTGACTGCAATCATTACTATTTACTTACCTTCTAGAAAGAAATTAAGATCTAGAATAGAAGCAGCAGAGGGTTGCAAGTTACAACTGCTGGGAGCTTTAGTTTGCAGAAATCTAGAGGTTGTATTTTATAGGCTTGCCCCATCCTATACAAATATGCAAATATAGTCTAACCAGTATAAGACATAAATATTTCATTGCAGAATAGTGTCAGTCTTCTGTTCACTGTAAAAATAATTAAACATAATGTAATGCTAAAGACCGAATGAGACACCTTACTCTCCTATAGCTCAGCTTGCCAGAAGATAAATTTAAGAAGAAATCAAGTTAATTGTTTAAAATGGAGAAACATTCTAGTTAAAGTCATCCACTTTCTAGCATGTATGTGTCTAGCGACGATAGCTAATTTATTCAGGGGTGACACTGTAATATAGAAAAAAAGACTTTACAAGGGATGGTTGAACAATTTTACCAAATCTACCAAACGTTTTTTTAAGTATCTAATTTTTTTTTTATTAAAGGGTATGTCCACCCCTAAAATATTATTTTTCTGTAGTGTAGGGAGCCCCATCCTACCCACAACCGCCAATATACTTTTGTAAAACAAGCCCAAGAAATGTACTTACACTACTTCATTCCCCCGGCGCTCTGCTCCCAGCTCTCTGCTAGCCAGAAGCAGCAGAAAGGGTCTGGACTTCACCCTTAAAATGAAAAAATGGTCACATGTCTGTTACCTGCCCCCCAACCCCAATTGATATATTAAGCACATTATTAGATGTATCACTAACCAGATATTTATTGATAATTATTGTCCCCATTCTGGCAGACTAAGATGGCTCCTCCCTCCGTGCAGTCAATCAAAGCTGTTACTACTGACATCCCAGCCAATGATTGACTGCTGTTTCATCTGCTGCCTCCTCTGCACATCCTTATTAAAAGTTTACTGGAAAGGAGGCAGATACACTTGCCAAAATAGAAAAAAAACTTTAACATTAAATATCCAGTTGCTAAAAATCTAATGGACATTGAGTAGTGCAAACAAATTCCTCAAATGATGTCCGTAATGGGGTATAACCAATGGTTTCTACCATCGGCCACCCAATGACCCATGTATGGCTGAGTGAAAATTCCATTTATCATTATTAAAGTTCTCATATCTACAAGCAATTAAAAAATTAAAACAAAATGGTATATGTTATGCCAAGTGGCCACTGGCCAATGACTAGTAAGATTCCCTGTCCAGCCTACAATATGTACAGAGAACAGTAGATCTTCCCATATCTGGGCCAGTAAGATTAATTAACCCTCAGTGTGAGAGCTGTTTCTGGTGGAAAGCGTTTTTCTTTAGACCAAGCAATACCCTTTTAATTATTTTAACAGCTTTCCCTGAATGATTACAGGAAGGATGGCCAGATGATCACAGAGAGAAAACACTGTTCAATATTGATTTCCTTCTGTTACCTTTTAGCACCTGATATTGTTTGAACGGTATGATGGACTAGGAGTGTTAGCGCTGATCGGATACACTAGAAGGATGGCCTGTCTTCTATTCCCTTGTGAGAACAGATGTTCATTTACGTTGCTATTTGTATATAGGTTTAGACAGAGAATACAATGGAAAACAGTGACTGAATTCCTTTGTCTCTTCTCATCATTTGCATTGTTGTCTGTGTAAATTAGGAAAGATTGTTTTTTTCCCCTTGGCAGCAAATAGTTTTTATGTTTAAGGAAAATATGTTTTGCCCATTTCCAAGTTTATCCTTCATTAATCATCCTTCAAACAGACAACTAAATATGAATTTAATAAAACAGTGTATACATAGAGCATTCCTTTTCTGCCTTTTTGCATATATGTGTATGAATATGGAGGCTGACATATTGCCTGACTAAGAAAAATAATTTCTAGGATACCATAAAATAACCAGAAAAGGGTTCAGCTCTTGTATGACAATTATTGTCAGATATGAAATGTTTTCTCCTCAAAATAAAACAATATCTGAAAATTAAAGGGCACCTCCACCCTAAAAATTTTAATTTAACCCACTACTAGCCCCACTGTGTAGTATTCAAAAATCCTTACCTTACTTCTCTGCTCCTTATGGTTTTCCTGTAGTGCCAGTTCAAAGTCCAAGAGTGAAGACTGGGAACCATTTCCTGATGAAATATGTTTCTGCCTCTAACTGTTCCCAAAGTGCTTTTTATGAGGGCAAGCATGCTCAGTGATCACAATGAGGCAACATTGGAAGAGGAAATTTCCCATCATGCAATTGACATTATTTGAATGAACACTGTCACCGTTCCAGTTATAGTAAAACTGCACCAAGCAGAAGATGGTTCGGATTGGATATCTAAAGATAACTATTGTTTCAGTATAGATGATCTTTTATACCTGGTACCTTAAAGGAAATGTGCTTACAATAAACTTTTTGTTGGCGCATTTGAAAGGTCTTTTTACTTATGTGCGTCCTGCCATGGGAATGGCGGCAGCTCAAGCGGTCCTATGTTACATAATGTACATAACATAGGACCGCTTGAGTTGCCGCCATTCCAGTGGATTATCCAACCATCCACTTTCTTTTTAATGAGTAGAGATGTTTGAAACTGTTGATTTTCGTTCCGTTTTTGAATTTTCATAATTTTTGGAAAGTTCAAAAATTTGAGTTTCGATTTAAATTTTTGAAAATTTTCTACTATCGATTCTCGATTTTTGGAAATCGTCTACTTTTAATTTTCAATAATCGTCTACTTTAGATTTTCGATTAAAGTAAAAAATTCGATAAACCAGGTTTCGGGAAATTCGGGAATTCCGAAAGTTTCGTCAGGACTTCGAAACCCTCATATTCGATTCAAAACTGGGTTCTATTGGAACCCACATTACATCTCTAATAATGAGGTATCCAAGTTGGTTTTTCCTGGCTATGCAGTGCTCTGGGGCAATAGAGAAATCATTTCCCTGCTCAGCACAGGAATAAACTGTGATTTTGCATTTGTTACCATATTCTTTATTTTATAATAAGCTTATATTGTAAGTGGATGTATATATAGTTATCAGATTATAATAAATGTAAGGGCTGCACTAATTACAACCTGGTTGTATTTACACTGCACTGATTCTGACAGCCTTGCTGCATGTATTCAATATATATAACCCCTAACATTCCATAACTGCCCTCTGCTGTATGAGAGTGCTTGTCAGGAAATGGTGGAAGTAGCACAACTACATATGCACTAGGATTGCTCACAGTTTTGCAGGCTATTTGGCTAAAGTAAAGCAATTTCAGCCTCTGGAATCAAAAAACTATTATTATCACGTTATATTAACATGTATGTGCTTTTTATGGATACACTATAGGTTCGGACACATGTATGATCGTGGATGATGACCCGTAAAATACACAATGTATACGGACGTTCGTTTCAGCTGATAATCGGCCCGTGTCTGGGACTTTATCAGGAAAATCGCCTGTTCGTTTGAATATCGTTGCCCGATCCACCAGGGGGATCTCTAAAGGGAGCAGCCAATTCGGGCGATAAAGTGCCCATACACGGGAAGATTATTGGCCATTAAACGCCCATTAGTACGTGTCATGCGCCAGCACCCATGGTTGCACGTACCTTATGACTCCATAGGTAAGAAACCCAGGAACTATAAAATATTCATTTCTGCAGTCCAACCAAACAACTGTCCATCTACTTGCAAGTCTCTAACCTAAATACAAAGGCAAGACCTGCTAGTTTGACTGCTGATTAGAAACTGAGCTTCTCTGAAGATTCCATGCCATTTTATAGTGTCTCATAAACACCGCCCGCCCCCCCAAAATCTGATTGGTCTAGATACAATCTCAAATCTGATTGGATCATTGAAGTTGGACCAATCAGATTTTGGGGTGGGTTTAGGAGTCACTACAAATAGTGAATGTTCAGTAAGGAGAGCTAGTTTCAGTTATGCATTTCATCTGAAATGTTATGTCTTTGTACTAAGGCATGTACTGGGATATAAGCTTATTGAGTCATTCTGGCTGGGTAGCTTGAATGGGCAGCCCTTAGTTCAGATGGCTCTCAGTTTGGTTCTCAGTATTTGGCTATCTGTATCTAAGATAAAAGAATTCCAGCAAAAGTTTGATTTGTTATCCCAACTAACTACTCAACAGGAGATTTGAGTAACATTATTGATGTATTGAAATATCTGGTTCCAATATTCCACCAGAAATAATCTCCAGTAAGGGCTAGGCCACACTATCTCGCTTTTTGCAATTGCACATGCAATTTTTTTTAACATTGCAATCGTGGCATGTGATTGCGTTTCTGTTACGCAATCGCATTCAATCACCATTTTAATGTGCAATTGCATGTAATTGCATTTGTTGCGCAGTGTGGACGTGCCCTCGTGGAGCATAGAGAGATGATTGCAAACAAGTCTAAAAAGCGACATGGTAATCAAAGGGATATCAGTTCCCAAAAAATAATGAAAGTAAATGGCAAATCTACACCGGACAGCGCTCCATACGCTACAGCAAAAAATAGTTTTGGGGGTGGACATGTCCTTTAATAGCAATGTTACACTTAGAAGTGGTTATTGACAGAAGGTCTATGTGTTTGCTGATGACACAAAACTATGCAGAGCTTGGAAACTTTAAAGGGCATGTCCACCACCAAAACTATAATCCCCCCCACTACTGGCCCCAATCTGTAGTGTAATAAAATCCTTACCTTACATCCCTCCCCAAAGTCACAAAAACTGCCCACCAGGAGCCTAGCAGAGTCCATATAGGACTCTGCCTCCTGTCTCCCCTCCGCCGGGAGAATTTTGCCATTCGCAGAAGAGCCCTCCCCCCTCTCTCCCTCCCAATTTGGTCTCCCTCCCCCTAGCATTAAACCCCTTTCCCATAATATAGATATTGGTTTCCCAGCCCCAACTGCATTACTATTAGAGCAAGAAAGTCCCCCGATCTTTACTTACCTTACGTCTCTCCTTCTACACTACCAGCAGCTGCGTCCATGATTGGCTGACAATCACGGATGCAGCTGCCAGTCCCGCCCCCTGCTTGCAGTTCTATGCAAGCAGAGGGCAGGGATTGTGTGGTGAAGGAGAGAGGTAATGTAAGAAAAGATCGGGGGACATTCTTGCTCTAATAGTAATGCGGTTGAGGCTAGGGGACCAATATCTATATTATGGAAAACATTAGTTTAAAGGGTGGACATACTCTTTAAAGGGCCACTATAGTGAAAAAATGACTTTGCCTCATTTTAATCTATAAATTAATACATGTAAATAGCACATACTCTGAGGTTTGTGTGTCACTGCATTCCTTAGATACAGTAATTGATTTGCTCAGGCTCAGTAGCTCTCCTCCCAATCTTAACCGACACCTCCTTCCGGACCTCCGGGCTGTCTATAAGGGCAAGCATGCTCAGTAATCACTAAGAGGCAGCATTGGATTTGCATGAACACTGTCTCCAAAACTGCACCTAGCAGAAGACAGTTCAGATTGGATATCTAAAGATAACTATTGTTTCAGTATAGATGTCCTTTTATACCTGTTACCTTTAAGAGAATGTACAGAAAGTGCTTGCAATAAACTTTGATTTATTTTTGCTGCATTTGAAAGGCCTTTTTATTTATGTGCGTCCTGCCACAGGAATGGCGGCAACGAAAGGGTTACTACATCACATAACGTAGTAACGCTTTCGTTGCCGCTATTCCCGTGGATTATCCAATCACTCATTTTCTGTATAATGGGTATCCAAGTTGGTTTTTCCTGGCTATGCCAAGCTGGGTCTGGGATTTCCAACCTGCAGCCCTCCAGATTTTTGAAAACTACAACGCCCAGCATTCCTCCATTGCAGAAGACACCAAGAAGTACTGGGCGTTGTAGTTTTCCAACATCTGGAGGGCCACAGGTTGGACATCCCTGCTCTGGGCCATAGAGCAATAAATTGTTAGTGGATATATATTTAGTTATCACATCATCTCATAATTGGGGGACATTTATAATTAAAGTAAGTAACAGGGCTGTGTTAATTACAACCTGATTGTATTTATACTGCAGTGAATCTGACAGCCTTGACGCATGATTTACAACCCCCTAACTGCCCTATGCTGTTTGAGAGTGCTTGTCAGGGAATGGTGGAACTAGTAGTTCAACTGCATATTTATTAGGCTTGCTCACAATTTTGCAGACTATTTGATTAAAGTAAAGCAAATTAATTATCTTTTACATCAACATGTATGTGCTGTTTATGGACTGCTACACAATGACACTATAAACAATAAACCTAGGAGCTAAAGATTATTCATTGCTGTAGTCCAACTAAATAACCAGCCACTTACTTGCAAATCTCTAACCTAAATACAAAGGCAAGACCTGCTAGTTTGACTGCTGATTACAAACTGAGCTGCTCTGAGGATTTCATGAAGTTTTATAGTGTTTCATAAACACACCCTCAAAATCTGATTGGTCCAAAACAAATCTTAAATCTATTGGCTCTTTTATAATTGACCAATCATATGTTGGGGGGTGTGCCAAGGAGACAGTATAAAACAGCCAGAGGCCTTCAGAAAGTCCTAGTTCTGTTTTAGTAGCAGAGCTGCTAGTTTGTTCTGCAAGCATATCAACTATCAAATGTCTGGTGCCTAACTGAGCTTTCTAAATGTATTAGTTTTGGTGCCCGGTAGTTTTGCTATATCTCATAAATTATTGTTTGGTGCTTAGTGTATAAAAAAAAGAGAATAAAAGTTTTCATATAGTTCGCTCAGAATTTAGTTGCCATGTCTGATCAAATTCACTGGCTTTGAACAGTTATTGTTGGTGTAGCTGAATTAAATCTATCACTATTTACCCTAAAGATACTCTCTAGCAGAGGGCAGTCAGGGAATGGTTGGAGTTGTATTCTGAAAACATATAGAGAGCCACAGGTTAATCAGGTAAAACACCTGTAGCTACATGATCTGATATTGCTGTGTGCAAGTAGCATGTTGATGTCAGATTGAATCAGTTTATCTGTGTAACTACACATACAGATTTTAGTAAATATTTCAGACCTTCTTCATTTTATATATCAGGTTATATTTGTAAGATAACCTGCTTTATTGTTAGTTAAAGATATATATTTATATACAAAGAAAGGGAGAGACAGAGAGATACCAGATTATCCAGTGAATGAAGGACACAACTGTTGTTACAAGCAGAGCTGCATTTATTACAGACTGGTGGCTTTTACACTGCAATTATTCAGACTCAGCTTTGCTGCATGTGTTTCTGATATCCCTTTCATTACCATGTGGATCTCTAGACTGGTTTGAAATCCAAATCCATCTGTTCTATCAATGGAGATTATTTCTGGTGAACAATTGGAACCAGATATTCCAATACATCAATAGCTCTGTTACTCAGATTTGCTGTCAGGTACTAAAGCTGGGTACACACAGTAACGATAAAGCCCCGATACCGTCGGATCCGACGGTATCGGGGCTTTATCGTTACTGTGTGTACCTAGCTTTAGTCGGAGGAAATCAGATTTTGTTTTCCTGGAAATTTTATCTTAGATACAGACAACCAAATACTGAGAACTAATCTGAGAGCAATCTGAACTAAGGGCTGCCCATTCAAGCTACCCAGCCAGAATCACTCAATAAGCTTATATCCCAGTACATGCCTTAGTACAAAGACATAACATTTCAGATGAAATGCTAAACTGAAAACAGGCCCCCTTGCTGAACATTCACTATTTGTAGTGCCTATTAAACCCACCCCCAAAATCTGATTGGTCTAGAATCCAAGATCCAATCAAATTTAGGATTGTATCTAGACCAATCAGACTTTGGAGGTGTGTTTGGGAAACACTATAAAAAGTGAGAGGTCTGAATTACAGCTTAGTATTGGCTCAGCTGCTATACTGGCATGTCATTGAATTGTGCTTAGATATAAGTGCTGCATGCCGTGTACCTGACTGGAAAAGCTCAATGAGCTAGCTTCAGCCATGGTGGTTTTCCATGTATTCTTGTTTATTGCACTGTTTTTGTTGACAAGCATCAAAACTGAGTTAGTGTGAGATCTGATTAAACCCTGAATACAGCATTGAAGAAATCTTCTCATTCCAACCTCTGGTTATTTGGAGGACCCATGGGAAGGCATTCAGTGAAAATAAGACTATTACACAAGTAAAAAGGAATTGCATCAATATCAATCAATGTTCTAAATTCTCTGAACTTGAAATATGGTTTTGTTTCTCCTGGTCAAACATCTTACAACAGATTTGCCCAACACTACTGCAGATGTCATTGGACCACATTTGACCAGCATTTTCCTAGAAACACTCTCCCACCAGTAGAAGAAAATCAGAATGGATTGTGGGAGTTAAAAAAAAAAAATCTTATTTCACTTTTTTACAATGACCTGTAAAATCAGTAAACTGCTCAAAGAATATGCTTGTGAAGGTTCTCATTCATCCAGGTCATGGTATATCTGTTGTATTCAATTAGATCAACTGGACTTGAAATGTAGTTCTTGAAGACGTTTCGCTAGTCATCCGACTGGCTTTCTCAATTCAGAATGACTTGTACAAGAATCTGTGGCAATTATGTACCCTGGAAAATCCCAATTAGCATATCACAGCCAGGTGTTAAGGGTGTGATTAGATAGTCACTTAGATAGATAGTCACTTAGATAGCCACTATCTAATCACACCCTTAACACCTGGCTGTGATATGCTAATTGGGATTTTCCAGGGTACATAATTGCCACAGATTCTTGTACAAGTCATTCTGAATTGAGAAAGCCAGTCGGATGACTAGCGAAACGTCTTCAAGAACTACATTTCAAGTCCAGTTGATCTAATTGAATACAACAGATATGCTCAAAGAATAACATTTACTGAGGGACCAAGTAAGTTAGGGAGAGTTTTCATCACAGCTCCCTTACTCATCATGCAAATAAGAGAAGGAGATACTTCTGGGTAATTTCTCAGCTGATGGTTAAAAATGGGAGGAGTTAACAGCTAATTAGTACTAATGTGCCCACCGGGCAAAACAGAGGGTGGAGTCTTAAGATATGCAGATTTAGCATGTACTTCAAAGAATTTAGAACTTTGCAAGGTGATTACAATGATTGTGGTGTAAATTCAGACATTATAACCAGATCATTTTATAGCAAATTAAGAAGCCTTTCACTGGAATGCTAATTGTTTTTTGGGTGAAGATTTCCTTTAATAATGAAATCTGTCCTTTCCCTCTGACTAATGTTAATATTCGAACCATAAACGAGGTGTTAATCAATTTCAATAACCACAAGTTAAATAGTTTAAATGCCAAAAAGATCAGGTGCTAAATGTTAATCAGACACCTTACACAGAGAAACTGCTGTAAATTATCCAAGATGACCTAGAAATAGAAAGAAGAAGGAACAGCGGGAGGCAGGACTGGAAGTTTTTCATGTTTACATACAAATAAAACCGAATTTGTTGATATATTTAACAGCGGACCAGCCCCCTGTGGTGGAGAAATGACAATATTAGTCATCACCTCTCTACGGAGGATCCACTTGTTTGTTAAGACGGTGCAAGTCATGGAGAGGTTGACATGACGATCTGAGAAATCCATTGTGTGGCAAGACTCATTTATGTACTATAACCCAGCACATAGACAAGACAGGGCAGAAGATGTTTGAGAAGAAACATAAAAATGTCTTGTTCCCCAAGAACAGAACAAAAAATAACTGTGGAGAAGGTGTAGAAGAAACCGTAGAGCTATTGACAATGTAGGACGAGGTCTACCTGTACTAGTAATGAGCAACAACCAATCGGATGTTATCTAACTGCAGTAACCAAGTAAAAAACATCTGTCTGATTGGATGAAATGCATTTTATTGGATTTTTTTTACTTGGTTTTGACTATAGGTGGATGATGTTCCCCTACAAAGTTGAGTTTGCAGCAAAATGTTTTTTGCCAATGAAAATGTTGCTATTTCGCATGAAATTAGATAAATCACATTGGTCAGACTTGCACGGCCATTGGCATATCTCCATTTTCCTAATCAATTTGAATACGGTTATAATGGGATGTTAATGCTATTATCAGAGAATGTTAATAGTGACATTTCCCCTCCCATAAGCTTTGGTACTTTTCACCAGAGAAATTACATCACATCCCAGAAAACGAAAATGTTTCCTCTCTGGTTATTATGATCTTCTTACCGTGACCAGATCTGTAAGTTTAGACACAGACAATCGCGTGATCCTATGGAGACTTTTAGCAGCCTCTTTTACTAGCCACCCTTGCAGCAGGCCATGTGGTGTGATAGATTAAACTGTGATAGTTCAGATGTAATACTTAAAGGGCATGTCCACCCCCAAAACTAAAATCTAACCTTCTACTGGCCCCACTGTGCAGTGTTTAAGGTTGGAACATGCCTACTGCTGGGACAGAGCATCATCAGCTGCATCATAAGCCCCGTCCTTGAACTTCTTAATCATTTTTGAAGCAAGCCACAACCCTGAAAATATTTTTTCTCTCCCTAAGGTGTCCATAGGACAGAGAATGATTGCAGGATTGTAATAGCTTCAGAAAATATAAAAAATGTTGAGGGTGGGGCTTAGGAGTAGGACACAGTTTATAGCACATGCCTGACACAGAGACACAGGGACAGGGCAGTCTGGAAAGCATAACTTTACAAGCCTATAACTTAAAGGAGAACTGTGGTCCCAAAACAAGTTGGTCTAGTAAGAAAGGCAAGGATATTACCTGTAAAACGAGTCCTGAACCACCTCTCTAGCATACACCCCGTTCTCATTCTATCATCAAAAGAAGTAACAAATAGTTAAGGGCTGGATGGCTCCACAGTCCTGCCAAATCCCATGATCCCACCCCGTCGCCGACAAATGCATGCTCTATTATGCACATTCTCAGCTCTGTCTATAAGGGCAGCATGCTCAGTAATTCCTAAGAGGCAGCATTGGAAGAGGGAATTTCCCATCATGCAATTCACATGATTTGCATGAACTGTGTCCATTCCAGTTATAGCAACAAACTGCACCTAGCAGAATAAGTTCAGATTGGATATCTAAAGATAACTATTGTTTCAGTATAGATGTCCTTTTATACCTGTTACCTTTAAGAGAATGTACAGAAAGTGCTTGCAATAAACTTTGATTTTTTTTTTGTGCTGCATTTGAAAGGTCTTTTTACTTATGTGCGTCCTGCCACGGGAATGGCGGCAACGAAAGAGTTACTTGTTACATAACATAGTAACTCTTTCGTTGCCGCCATTCCCGTGCATATCCAATCACTCATTTTCTGTATATGCGGTATCCAAGTTGGTTTTTCCTGGCTATGCCAAGCTGGGTTGGGATTTCTCAACCTGCAGCCCTCCAGATTTTGAAAACTACAACGCAGCCCAGCATTCCCCTTGCAGAAGAAACCAAGAATACTGGGCGTTGTAGTTTTCCAACATCTGGAGGGCCACAGGTTGGACATCCCTGCTCTGGGAACTAAAGCAATATTGTTGTGGATATATATTTAGTTATCAGATCATCTCATAATGGGGGACACTTATAATTAAAGTAAGTAACAGGGCTGTTTAATTACAACCTGATTGTATTTTAACTGCAGTGATTTCTGACAGCCTTGACGCATGATTTCATGTACACCCCTAACTGCCCTATGCTGTTTGAGAGTGCTTGTCAGGGAATGGTGGAACACTGGAACTGTAGTGCAACTGCATATTTATTAGGCTTGCTCACAATTTTGCAGACTATTTGATTAAAGTAAAGCAAACTAAGGTTCTGCAAAAAAAATCTTTTTTATCATTTTATTATCAACATGCATGTGCTGTTTATGACTGCTACACATGGCCTATTTATAAAAGTCATTATCGTAAAATAACGACCGGTTTGTACCAATAACGACCATTATTACCGATACCGGTCGCTATTTACCGATAACGACTGTTTATTTAACCGGTAATCGGTAAATAACGGTCATTATCGGTACAAACCCCTGTCGTTATTTTCAATACTGATCTTTTATAAATAGGGCCCATGACACTATAAACAATAAACCTAGGAGCAAACAGATTATTCATTGCTGTAGTCCAACTAAATTACCAGCCCCTACTTGCAAATCTCTACCTAATACAAAGGCAAGACCTGCTAGTCTCAGCAAGTCCTAGTTCTGTTTGTAGCAAGCTGCTAGTTTTCTGCAAGAGCAACTATCAGATGTCTGGTGCCTAACTGAGCTTTTCTAATGCATAGTTTTGGTGCCTGGTAGTGGTGCAGTGTGCAGTTGTGTAAGTTTCATAAAGTTCTCTCAGAATTTAGTTGCCATGCCTGATCAACTTCACTGGCTTTGAACAAGTTATTGTTGGTGTAGTTGAATTACTCTATCACCATTTACCCTAAAGATACTCTCTAATAGCAGAGGGCATTCAGGGAATGGTTGGGGTTGTATTTTGAAAACATATAGAGAGCCACAGGTTAATCAGGTAAAACACCTGTAGCCAGTCTGAGTTAGAATGATCACAGTATAAAATCAATTTACAATGCAGCCCTGCTAAGTAATTACATGAATCTGTCTGTCAGGCTCTGTACAATACAAGGTTTGTTACCATATAACTTTCATTTATGGTTTTACATGTGTGTGGAGAAGATGGATAAAAAGTTTTTTCTTTGATTACCGAGTTTCTGAGAGTTTATTGACGATAATTGACTTTATTAAAGGGCATGTCCACCCCCAAAACTATAATCCCTCCCCCCACTACTGGCCCCACTCTGTATGTAATAAAATCCTTACCATACATCCCAGATCCAAATGGGTACTGGTAGAGATGTCTTCGAACTTTCTCCTTGATTGTGCAGTACACGCGTATCCTGCTTACTATACACACCTTGTTCGCAGGTCGGCGATAATCGTGCCGTGAATGGGCACTTTATCGGCAACACAGCCGCTTGTTTGGAGATCCGTTGATGGATGGGATGAAGTATAGTTTAATAGTAGTGAGGTTTTTTAAAGTTTGAATTTGGACACTATAGTTGCCCTTTAAAACGCATTCGCACGCATTCGCAACACCATTCACGCACAATGCCATTCACGCACTTAAAACGATATTCGCACGCATCCGCAACGCCATTCACGCACTTAGAATGACATTCACCACAGCACCAATCACCACATATAACGACATCACACACACTCACAGCACCAATCATGCACATATAACGAATTAACAACAGCGTTATATTACATATTAATAATTAAAAATGTAATTAAATATTAAGTATTTTACAAACAATTATTATTTTTTAACAATGGGTTATAATATACAAAAAAATCCATTCATAAAGGTAGTTTGTATTACCGATCCCGCCTCTCCACACAGAGGCGTGCCTGTTTGTTAGGCCACGCCTCCGCATCCCTCCCCCTGGTATTGCCGAGCGGCCAATAGAAATGCTTGTGATGTCACCAGCACAGGAAATTGCATGCTGGGATTGTATTTTTGGCAGAAACAAAGGGATGGAATCCAAGATGGCGGCGCCCAATTTTGGACTTTAATAAGGCATTTAAAGTATGTGTTTTTGATTTTTTTTATATTTAAACTTCAGAAAGCTTTGCAGGGGGTTAAGGAACAATTAGACATGTTTGTGCAACTTACAAAACGGGATAACAGTTCTCCAAAGAAGACCCAAAGAAGCTTGAAGCATCTTAGGCTTTTTGAAAGGTATGAGAGAATATTTTTCAATGAATTCACTTGTAAGAAGACCACATATGATCTCATTAGAGTTCTGTAAAGCAGAATATTACTATTCTTCTATCTTCTTCTAGTACTGCCTGCTCCTATAAACATTTCTCAGCATATTTCCATTCTGTCTTCCTACAATACTCATTTAAAAAACTTTGATCATTATTATATCCCATTCCTGCTCAAATAAATAATAGGAATTGTTTTAGAATATATTCTATTTTGACTGTTGTGTTCCCATCTACTACATCTATCTCATTTATTATAGCTGTCAGTGAATATTCCTTGTACATATGGACCTATGGAGAGTGGGGTATTTATAGGGTATTTATGTACACGATGTTGTATTCAGCCATGACAATCCTCTCCAGTTAAATGAACAGATGCGGTAGCCCTATGCTTCTTGCGATTATGGGATCTTGCCCATTGCCAATTTCTTTTTCCTCCTTCTGTGTTTCTTTGAGTAGCTACATGGTTTACTGATCATCTGACAGTATGATGATTAGGGGCCAACGTTGTGTCAGGATATATTGGTTTATTATATTTGCTTTGTCTGGAATGCAGATGTAACAATCAGAATTGATTCAAGTTATACAAATTCAAATCCAACTTTCATTAGAATGGTACAAGCCCTCAAAAAAGTGTAAAAGTATATATCAGAACTTATCAAAATAACCATCCAAAAGATATGTAGAAATAATTTTCCCTATTGATTTCAGCTGATATTATTTTCATTATAACCTTCTTTGTAGAGCAAATTAGAACATTAATTGTCATTCAACAGGCAAGAGAACTAAATTATAAGCCAATGATTTAACCTTCTGTTATGATTGGGATGAATCTGTTACAGGCCATGGTTATATTTAATTAATTCCATAACCATAAAAGCCAACAATTAGCATGGTGCTGAAAGAGGGCTTTGTTAAAAATACTTTTACAGCCAGAAGATTACAAAGACAACTCCAAATTCAAAAGATATGGAAAAGAAAAGGCTTGGAGAAATGAAACATATTTCCTTTATTTTCTTCAAAGAAATAATCACATTATGTAGCTAACAATGTATTTTTAAAGGTTGAAACTTTTGTGACTGCTATTTAAGACTGGTAAGATATTACTTACTCCAGATGAATTATATGTGTGTGCCCAACATCCTTACTCAGTAAACGTGAATTCGAGGGAAAATTGTGAATCTACAGACACCCTTGAAATTTAGAAAAAACAGACAACAGAACAATGTGATTTCAAGAATTCACAAGTCGGTTGTCAAAATTGTAAAATGCATTTGGAAAATGTTTTAAATCAGGTCAAAATGCTGGTTTCGTTCATCTCTTTCAATAACAATCCAGGTACATACAAAAAGGGGTGTGGTAAACACACTAAGGACATTTTTTTTCATACTTACTGGCTCTTTTAATCCTTATAGCATGTAAATAACTTGGAGTTTAAAAGTTTGCAATTACTACCAAAGAAAGCATGAAGAAATCTACTCATGCCTAATCTTATATGCAAAAAGATCTTGGTGGATTTGGTGATATAAACAGAAAAACTGGTGATGATTGATCACTAGAGAGGGGCTCCAGTCTCCTAAAACAAACTTGACTTGATCCTGAAATGCTGTGTTTTAAAATTCCATGGATCCATCAGAATTTTCAGAATTCCGAAATGATAAAAATGTAGTACAAATTTTGAAAAAACAGTTCAAAAAGGTTGAAAATTCTGGTTGAGAAGTAAGTAAGGTAAAAAAAATTTCAAAATTACGTCAATCATTTAAAAAGTCTATAAATGTGGTAAATCAACATTCTGTCCAAAAAGTTGAAAATCTGGTCGGGAGGTGTGTATGTGAATGCTTTAATTGGGTTGAATCAGTTTTTTTCCGAATTTCCACGAACTGCTTTCAGAAGAAAACTCATTAGCTTTGTTCATCTTTATTGACTACCAAGAAGTAAGTCCAAGATCAAACATTGCTGCCTTCAAAAACACTCTCTAGGTTAATAATCCATAATCTGTTGAGGGAAGTGTCTATTTTCGCAATTAATTTCTTTCCCAATTCAATACATTTTATTTACACCAATGCGATGCAAAAGTGTTAGCCCCATCTGGTAAAAAAAAACACAGCGCAACCTTGTAGTAGTTCAACTCCTTGACTGATGGTTAGCTGTTGATGAACAACTATTGAAGAAATCCTTTTGTTTGAAAGGAGAAGCTAAAAAATAACGCTTAGTACTGGGTAAAGTTAAAATGTTTGAATTATAGAGTTACCATCAGTCAACAAACAAAATTAATAACTGCATTAAAATTATAAATACTATTAAACAAGGAGTAAAGATTCCTGATTGATGATAATCCCCCATAATACATTTCAGTAAATTGAAGTATTACTCGGAATCCCAGAGAAAACAGCAATTCAGGAGCTATAGGACCCAATCCACAGAATAAATACTGAACACATCAATGTTTATCCCAAGGGGAACTAGACTTAATGTTTTGTTTTTTATTCTTTTCTTTCTTTCTTATGCTATAATATCTACTATCAATCAAAATGTCCATTCTTTGTGGACCACAGCAATATAACGACTGCAATCATTACATATGTACTTACCTTTCTAGAAAAGAAATTAGATCTAGACTGAAGCAGCAGAGGGTTGCAAGTACAACTGCTGGAGCTTTTGATTTGCAGTAAATCTAGGGTTGTATTTTATATGCTTGCCCATCCTATACAAATATGCGCAAAATATAGTCTACACCATATAAGACATAAATATTCAATTTCATTGGCAGAATAGTGTCAGTCTTCTGTTTGCACTGTAAAAATAATTAAAACTACATGTATGCTAAAGACCGAACTGAGAACCCTTACTCTCCTATAGCTCAGCTTGCCAGAAGATAAATTAAATAAAGAAATCAAGTTAATTGTTTAAATTGGAGAAACTCTGTTTACAAGTCATCCACTTTCCTAGCATGATGTGTCTAGCGACGATAGCTAATTTATTCAGGGGTGACGACTGTAATTATAGAAAAAAACTTACAAGGGATGTGTTGACAACTTTACCAAATCTACCAAACGTTTTGTTAAGTATTAATTTTTTTTTTTTAAAGGGTATGTCCACCTAAAATATTATTTTCTGAGTGTAGGGAGCCCCAATCCTACCCACAAACCGCCAATATACTTTTGTAAAAACCAAGCACCAGAAAGTTACTTACACTATTCATTCCCCCCGCGCTAGCTCCCAGCTGCATCTTCCTTCCTGTACCAGAAAGCAGCAGAAAAGGGTCTGACTTCATCACCTTAAATGATAAAAAGGTCCAGTCCTTTACCGCCCTCCCAACCCAATTGATATATTAAGCACATTATTAGATGTATCACTAACCCAGATATTTATTGATAATTATGTCCCCATATCGGCAGACTAGAGGTCTCCTCCCTCCGTGCAGTCATCAAAAGCTGTTACTTGACCATCCCAGCCAATGTGACTGCTTTTCATTGCTGCCTCCTCTGCACTCCTTATTAAAAGTTTACTGGAAAGGAGGCAGATACACTTGCCAAAGATAGAAAAAAAAACTTTAACTTAAATATCCAGTTGCTAAAAAATCTAATGGACAATTGAGTGTGCAAACAAATTCCTCAAAGATGTCCGTAAGTGGGTATAACAATGGTTTCTACCATCGGCCACCCATGACCCATGTATGGTCTGAGTAAAATTCCTTTATCATTATTAAGTTCTCATACACAAGCAATTAAAAAAATTAAAACAAAGGGTCAAATATGTTATGCCAAGTTGCCACTGGCCATTGACTAGTAAGATTTCCTGTCCACCCTACATATGTACAGAGAACAGTAGATTCCTTCCCAGATCTGGGCCAGTAAAGATTATTAACCTCAGGTGTGAAGCTGTTTCTGGTGGAAAGCGTTTTTCTTTAGACCAAGGCAATAACCTTTTTTAAAATATTTATAACGCTTTCCTCTGATGATTACAGGAAGGATGGCCAGATGATCAGCAGAGAGAAAACACTTTCAATATTGATTTCCTTCTGTTACACTTTTAGCACCTGATATTGTTTTGAAACGGTAATGAGGACTAGGAGTGTTAGACGCTGATCGGATACACTAGAAGGATGCCTGTTCTTTCCTTGTGAGAACAGATGTCATTAGTTGCTATTTGATATATAGGTTTAGACAGAGAATACAATGAGAAACAGTGACTGAATTCCTTGTCCTCTCTCATCATTTGCATTGTTGTCTGTGTAAATTAGGAAGATTGTTTTTTTCTCCCTTGGGCAGCAAACTAGTTTTTAGTTTTAAGGAAAATAGTTTTGCCATTTCCAAGTTATCCTTCATAATCATCCTTCAAACAGCAACTAAATATGAATTTAATAAAACAGTGTTAAAAGGCATTCCTTTTTCTTTTGCCTTTTGCATAAGTTGTATGATAACTATGGAGGCTGACAATTGGCTCTGACTAAGAAAAATAATTTTAGGATATCCATAAAAAACCAGAAAAAGGGTTCAGCTCTTGTATGACAATTATTGTCAGATATGAAATGTTTCTATCCTCAAAATAAAACAATATCTGAAAATTAAAGGGCACCTCCACCCTAAAATTTTAATTTAACCCACTACTATTCCCACTGTGTGTATTCAAACAATCCATTAACTTACTTCGTCTGCTCTCTTAATGGTTTTCCGTCGTTGCCAGTTTCAAGTCCAAGAGTGAAGCCTGGAACCATTTTCTGATAAATTGTTTCGCACTCTAAACTGGTTTCCCAACAGTGCTTTTTGAGGGCAAGCATGCTCAGTGATCACCAATGGGCAACATGGAAAGGAAAAATTTCCCATCCGCAATTACACATATTGGAATGAACACTGTCACCGTTCCCGTTATAGTAAAACTGCACCAAGCAGAAATGGTTCGGATTGGATATCTAAAGATAACTATTGTTTCAGTATAGATGATCTTTTATACCTGGTACCTTAAAGAAATGTCTTCAATAACTTTTGTTGGCGCATTTGAAAGGTCTTTTTACTTATGTGCGTCCTGCCATGGGAATGGCGGCAGCTCAGCGTTCCATGTTACATAATGTACATAACATAGGACCGCTTGAGTTGCCGCCATTCCAGTGGATTATCCAACCATCCACTTTTTCTTTTTAATGAGTAGAGATGTTTGAAACTGTTGATTTTCGTTTCCGTTTTTGCATTTTCGTAATTTTTGGAAAGTTCACAAATTTGAGTTTTCGATTAATTTTTGAAAATTTCTACTATCCGATTCTCGATTTTTGGAAATCGTCTACTTTAATTTTCAATAATCGCTCTACTTTAGAGTTTTCGTAAAGTAAAAATTC
This sequence comes from Hymenochirus boettgeri, assembly GCA_019447015.1. NCBI lineage: Eukaryota > Metazoa > Chordata > Amphibia > Anura > Pipidae > Hymenochirus > Hymenochirus boettgeri. The sequence continues at coordinate 31,892,125 of CM033471.1, read as the reverse complement.
GATCAACCAGTTCGGGAAATTCGGGAATTCCGAAAGTTTCGTCAGGACTTCGAAACCCTCATATTCGATTCACAAACTGGGTTCTATTGGAACCCACTTACATCTCTAATAATGAGGTATCCAAGTTGGTTTTTCCTGGCTACCAGTGCTCCTGGGGCATAAGAAATCATTTCCCCTCTCACAGGAATAAACTGTGATTTTGCATTGTTACCCATATTCTTTATTTTTATAATAAGCTTATATGTAAGTGATGTATATATATGTTATCATGATTATAATAAATGTAAGGGCTGCACTAATACAACCTGGTTGTATTTACCAATGCACTTATTCTGACACCTTGCTGCATGTATTCAATTATTAACCCCTAACATTCCATAACTGCCCTCTGCTGTATGAGAGTGCTTGTCAGGAAATGGTGAAGTAGCACAACACATATGCCTAGGATTGCTCACAGTTTTGCAGGCTATTTGGCTAAAGTAAAGGCATTTCAGCCTCTGGAATCAAAAAACTATTATTATCACATTATATTAACATGTATTGTGCTTTTTATGGATACACTATGGTTCGGACACATGTATGCGTGGATGATGACCCGTAAATACACAATGTATACGGACGTTCGTTTTCAGCTGATAATCGGCCCGTGTCTGGGACTTTATCAGGAAAATCGCCTGTTCGTTGTTGAATCTCGTTGCCTGCCCGATCCCCAGGGGATCTCTAAAGGGAGCAGCCAATTCGGGCGATAAAGTGCCCATCACGTGGAAGATTATTGGCCATTAAACGCCCATTAGTCGTGTCATGCGCCAGCACCCATGGTTGCACGTACCTATGACTCCATGTAGAAACCCAGGAACTATAAAATATCATTTCTGCAGTCCACCAAAACAACTGTCCATCTACTTGCAAGTCTCCTAACCCTAATACAAAGGCAAGACTGCTAGTTTTGACTGCTGATTAGAAACTGAGCTTCTCTGACAGATTCCATGCCATTTTAAGTGTCTCATAAACAACCGCCCCCCCCCCAAAATCTGATTGGTCAGATCAATCTCAAATCTGATGGATCATGAAGTTGGCCAATCAGATTTTGGGTGGGTTTAGGAGTCACTACAAATAGTGAATGTTCATTAAGGAGAGCTAGTTTCAGTTATGCATTTTCATCTGAAATGTTATGTCTTGGTACTAAGGCATGTACTGGGATATAAGCTTATTGAGTCATTCTGGCTGGGTAGCTTGAATGGGCAGCCCTTAGTTCAGATGGCTCTCAGTTTGGTTCTCAGTATTTGGCTATCTGTATCTAAGATAAAAGAATTCCAGCAAAAGTTTGATTTGTTATCCCAACTAACTACTCACAGGAGATTTGAGTAACATTATTGATGTATTGAAATATCTGGTTCCAATATTCCACCAGAATAATCTCCAGTAAGGGCTAGGCAACTATCTCGCTTTTTTGCAATTGCACATGCAATTTTTTTTAACATTGCAATCGTGGCATTGTGATTGCGTTTCTGTTACGCAATCGCATTCAATCACCATTTTAATGTGGCAATTGCATGTAATTGCATTTGTTGCGCAGTGTGGACGTGCCTCGTGGAGCATAAGAGATGATTGCAAACATTCTAAAAAGCGACATGGTAATCAAAGGGATATCAGTTCCAAAAAATAATGAAAGTAAATGGCAAATCTACACCGGACAGCGCTCCATACGCTACAAGCAAAAAATAGTTTTGGGGGTGGACATGTCCTTTAATAGCAATGTTACACTTAGAAGTGGTTATTGACAGAAGGTCTATGTGTTGCTGATGACACAAACTATGGCAGACTTGGAAACTTTAAAGGGCATGTCCACCACCAAAACTATCATCCCCCCACTACTGGCCCCATCTGTATGATAAAATCCTTACCTTACATCCCTCCCCAAAGTCACAAAACTGCCCACCAGGAGCCTAGCAGAGTCCATATAGGACTCTGCCTCCTGTCTCCCCCTCCGCCGGGAGAATTTTGCCATTCGCAGAGAGCCCTCCCCCCTCTCCCCTCCCAATTTGGATCTCCCTCCCCTAGCATTAAACCCCTTTCCCATAATAGAATATTGGTTTCCCAGCCCCAACTGCATTACTATTAGAGCAAGAAATCCCCTGATCTTTACTTACCTTACGTCTCTCCTTCTACACTACCAGCAGCTGCGTCCATGATTGGCTGACATCACGGATGCAGCTGCCAGTCCCCCCCCGCCCCCTGCTTGCAGTTCTATGCAAGCAGAGGGCAGGGATTGTTGTGGAAGGAGAGAGGTATGTAGAAAAGACGGGGGACATTCTTGCTCTAATAGTAATGCGGTTGAGGCTAGGGACCAATATCTATATTATGGAAAACATTAGTTTAAAGGGTGGACATACTCTTTAAAGGGCCACTATAGTGAAAAAATGACTTTGCCTCATTTTAATCTATAAATTAATACATGTAAATAGCACACTACTCTGAGGTTGTGTGTTCACTGCATTCCTTAGAACGTAATTGATTTGCTCAGGCTCAGTAGCTCTCTCCCAATCTTAACCGACACCTCCTTCCGGACCTCCGGGCTGTCTATAAGGGCAAGCATGCTCAGTATCACTAATAGCAGCATTGGATTTGCTAACACTGTCTCCAAAACTGCACCTAGCAGAAGACTTCAGATTGGATATCTAAAGATAACTATTGTTTCAGTATAGATGTCCTTTTATACCTGTTACCTTTAAGAGAATGTACAAAATGCTTGCAATAAACTTTGATTTTATTTTGCTGCATTTGAAAGGCCTTTTATTTATGTGCGTCCTGCCACGGGAATGGCGGCAACGAAAGGGTTACTACATCACATAACGTATTACGCTTCGTTGGCCGCTATTCCCGTGGATTATCCAATCACTCATTTTCTGTATATGGGTATCCAGTTGGTTTTTCCTGGCTATGCCAAGCTGGGTCTGGGATTCCAACCTGCAGCCCTCCAGATTTTTTGAAAACTACAAACGCCGCACTTCCTCCATTGCAGAAGACAAAGAAGTACTGGGCGTTGTAGTTTTCCAACATCTGGAGGGCCACGGTTGGACATCCGCTCTGGGCCATAGAGCATAAATTGTTAGTGGATATATTTTAGTTATCACACATCTCATAATGGGGGGACATTTATAATTAAAGTAAGTAACGGGCTGTGTTAATTACACCTGATGTTTTATACTGCAGTGATTCTGACAGCCTTGACGCATGATTTACAACCCCCTAACGCCCTATGCTGTTTGAAGTGCTTGTCAGGGAATGGTGGACTAGTATTCAACTGCATATTTTTATTAGGCTTGCTCACAATTTTGCAGACTATTTGATTAAAGGGCATCTACAGTGCAAAAATGACCTAAAGTATTTTGCAGAGAGCGCTATCTGTGTACTTTTTCCATATACTTTCATTATTTTTTGGAGCAGTTATCTGGATATTTTCATTTTGTGTTTCTTATGGGGGCAGCCATTGATTTCTCTCTCCTCATAGTGGGCAGTGTGCCTTGTAGTCTTATGGAGATATGTCCACCAATCAGAAGGGTTTTGCATAATGGTTAAAATACACTTTCTCTATTTATTAATTAAACATGCAGAATCCTTAAACATGCAACAAACTGATTTACAAGTCCCACCTGGGATTCTGGGTTTTACATTAACCCTTTCCCTTCTTCTATAGTCATCAGAACCCATGATCGATATTGTTGTGTGCAAGTAGCATGTTGATGTCAGATTGAATCAGTTTATCTGTGTACTACACATACAGATTTTAGTAATATTTCAGACCTTCTTCCATTTTATATATCAGGTTTATTTGTAAATAACTGCTTTATTGTTAGTTAAAGATAATATATTTATATACAAAAAGGGAGAGACAGAGAAGATACCAGATTATCCATGAATGAAGGACACAACTGTTGTTACAAGCAGAGCTGCATTTATTACAGACTGGTGGCTTTACACTGCATTATTCAGACTCAGCTTTGCGTGCATGTGTTTCTGATTATCCCTTTCATACCATGTGGATCTCTAGACTGGTTGAATCCAATCCATCTGTTCTATCATGGAGATTTTTCTGGGGAACAATTGGAACCAGATATTCCAATACATCATCCTCTGTTACTCAGATTTGCTGTCAGGTACAAAGCTGGGTACACACAGTACGATAAAGCCCCGATAAACCGTCGGATCCGCGGTATCGGGGCTTTATCGTTACTGTGTTACCTACTTTTAGTCGGAGGAAATCAGATTTTTTTCCTGGAATTTTATCTTAGATACAGACAACCAAATACTGAGAACTAATCTGAGAGCAATCTGAACTAAGGGCTGCCCATTCAAGCTACCCAGCCAGAATCACTCAATAAGCTTATATCCAAGTACATGCCTTAGTACAAAGACATAACATTTCAATGAAATGTTATGAAACTGAAAACAGGCCCCCTTGCTGAACATTCACTATTTGTAGTGCCTATTAAACCCACCCCAAAATCTGATTGGTCTAGAATCCAGATCCATCAAATTTAGGATTGTATCTAGACCAATCAGACTTTGGAGGTGTGTTTGGGAAACACTATAAAAAGTGAGAGGTCTGAATACAGCTTAGTATTGGCTCAGCTGCTATAAACTGGCATGTCATTGAATTGTGCTTAGATATAAGTGCTGCATGCGTGTACCTGACTGGAAAAGCTCAATGAGCTAGCTTCAGCCATGGTGGTTTTCCATGTATCTTGTTTATTGACACTGTTTTTGTTGACAACATCAAAACTGAGTTAGTGTGAGATCTGATTAAACCCTGAATACAGCATTGAAGAAATCTTCTCATTCCAACCTCTGGTTATTTGGAGGACCCATGGGAAGGCATCCAGTGAAAATAAGACTATTACACAAGTAAAAAGGAATTGCATCAATATCAATCAATGTTCTAAATTCTCTGAACTTGAAATATGGTTTTGTTTCTCCTGGTCAACACATCTTACAACAGATTTGCCCAACACTACTGCAGATGGTCTTGGACCCACATTTGCCCAGCATTTTCCTAGAACACTCTCCCACCAGTAGAAGAAAATCAGAATGGATTGTGGGAGTTAAAAAAAAAATCTTATTTCACTTTTTTACAATACCTTTAAAATCAGTAAACGCTCAAAGATAACATTTACTGAGGGACCAGTAAGTTAGGGAGAGTTTCATCACAGCTCCCTTACTCATCATGCAAATAAGAGAAGGAGATACTTCTGGGTAATTTCTCACTGATGGTTAAAAATGGGAGGAGTTACAGCTAATTAGTACTAATGTGCCCACCGGGCAAAACAGAGGGTGGAGTCTTAAGATATGCAGATTTAGCATGTACTTCAAAGAATTAGAACTTTGCAAGGTGATTACAATGATGTGGTGTAAATTCAGACATTATAACCAGATCATTTTATAGCAAATTAAGAAGCCTTTCACTGGAATGCTAATTGTTTTTTGGGTGAAGATTTCCTTTAAAGTAAAGCAAATTATTATCTTTACATCAACATGTATGTGCTGTTTATGGACTGCACCAATGACACTATAAACAATAAACCTAGGAGCTAAAGATTATCATTGCTGTAGTCCAACTAATAACCAGCCACTTACTTGCAATCTCTACTCTAACAATACAAAGGCAGACCTGCTAGTTTTGACTGCTGGATTACAAACTGAGCTGCTCTGAGGATTCATGAAGTTTTAATAGTGTTCATAAACACACCCTCAAAATCTGATTGGTCCAAAACAAATCTTAAATCTATTGGCTCTTTATAATTGACCAATCATATGTTGGGGGGGTGTGCCAAGGAGACAGTATAAAACAGCCAGAGGCCTTCAGAAAGTCCTAGTCTGTTTTAGTAGCAGAGCTGCTAGTTTTTCTGCAAGCATAGCAACTATCAGATGTCTGGTGCCTAACTGAGCTTTCTAAATGCATTAGTTTGGTGCCCGGTAGTTGCCTGTGCTGCTCTTGTTTTGCTATATCTCATAAATTATGTTTGGTGCTTAGTGTAAAAAAAAAGAGAATAAAAGTTTTCATTAGTTCGCTCAGCTCAGAATTTAGTTGCCATGTCTGGTCAAATTCACTGGCTTTGAACAGTTATGTTGGTGTAGCTGAATTAAATCTATCATCACCATTATCTAAAGATACTCTCTAATAGCAGAGGGCAGTCAGGAAATGGTTGGAGTTGTATTTGAAACAATAGAGAGCCACAGGCGTTAATCAGGTAAAACACCTGTAGCCAGTCTGAGTTAGAATGATCACAGTAAAAATCAATTTACAATAATGCGCCCTGCTAATTACATGAATCTGTCTGTCAGGCTCGGTACAATACAAGGTTTGTTACCATATAACTTTCATTATGGCTTTTACATGTGTGTGGAGAGAGATGGGATAAAAAGTTTTTTCTTTGATTACCAAGTTTCTGAGAGTTTTACTCAGTATTTATTGAAGATGAATTGACTTTATTAAAGGGCATGTCCACCCCCAAAACTATAATTCCCACCACTACTGGCCCCACTCTGTAGTGTAATAAAATCCCTACCTTACATCCCAGATCCAAATGGTCCTCCTGGATTCCCCCCCAAAGTCTAAAAAACTGCCCACCAGGAGGATAGCAGAGTCCATATAGGACTCTGCCTCCTGTCTCTCCTCCAGGAGAATTTTGTCCTATGCACTGCAGCCTCCCCCCTCCCTCTCCCTCCCATTTGTCAAGCCCTCCCCCTACCATTAAAACCCTTTCCCCAGTAGTAGGTTTCCTTCCCACAGCCCCAACCGCATTATTAAATGTTACAGACTCCCCCGTAGTTCTTACCTTACCTCTTTCCCCCGGCATTCTGAACTGCCGGCAGCCCATTGAACTGCCGCAGCCGCATCCGTGATTGGCTGCCTCTCAGCCATCAGGGACGCGGCAGCCGGTCCCGCCCCCTGCATGCAGTTCAGTGCAAGCAAGGCCGGGATTGTGTGGCGGGGAAAGAGGTAAGGTAAGTAGCATCGGGGCTCTTTCTGGAAAATCTAATGATGGGGTTGGGGCTGGGGGAAGGTGCGCTACCGCATCTAAAGGGTGGACATGCCCTTTAATAATTATGTGGTACTGGTAAGATGTCTTTGAACTTTCTCCTTGATTTGCCAGTACAACACGCGTATCCTGCTTCATACACACGTGTGATCGCAGGTCGGCGATAATCGTGCCGTGAATGGGCACTTTATCAGGACAAAATGGACGCTCGTTTGGAGATCCGCCCGGCCAGTTGGGCAATGATCCCCGACCGAAGAGCCGTTCTGGCCGATAAAGTGCCCATACAAGGCACGATTTATCACCCGAAACGGCCATTCATACACATTGTGCGTCACGGTCGGCACCCAATTGCATGTGTGTACGAACCTTTACACTATTGGCAGTGTCTGTACTGTTTATAGTTAGAGGGATATGGTAATTTACTTCATAGGAGACCGTGATATGGTAATTCACAGCAGTAGGAGGAGTGACTATACATGCCATTCACTTTGATTGACCGTTCCTCCTCTGAATCTTTAAAACTTATAAATCTAATATCTACAAAACTGGTGGACGGATTAGAAAGAGAAACACATGTTGATGGATGGATGAAGTATTTTAATAGTATCAGGTTTTTAAAAGTTTGAATTGGACATTATAGTGCCCTTTAAGGCATTGCAAATGCAGTTTTACAGAGCTAACATCTGTTAGCATCTTTTTCAACTTCCTGATGCATAATAATATATACAATTCCTATTGTGTCTTCGTCTAAGGCCTGGTATTTGGTGTCATGACTAAAGTCCATCAATGTCCAGCAATTCCTGTCTTACATTTTGGTTTGGGAAGATGTCAAAACCACCCAAAAAAAATGTAATCTACCCTAAGCTGCAATTGGGTTTCGGGCCTAGGCACTCCTTTTTGGCAGTTTAGCCACAAACTTTAAAGGTGCTCCCTTCCTGGTCCTCTACCATGACCCACAGCTATAGCACAAGTATAAAAATCATGAGAGGGGCACTCTTCTGTGAATATACGTTTCTTTATTGGATCACATAACACATGTAATGTTATGTGTTAGTGATCCAATAAAAGAAACGTATATTCACAGAAGAGTGCCCCTCTCATGACTTTTTATGCTTGTGCTATAATCTACCCTAAGCCTACAAGACCACAAGAGTTTCCCATGGAGTTTGGCAACAGATGTCTCTTCTCTTTATCTGGATATACCACTCCTTCCCTCTGACTAGGCTGGAAGCAGGGCATTCTGGAACAGACAACACTAAGTGTCATCATGATTGGCGATGAGAAATTGGAACAAACTGGATGACATCAATTTTCCAGGTGAGTGAGAAACTTGGAGGTAAGTACTTGATTGCTAATATTTAGCATGTCTTTTAAGATGATTTTAAACAAGCAACTCTTCAAAAGATAAAATTTTAACTAAAGATTCACACTTATCTTATGGCAGCTCCTCATTTAGTGGTAGATGATAATATTCTAGCGAGGAAGCTGAGTCAATAGTGAGCAGAAACCCATTGGTTTATTAAAATATTTGCCTGATCTATGATGCTTCTCACCCTGCATCTAGCCGTGAGCTTTTTCCTTCTGTGTTTCAGCTTTGCAGTGCTGAGCATTGCTGGGCCAGTACAATCAGTGACTAATAGAATTGCCAGCTCATCTGGAAAATCTGGTTGGATAATGTTCACATGCTGCTTGGCTGATAAGCCCTAATATAAGATGCACACAGCCCAGATCTTTGATTTTTATGCAGTTCATGCATTATGCATCTCGGAATTGTAACCGCTCATTAACCATGCAGCTGTTAATGTTGGGGCTTTTAAGGGATAACCTTTTCTTTTTTTTTAGCAGAAAGTACAAATATAATAGAGAACTAAAACCAAATGTTTGTACTTTATAATCTATGGAAGATTGGCGCCCAAGATGGGGAATTCCCATAGGTTCTTCTGATTGATTTACATAGTTTTCTGCCGTCAAAAAACCATCAGCTACTTTACAATCATATAGTATATGTCCACCCCCAAACTATAATTCCCCCCACTACTGGCCCACTGTGTAGTGTAATAAAATCCTTACCTTACATCCCCTTCAAATGTTTCTCCTGTAATCCCCCCAAAGTCCAAAAAGCTGCAGTGCAGTAGCTGTCCATGACTCATCCTGTGCCTGTCTCTCTCCTGAACCTTGACAGGTTTGAGGCATCGCAGGAAAGCCTTCCCCCCCTTCCTCTCCCTCCTCTCCTCCTCTCCCTCCCGATTTGGTCCCCTCCCCCAGCTCCAAACCCTTTTTACGTGTTATAGGTCTTTCTCTCCCAGCCCCAACCGCATTAATGTTTATTTGAGAGTCTCCCCCAATAGTTACTTACCTTACCTCTATTCTCTCGCCGTTCTGAACAGCCGGCAGCCACACCCGTGATTGGCTCCTCTCAGCCAATCACAGACGCGGTTTCCTGTCCCCCCCCCCCCCTCCCTGCTTGCAGTTCCGTGCAAGCAGAGGACCAGGGCAGTGCGGCGAAGGATAGAGGCAAGGTAAGTAACTATTGGGGGAGTTTCTGGCAATAACATTAATGCGGTTGGGGCTGGGGGAGCAAGACCTATAACATATAAAAATTTTTTACAAAGGGTGGACATGTCCTTTAAGATCCAGCGCAGCCAGAGACATCATCCTAGGCTTGTTTGAATGGGCACTTAAAAACAATTCAACAAAAATATTATATATTATATTTTAAATAGTTATATTCTAAATATAATATATTAGAATATATAATATATTATAATTATAATATATTTAAATATAACTATTAAAATATATAATATATTTAACTGAACGCTACATTCGAGATTTATAGCAATTCGAGGGTTAACCCTGGAATGTGGCATTCGGATAACCTTTGATTTGCGATAACCCTAGAATGTGGCATTCGGTTAACCCGCAAATTTGCGATACCCTGGAATGTAGCGTTTGATAACCCTTGAGTTCGGTGTGAATCCACAAATGTACCGAATAATGAATTCTAAAATTTGGAGAATTCCTGAATTTTCGAAAATTATCTAAAATACGTCCGCAAGTTTCGGAAAACATAAGAAAGTCTGTAGTTGGGAAGTTCTAAAGAGAGTTCTAAATAGGGATGGCCGGTTCGCGGATCCGAACCCGGATCCGCCGCGGATTTATCCCGTTCGCGAACGGCGGATTTTTCCGTATTTTCCGCCTTCCGAACTTCCGATTCACGGATTTTTCGTATTTTCTAAAATTTTCGAAATTACGAGTTTTCATTGATTTTCGAAAATTTTCGAAATACAAGGATTTCTCTTAATTCCATACATACATATTTTCGAAAATACATGAAAACTCGTAATTCGAAATTCCTGAAAATACGTGAAAACTCATAATTTCGAAAATTTTCAAAAATACGAAAATCTCGTTATTTCAAGGGTATTTTTAATTTTAACGGTCCGCTCGCGGATTTTCGAATTTTCGAATTTTTTCGAAAATTCCGGATCCTCGAGCGGACCTATTTCGAAGTTCGGACATCTCTAGTTCTAAATGTTTGAGTTCACTGAACTCATAAAGTTCCACTCGAACTAGGGTTTGCATTCGAGTTTTAGTCCATCCCTATATTATATATATCCCTTATTAATATAAATATATTTATATCCCCATAGGAGTTGGCATTGAGTTTTTAGGAGCTACCAATGTGGTGGGGGTAAGGATATTACACCATAGGAAAGGTGTAAATGTATGTGTGTACTATCTCCTGTTACCATTTAAATGACCCATCAGCAAATGTATATAAAATTTAGCACTGTCTATATTAGTTGCAACCAAAATATACAAAATACATAAACTTACTTACAGAGCTGAGATCCCTATTTTAAAACGGAGTGGTCATATGCAGCTTAAACCACACCCCTGTGTTTGCTCCATATAAAGGAAGTGAGTCCAAAAAAGTTTCTGTCTGCTACATAGGATATGACGTGTATTGTATGGACATATACACCAAGCTCCTTATATACCACCTCCGCCTCAGGTGGTGCCATGAGTAATAAAATACAAACGTCCTGCTCTCTATGGAGGAGGAAGAAAGTAAATGGATTGTGATGTGTGCTTTGGATGATATTGACTGCAACACAAGATCCTGTGTATAAGACCCTGTGTATAAGACCCTGTGTATAAGACCCTGTGTATAAGATCCTGTTACCACCTGTTGGGGGACAGATTATTGGACAAACAATTTACCTTATTGGATACAAACTCTGAGGCAACAGATAAGTGTACACCAACTTACAAGGACACACAATATAAGGCCTGGTCAATATATAAAGTTGTGCACCATAGGCAGGGACACCCCTGATTACTGCACATGTTATGTGGGAACCTGTTTATGTGCACTGTCGCTTGAGCCGACCACCAGAGTAACCCACTGTGTGCCATGCTAACCATATCCTTCCATAAATCAGTGATCTGGTACAAATTGGTGTCAGCGGTGCTGGTAATACCTTTATTCTCCCTGTTTTCTTGTATATTTGTTCTCTGTATTACGCTATGGAGGCTGCTACTGATAGTATTGATTTAAATCCTCCTGTCCACCTGCAGATGAAATTCCCCAATAGACTCAGTAGTTCTACCAGCCCAATTGCCAACCATTTTTAAACCTGATCTATTTGATGGGTAACTAGGGAGTGGACTAATTGGCTAGAACACTATTAATGGTTGGGATGAAGGTGCTCGCTTGCAAGTCCTTAGCCTTTTGCTTAGTGGTAAAGGATGGTATACCAGGATTTTACTGAAATAAAACTTATCAGTTACTAAAAATTGCTCTGAAGCAACTTTTTTCATCTAGATCTGTATAAGAGTATATAAAGTATAAATCCATTCTTTAGGTTAACTGGGAATAAGAAATGTTTGTTTATACGTTAGATTATTAGGGCAATGCTATACAATAACATATGCTGTGAGGTACCTTCTGTTATAATATATGAGGTACCATCACCACTTGCCGTGGTGAATACTAAATAGTATTAACCTACCATGTTTAGTTTCAACCAAACAGTGTAGCAGGATTGCCTGGGTCTACCTCTCAGACCTGCAGAATATCTTATTTGGTTCCTCTGGAAGCTGGTGACTGTCTGAGTAACAGTTTAAAATATAAGATTCTATATCCACTATATCCTCACATAGCAAAACATACACTAGCGTGATCAGAACACAATTCTGTTGCTCTTAAAGTGCAGTAATGTACCCTATCCCTCCAAGAGTATTGACATTACCATTTTTAGTGCCAGCACTTCCCCAGATTATTGCTATTAACCCATCAGTGCCAGCAGAGTATTACATTTAACCCTAGCTGGGTTCATCCTCACCCCCTTCCTTCACCTTCAGTTCATTTGTATAATTTGTTGCTAAATAGAAAGTGTGGAGTTCAGGCTCTGTACTGATACAATGTTGCAAATTACAGCAGCAGAACAAGGAGAGCAGTTATAACATCAAGTAAAAGCTGGCAGAGAACACTGGGTGCCCTGGTTTAATATAGGCACCCTAGTACTTTGCCTAGGTGGCTTATGCCAAAAATGGCCCTGGTAATGCCTAATAAAGTCCAAAGGAGTGCTCCGATTTGAATATACATTTGATATTATTAACTGATGTCAGCACCCGGGCATGTGAATAGGAACGAGTGCGAAGGAGCTGGAAACTTGTATGTATATATATATATATATATAACAGCACAACATGCAAAAAAGTGGGTTTACACATCGCATCAATGGCATGTTGCCAATGATGTGATGTGAATAAACCCACTTTTTTTGCAAGACCAAGGAGTGCCCTGATTCATTTTGCATGTTGTATTATTGGATCCCTCGGGTGCACTCTGGCAATTGTATCTAGTTAGTGAGTGCCAGTGTCTTTTCCATTGATATATATATCAATATATATATATATATATACCCATGTTTGGGGCGGAAACATGTAAACCATTCCGTTGGAATAAATATCGTTTGGCTGTTTAATAAGTCCTGTGAGTCCGCCGTTATCTGCAGAACATATATATATACATATATATAGTGGGGGATCCTTCGCACTCCCTCCACTGGGGCAGCTGCCTGGGTGCTACGTGCCAAAAGTATGTTGAGAGGTAAGTATACAGAGCACTCCAAGTCTTCTAAGAAAGGTTTATTGAAAGCAAAAGTAGGTCTGTATTACCTATGAGTTTCGCATGGCTGTCATCAGGGTTACAGATCCAATGGAATCAACACATTAAAAGGCAAGTGCCCACCCCCTTTATGCCCTCACCACCCGCCCCCCACATCACACGCTACGTGTGTCCCTTTTCACATAATCAGGAGCATGGTTTCTTTGTTAAAGATTGCTTTCTGATTCTGTATTGTTTTGAGGCTTTAGTTGCCCATTTATGGACACAGAATTCCCATACAGTAATAGACATACTGGATTTGGCTATTACTTTATGGGACTACTGTAAAGGGCCTTAGAACAATACAGAATCAGAAGGCAGTAGTGGTCATAATTCAATCCTTGGCTTATACTCGAGTCAATCAGGTTTTCCTAATTTTGAGGTAAATAGGTACCTCGGATCAGCTTATACTCAGTTATATGGTATTTTCTTTGGGTAATTCATTCATTTCTTTGGGAATTCATTTTGCTTATAACACGATCTTTATTTGCTTCGCACATTCTCACTATTTCTCTTTTTCCCGCAAACAGAATTATTGGGTCAGAAGAAATGATTAACAGCAAACAAAAATGAAGCTGATTTGAGGATCATGTATTTGTTTAGCTATATCCTATTAAAGGGAAAGGAGAATATTGATACTCTATCTGTTTGCACTAACAATAATTTTACAAAAGATTATCTTCCGGGGGCTTGCTGCTTCGTCAGACCAATACCTAGCAACTTACAAAACAAATAATGCCAACTGAGGTGAGGATACTGAGGTAAGAATGAGTGGTAAGGGGAGATACCAAGTAGCTATAAAGCTTAAGAGAGCAACTGTATACCCATTCCACCAACCCGCTCCACTTAGAGGTACCCAGTTGATGACCTAAACAACTAGGTGAGTGTGAGTGACAAGACCTATGAAAGAGGCACTCTGTAAGAAGTGAGGATTACCATTGGCCAGGCCCTGTACTAACAAATAGGGATGGGCGGTTCGCGGATCCGAACCCGGATCCGCCGCAGATTTATCCCGTTCGCGAATGGCGGATTTTTCCGGATTTTCCGCCTTCCTAACTTCCGAACCGCGGGATTTCTTGTATTTTCAAAAATTTTCGAAATTACGAGGATTTCCCGTATTTTCCAGGATTTTTTATTTAATGGGTCCGCTCGCGGATTTTCGAATTTTCAAATTATTTCGAAAATTCGCGGATCCTCGAGCGGACCGGATTTTGCAAAGTTCGTACTCTCTCCTGACAAAGGAGGCATAACTGGACCAGACTGGTGAGGGAAACTTAAAGGAGAACTGTTATCCCGTTTTGTAAGTTGCACAAACTGTCTAATTGTTCCTTAACCCCCTGCAAAGCTTTCTGAAGCTTTAATATAAAAAAAATCAAAAACACATACTTTAAAATCGCCTTATAAAGTCCATACTTGGGCGCCGCCATCTTGGATTCCATCCCTTCCTGTTTTCTGCCAAAACTACAATCCCAGCATGCAATTTCCTGATGCTGGTGACATCACAAGCATTTTCTATTGGCCGCTCGGCACTACGGGCAGGGATGCGGAGGCGTGGCCTAACAAACAGGCACGCCTCTGTTAGAGAGGGAGGCGGGATCGGTAATACAACACCTTTATGAATGGATTTTTTTTGTATATTATAACACATTGTTAAAAATAATAATTGTTTGTAAAAATACTTAATATTTAATTACATTTTTAATTATTATATATGTAATATAACGCTGTTAATGTCGTTATAGGTGCTGTGTGTGTGAATGTCATTCTAAGTGCGTGAATGGCGTTGCGGATGCGTGCGAATATCGTTTTAAGTGCGTGAATGGCATTGTGCGTGAATGGTGTTGCGGATGCGTGCAAATGTCATTTTAAAGGGCAACTATAGTGTCCATTCAAACTTTTAAAAACCTCATACATTAAAACTATACTTCATCCCATCCATCAACGGATCTCCAAACGAGCGGCCGTTTTGCCTGATAAAGTGCCCATTCACCGGCACGATTATCGCCGACCTGCGATCACACGTGTGTATAGTAAGCAGGATACGCGTGTACTGGCAAATCAAGGAGAAAGTTTGAAGACATCTCTAACCAGTACCCATTTGGATCTGGGATGTATGGTAAGGATTTTATTACACTACAGAGTGGGGCCAGTAGTGGGGGGAATTATAGTTTTGGGGGTGGACATCCCTTTAATAAAGTCAATTAACTTCAATAAACTCTCAGAAACTCGGTAATCAAAGAAAAAACTTTTTATCCCATCTCCTCCACACACATGTAAAAGCCATAAATGAAAGTTATATGGTAACAAACCTTGTATTGTACAGAGCCTGACCAGACAGATTCATGTAATTAGCAGGGCTGCATTATTGTAAATTGATTTTATCTGTGATCATTCTAACTCAGACTGGCTACGTGTTTTACCGATTAACCTGTGGCTCTCTATATGTTTTCAAAATACAACCCCAACCATTCCCTGACTGCCCTCTGCTATTAGAGAGTATCTTAGGGAAATGGATAGATGTAATTCAACTACACCAACAATACTTTGTTCAAAGCCAGTGATTTGATCAGCATGGCAACTAAATTCTGAGAGAACTTTAGGAAAATTTTTTTTTTTATACATTAAGCACCAAACAATCATTTATGAGATGGAGCAAAACAGAGAGCAGCCACACTGCAACTACCAGGCACCAAAACTAATGCATTTAGAAAGCTCAGTTAGGCACCAGACATCTGATAGTTGCATGCTTGCAGAACAACTAGCAGCTCTGCTACTAAACAGAACTAGGACTTGCTGAAGGCCCTGGCTGTTTTATACTGTCTCCTTGGCACACCCCCAACATAGATTGGTCAATAATACAGAGCCAATCAGATTTAAGATTTGTTTTGGACCAATCAGATTTTGAGGGTGTGTTTATGAGACACTATAAAACTTCATAACTCCTCAGAGCGCTCAGTTTGTAATCAGCAGTCAAACTAGCAGGTCTTGCCTTTGTATTTAGGTTAGAGATTTGCAAGTAAGTGCTGGTAATTTAGTTGGACTATAGCAATGAATAATCTTTTGCTCCTAGGTTTATTGTTTATAGTATCATTGTGTAGCAGTCCATAACAGCACACATTTGATATAAATGATAAAAATATATTTTTGTTTGCAGAACCTTAGTTTGCTTTACTTTAATCAAATAGTCTGCAAAATTGTGAGCAAGCCTAATAAATATGCAGTTGCACTACTAGTTCCACCATTCCCTGACAAGCACTCTCAAACAGCATAGGGCAGTTAGGGGTTTTACATGAAATCATGCGTCAAGGCTGTCAGAATCACTGCAGTATAAATACAATCAGGTTGTAATTACACAGCCCTGTTACTTACTTTAATTATAAGTGTCCCCAATTATGAGATGATCTGATAACTAATATATATCCACTAACAATTTATTGCTCTAGTGCCCAGAGCAGGGTGTCCAACCTGTGGCCCTCCAGATGTTGGAAACTACAACACCCAGTATTCCTTGGTTTCTTCTGCAATGGAGGAATGCTGGGCGTTGTTGTTTTCAAAAATCGGGAGGGCTGCAGGTTAGAAATCCCAGACCCAGCTTGGCCTAGCCAGGAAAAACCAACTTGGATACCGCATTATACAGAAAATGAGTGATTGGATAATGCACGGAATGGCGGCAACAACAGAGTTACTATGTTATGTAACATAGTAACTCTTTCGTTGCCGCCATTCCCATGGTAGGACGCACATAAGTAAAAAGACCTTTCAAATGCAGCAAAAAAAAAATCAAAGTTTATTGCAAGCACTTTCTGTACATTCTCTTAAAGGTAACAGGTATAAAAGACATCTATACTGAAACAATAGTTATCTTTCGATATCCATCTGAACTATCTTCTGCTAGGTGCAGTTTTGCTATAACTGGAATGGACACAGTGTTCATGCAAATCATGTGAATTGCATGATGGAATTCCCTCTTCAATGCTGCCTCTTAGTAATTACTGACATGCTTGCCCTTATAGACGAGCTGAGAATGTGCATAATAGATCATGCATTTGTCGGCGACAGGTTGGGATCATGGGATTTGGCAGGACTGTGGAGCCATCCAGCCCCTTAACTATTTTTTACTTCTTTTGATGATAGAATGAGAACGGTGTATGCTAGAGAGGTGGTTCCGAATGGTTCAGGACTCGTTTTACAGGTAATATTCTTGCCTTTCTTACTAGACCAACTTGTTTTGGGACCACAGTTCTCCTTTAAATCTGATTGGATCATGGATCTTGGACCAATCAGATTTTGGGGGTGGGTTTAGGAGTCACTACAAATAGTAAATGTTCAATAAGAAGAGCTAGTTTCAGTTATGCATTTCATCTGAAATGTTATGTCTTCGTGCTAAGGCATGTATTGGGATATAAGCTTATTGAGTTGTTCTGACTGGGTAGCTTGAGTCAAACTAGCAGGTCTTGCCTTTGTATTTAGGTTAGAGATTTGCAAGTAGATGACTGCAGAAATTAATATTTTATAGCTCCTGGGTTTCTTACCTTTGGAGTCATAAGTTTTGTACACACGTGCGATTGTGGATGCCGACCTGCGAAGCACGATATGTACTAATGTCCATGTATGGGCACTTTATCAACCAAAATGTCCGAATGAACGGCTATTTCCCCGATAAAGTGCCCAGATAAGGGACCATTATCGGCTGTAACGAACATTCTTACACATCGTGCGTCGCAGGTTGGCATCCGCAATCACACATATGTATGAACCTTTAGTGTAGTAATCCATAAACAGTACATACGTGTTGATATAGCAGGTATGTGATAATAGTTTTTTGATTACAGAGCTGGAAATTGCTTTACTTTAGCCAAATAGCCTGCAAAACTGTGACCAATCCTAGTGCATATGTAGTTGTGCTACTTCCACCATTTCCTGACAAGCACTCTCATACTGCAGTAATTAGTGCAGCTCTGCACTATATGTTATGTAACATAGGAACACTTGAGTTGCCACCCGTGGCAAGACGCACATAAGTAAAAAGACCTTTCTAATGCGGCAACAAAAATCAAAGTTTATTGTAAGCACATTTCCTTTAAGGTACCAGGTATAAAAGATCATCTATACTGAAACAATAGTTATCTTTAGATATCCAATCCGAACCATCTTCTGCTAGGTGCAGTTTTACTATAACTGGAATGGAGACAGTGTTCATGCAAATTATGTGAATTGCATGATGGGAAATTCCCTCTTCCAATGTTGCCTCGTTGTGATTACTGAGCATGCTTGCCCTCATAAAAAGCACTTTGGGAACAGTTAGAGGCAGAAACATATTTCATCAGGAAATGGTTCCTAGTCTTCACTTTCTGAGACTTTGAACAGGCACTACAGGAAAACCATTAGGAGCAGAGAAGCAAGGGAAGGACTTTTGAATACTACACAGTGGGGCCAGTTGTGGGTTAAATTTTGATTTTTAGGGTGGACACGCCCTTTAATTTTAGCAGAACTGGTGATTGTACGGTGATTCTTATCTATAGCTTTGCAACCTGTATTGTGATGTAATAGATAATAATATATTAGATGGAGACAATGACCCAACTAGAAGAAAATTAAGGGGCATATATACTGAAAATAATGTAATTTTTAATTGACCATTATTGGAAACTATAATTTTTCTAATCTAACACTATATTGTTTTTTTCATTGATCTGTCCCTTATTTCTTTAGATATCCAATCTAAATTATCTTACGTTTCAGCTGTCAATCAAGTGCCATATTAAAGGACAACCCCTAAATTTAGAAAGAATGGCCATCTTCATAGCCATAAACGTATTGCTGACTACATTAGAAAACTCCTTTAAAAACCACTATCTTGTTTAATGCTGAATGGTTATCTCAATAAATTAACCGGATCCAAAATAAATGCTGACAGATAACCAAGGCCTATTTCAAAGATCAGTAAATATTTATATGTCCGTCACATCTCGGTTACATGCTTGATATCTTTCTAGTGATATTGTTTCCTTGGTTCTTTTTTTTTCTGCCTTTCTAGGTTTTTTTTTAAACTTTCACGTCCGTCTTTTTCATCCATTTTCACTTCACCCTGAGATCCATCATCAGGACGTTGCTTTTTGTGTTGTGACAGACATTCCAAATCCGAACACTTATTTCCAAGGTTCCGTGTCCCGGTGAGATTACTTATCTCCGCGTTTTACACCCTGTTTGAGCTGTCCTTTTAGATCATTTACACTATGTCTGAGATCTCTCTGTACATCTCGAAGCCCCAGCGTATGTTTGTCCCATGTCTGTTTCCTTCATCTTTATTGAGAGAGGACATTCTGTTAACAACACCCAAACCAGCTATCTTTGCCGACATCTTTTCCTTCATTTGTTTTTTAATTGATGTGTTATTTTCTTATCTGGATTGCTGTAGAATCTGGAATCACCTTACTCTATGCTGATGTATTTCATTCAATCCACTCATTTAAAATGGGATGTTAATTCAAGCATAAAACATACATCATGCATGTCCACTCAGTAGCATGTCCCCTCAGTACAACAGCATTTTTTTTTAAATCAATTATGTGAATCTTTGGGGAACTTAAAGTTTAAAGGGTATGTCCACCCCCTAACAAAAAAAATTCTGTGAACAAAAGACAAAAACTAGACCTCACTAGGTACACAGTATTGAAATCGGCCTCTATACATACCTAAAAGCTAAAGTAGTGACAGGAATTGTATAACCTTGTGATGAATTTGAGTGCATTTTAGTTGATATAGATTACCCAACTGAAGTCAATGGGAACAGATTTTTTTAATTTTCAACTTCAATTTTTGACTCTCACTGTGTGTTGAACTTTCGACAACTCATATGGAATTTTCGACAACGCATTTCAGCTAAATTTCTGCCTTTTGAAATTCCACCAGATCAATGAAATTTCTAAAACCCACAGTTGCACCTCGAAACCATGTTCAACTCGAAACCGGTACTTGTCGCAAATAAAAATAGATTTATCGATCTGTTATATTTGTATGGATGATGTTTTTTAATGAATTGATGATTGAGAAAAATAAATAAATCAAAAAATATAATATTAATGTGATAATATTCTTTCAAAGGTTTCTGAAGGACAAAAGGATGAGAAATAAATATGTAATAAATGTATGGAGTGTGATAAAAGCTGAGAATAAATATAGACACATTTGTTCATAGAAAATAATAATAAATATAATCTGAATGGGCTGAAAAGCTGCCAGATTGGAATAAAAATGATTTACTGGCACCAAACACTCAAGTGAGGCCCTTGGAGTCTTCAGTTACTGACAGCTGATTGGTTCAATTGTTCTTGGTTACAACCTAGACAAGGGAGACTATGGGTGAAATTTATAAAGCAGTGGTATAACAAAATCCTTATCAATACCGATCATTATTTAACAATACCACTGGTGTAGTTTTACCAAAACCTTTGCTTACCATCAGTACATCAGCCTTAGTTTTGGTTCCCATAATAACCAACTGATTGTGGCCGGTTATCATAGAAACCGGAGCCATGAGGCATATTAACCAACCCGTGGTATTGTAAACTTCCAATACTGAGGGTTATAGTTAATGGATGGCCGTGGACATACATTCACGACTACTTGGCAATACAATACCATGCAGTAGTAAACTACCACAATAGTATTGTATTGGCGACCGTACAATTATGATCATCTAAGGCGCTGTATCACTACTTGACAGAACTGCACCTTTATTACTGCTTTCTTACCTCCATAATCACTAGGTGGCAGTAGAGAGTTAGCACAAGATCAGTTCCCCCTGCTGCTGGCTAAGTCACCAGGCAGACTGAAGTTCTAGATGGTCTCATTCCTTCCCCAAATGAAAAGATTTTGATTTGCAATTATTCTTTTTAAACAAAGTTGCGCAACACAAAAACATGTTGAACTTCAGATGAGAATAAAAAACACAAGATGCAATATGAAGCCAAAAGTATCTCCAATATTAAGTTCAGCCGATTCCCCTCCTAATGGAAACTTTATATAAGCTAACGCTAGGGATTTGATAAAAATAAATAATTTAAAGTTGAATATATATTTCTTTCCATTTTGTTCCAATGATCACACCTTCCGTTTGTTTCTTTATTTTTACAAAGCAACGTTAAAGGACAAATTAAGCTTAAAACCAGCACGCACACCTGTTGTTGGCTATTTAATTTGTTTTCGACATAAATCACGGACATGTTACTATGCAGCCTGCCGTTTGGCACAGGATTACAGATGTGTGCATAAAGATTGAATGGCAGGCAAGGAGCTGAATTGCAAAGTATTAATATAATATTTCATGCTGTATAGATGTAGAGCTCAGTATTCTTTGTTATCTGACAATTTGGACTAAAGTGGCTCCCTGCTGTACCCTTCAAAGGATTTTCAAACAGGAAGCACGATGTACCTGAGAAAAAATACCCCCCCCCCAGTGATTTCATTCTTATCTCCATTAAAACCGGTTCTAATAATTTCATAAAATCATTGCATATATTTATAAACATGGGCACATCTGCTGTTATCCCGCTGAGCAAAAACCTTGACAGTTGAATTGCTTTTTGGCTGATCATAAACTGTACGTTTCATTTGCTAGCGCCGTGGTTATTAAAACCCACAATGTAAAATGTCGTTCCCAGAAGATACGCACCATGCAAAGCTGAATGATCTTGATTTTCTATAAAGGGGGAAAAATCATCTTCAAAGGAATGTTCACCCTTTTAAAAAAAAAAGTGGTTAATTGTCAGTTACCTGCCCCCAACCCCAACTGATATATTTTACATGTTATTACCTGTATTACTAACAAGTATTTAAGCATAAATATTGTCTCCATTCTGGCAGAGTAAGCTGGCTCCTCCCTCCATGCAGTCGATCAAGGATGTGACAACTGACCTCACAACCAATGATTGACTGCTGTTTCACCTGCTGCCTCCTCTGCACATGCTAAATCATGTAAAAAGCTCTTTGCGCAGAGTGTTGAGGCAGATGCCTTTGCCAGAAAGGAATTGAACTTATCATTAAATATCTGGTTATAAATACATGTAATAAGCTGGGGCAGAAAACGAACTAGTCACTAGAGATGTCCGAAATTGTTGAATTTTGTTCCATTTTTGGATTTACAGATCTGGAGAAAATCCTGAAGATCCGAAAATCCGAAAACAGAACTTACTTTTGGGACTTCGGAGCCCATTTTTGATGATTACCGAATGTTCATGGCTTTTTTCGCTAATCCTCAAAAATATGATCTGAAACTACTTTCGAGTCTCCGATCATATTTTCAAGGATTAGCAAACGTTAGAGGATATTTTTGAGGATTAGTGAAAATAGCTCAAACTTTCGGTAATCATAGAAAATGGACTCTGAAGTCCCGGAATTTGAATGATCCGAAGAAGATCGAGACCAGACCAGAATCCCATCTCTACAAGTCACCAGGTTTTAAAGGTGGACATGGCTTTTAGGCTGGGTACACATGAAGGGACTATTTGTCCTGACCGAGCACTCGCTACAAGCGAGCGCTCAGTTGGGACAAATGTCCGTCGGTCACGGCAATAGTGGCCACGGCCGACATTTCATGCGATCAACCGTGCGGTCCCATAGGGAACCGCATGATCAATCGGGATTTACCGACACATCCGTTCTTCCGATTCGGCGACAGATATACCATGACTTGGATGAATAAGAACCTTCACAAGCATATTCTGATTTTTGAGATTTCTAGAAATGTTTTTATGATCAAAATTTGTAGAAAAGTCGTAAAATGTAAAAATTCCTGATTGTTTGAATATTTTTAAAACCGTTCCATGGTTTGGAAAAATCCAAAATAGTCAGAAAACCACAAAGTGCGGTTAACGGCAGATTCGTGAAATCCAGTACAGAACCGGATTCGGGTCCATCTCCACTTCTTGAAGAAAGATTTGTGCCATTTTATTTATGCCTTATCTTGCCCCAAACATATTTGCTTCTACTGTAAGTGAAATTTAGTAAAAAAACAAAACAAAACATATTTTTCATGGCAGGTTAAAGCGACATTAATTGGCAGTAATTGGCTTCTTTCTGGCTCCTCCCCTAGCCAGTATCACTAACACTTTTCCAATCTCAGACATAGTCACCATTATATTTGCTTAATAATAGGTAGGCAGTGCTCTTCTTCTTAGCAATTATATTGTTTGAAGAACGCACTCCTGTAGACTTTGCTCTTTCTTTATATGTTTATTAGTGACATGCGTGCACAACGTTTCGGGGTGTGTCCCCCCTTCCTCGGGTGCACCTCGGGTTTCACATATGTTCAAGAAACATTATAATCAAAACTTTTTTTAATAAAAAAACTCTCTGTAAAGTTCTCACAATCAAAATAATAGTTCAAATAAAAGAAAATATTTGGGAATATTTCTTGAACTAGCAAATGAAACTCAAAGTGCAGTTTCCTGGAAATGACAATCCTCTTTAAAGCTGAATGTTTTTACACAATAATAGATCTTCACGGATGAGGAGCTTTAAAACACTGTATGTTTGTGCCTCTCTATGTATTCAAGGCTATCTTAAAACATTGCATTCAAAGCATTCGACCGAGAAAAAAAAACACAAAATGATTAGAATTCAACAAAAGATTTTAAGGAAAAGATGTTTAGTCTTCAAAGAGTTTGGGGTTCTTATGTCTCTTTTCCACAAAAATATTGTGAATATTTACTGCAGTTATAGTAGGAGAATATTTATATATTGAGACCAAGACAACTAGGGGACTTAGGATACTCTAGACTTTATGACCTCCTAAAGGGACACAATAAATTGAAAAAAATGACTTGCCTTTATCCATTTCTATATTTTTAGTGCTGTTCAGCTCACTCCTAGTTAGTATGCATGTCTCCTCTTGATCAGGGTTATTCAATAAAAGTTCATATCCTTAAAAATGGTGCTAATTTTGCCTCAATCAACCAGATATTATTTAACATTTAGATATTTTTATCTAACATCTAATTGGTTGGGGCAAAATTAGAACCATTTTAACAATAAGAACTTTTATTGAATGACCTTGTACGTATCCACCCCCTCCCAAAACATGTGCAGTGGAGATGATCTGTGCCCCCATACAGCCAATAGCATTCACCCAGATGATAAGTTCTGAAATATCTGAAATTATGGCCCACAGACTTTCTAAACTGGTAGTTCCTCATCAAAACCAGGTTTGTTTTGAAACCGGGACTTACATCCCTATTAGAGATGTTCGGAACTCAGCAGTTTAGTTCCGTTTTCGGATTTACCGAACTCGGGAAAAATCCGAAGATCCGAAAACGGAATGTACTTTTGAGGGTTTGGAACGCATTTTAGAGGGTAATTGAATGCACAAGGTTATTGTCGAGGGCTACCGTAAATAACTCCGTACATTTGGTAACCCCCAAAATATGTTACAAAGTTCCAAAATCCGAATGATCCACTTGGTTCCAACAGAACGTTGGACCCAGATCCCATCTCTAATCCCTAGTCGTAGCTTCGTTTATTTATCTATTTATGGATATCCAGCCAAAATAAAAGATATGGAAGAAGTGAAGTTACTTACAGTTATACTGTATGTGAGTGAGGGTGGTTCGGGTCTATTGGGTCTGCAGAGCTGCATTGGCCATGCTAAATTTGCAGCAGCTTGCACAAGTGGGCATGTGAAGACAATGTTGCTCGTCCGTTGTGCTCAATTCATTTGTTAAAGACCAGGGCTCCTCTAACTATTAGGGATGGCATAGAACTCGAACTCGAACCCGAGTTCGAGCCGAACTGTTCGAGTTCGAACGGACCCGGACTTCTCGAACTATCTCGGACGCGGACTTTCGATATTTCCCGGACTTTCGATGATTTATCGAATGTTCGAACGGTCGAATCTGCGAGTAAAAAGTACATGGTATCTAGGCGCGAACATCGAATCTGCGAGTAAAGTCTCCATTAAAGCCTATAGGCGAGCATCGAATCTGCGAGTAAAATGTCCATGTTACCTCGAACGTTCGAATGCGAAAGATCGAAAGTAGCGCGTGTGAGAGTAAAATCGATTTTACGAAAGTCCTGGATATTGGAACATGCTCCCCAGACCATTTCCCAGGTCCCACAGCCATTTACATTAAGTTACCATTAATATTTTAGTTGTATTTGACTCGAACTTTTCGAACTATTTGCCTCCCATAGACTTTAATGGGTCCGTTTTCGTACTTTCGAACTTTCAAACTTTTACAATAGTTCGAAAGTTCGAAAACGGAACGAACTTTCAATAGTTCGACCATCTCTACTAACTATGAGGATGTTGAATGCAGAATTATCTTTCGCTCAGATTTACATGTTAGTGTTAATTTGAGTAATAGGGCAGCTGAGGTTTTTGGTTGGAATTTTATGGGGCACATTCCAAATGCAGGGAATGTATAGCCATGACCTAAGACCTGGCAAAAACATTACATTATGTTTGGGAATGATACAAAATTTGGTCATATCTAGAGATGTCCGAAAATGGATCCATTCCATAAGATCCGGATTTACATATTTCGGGAAAATCCCAAAGATCCGAAAAATGTGTCGGACCCAGATCCCATCTCTAGTCACATCCTTCTAACAGAGAATAGCTAAGTAAAGTGAATCCATCTAATTATGTGCTGTTTTTTCCCTGTGCTTGTCCATTCCTTGAGCTGCATACACAGAATGTGAAATTTATCTGTTCTGTATTACGCAAATGGGACATGTCAGTGTGCGTTACGGAGGTGTCTGACTGGTTCCAGTAGGGTGTTATTAGCGAGGGGCACAATAATAGCTCCTTTAATGAGAGATAGCAGCCTTCAAGAATATCACAGGGAAAAGAGAATCTTGGAAGCCACTGCTCACGCGTTCAGTTCCGCATTAATCTGACCTGAAGTCTGAGGATCACAGCATATTAGAGCATGATAGATATTAAGCTTTACACACTGTAACATAGAGTTGAATGTTCTACAGCCCCACATTGCTTCTCACCACATTGTTTAGAACCTGTTCGGCACCAGCAGGAAAAAAACGACATTTCAGGAACTGGATTTTCTAGATGTATAATATAGTGGATAACGCACCTCCATACGTGCAAAAGCAAAACCCAAAGGTATAACATCCAAAGGGGTAATAAGGAGGTGAGAGCCGGTCTTCAGTAAAACTCTTCAATATTTTATTTCGGAATCTTTAAAACCATAAAGCCATCACTATACAAAGTTGCAAACTAACAGACAAGAAACATGTGGACACTCCAGGCTCTGCCCAATGCATTTTGTGGCCGATAGCCACTTCCTCAGGGGCATGCAACGCACCTCCAACTGTAAATTATAAGGATATTAGAAGTCACAGAGGAGTTCCGTGACCATATAAAAGTACGAGGCCGCAGGCCGAGTCCCTTTTATAAAGGGCAGGGAACTCCAAGGTGAATTCAAATATCCTTATAATTTACAGTTCGGGGTGCATTATTTACTATAACCTACCCCTTTGTGGCTTCTGGTTTCCTTCTCATTCTGGAACTGTAAGATTATAAAGCTATAATCTTACAGCTCCACCCATAGAAATCCACTACAGGGGTAG
Source organism: Hymenochirus boettgeri (assembly GCA_019447015.1). Classification (NCBI taxonomy): domain Eukaryota; kingdom Metazoa; phylum Chordata; class Amphibia; order Anura; family Pipidae; genus Hymenochirus; species Hymenochirus boettgeri. The sequence continues at coordinate 31,865,320 of CM033471.1, read as the reverse complement.
GTTATAGAAGCATTCAGGTAGGAAAAGGAGTGTTTTGGATGTTATACTGAGGTTAGTTTATTAAAGACACAGTGCCCAAGTGACTAGTGTGCCATGCTTTTATATGCACCAATAAAAGTTAATTTTTAACCCAGCGTTTGGATGGAGTCATGGTCCGTATATGGCAATTACCGGGAATTACCGGGTTCTGACTGACTCTCCCGCAGGGGAATACGGTCTAAGAGCAGAGGTAGGATTGTTCTCTGTACTAACTCTTTTTTTAGCACGAAACTTAATGCCTACTGAATGGAGGCATACGGGGGGTGTAGTAACAAATAGTGTACTTCTTACCATAACAGGATCTCGCGATGCAAGTTTAAAGCATCATGGGATCGCGGTCACACTTTTTTTTACTGCATAGGCCTGATAGTACACACAACAAGCAAAATCACAGGATAATCATTTCCAAAGTTATACACCCAGAACCCATTTCTTTCCGTTAAAGGGACGCTAAGTAACGCACATCTCTGGTTTGAAAAATCCCATTAGAGCAGTCACACATACACCATGGAAAGTTTCCATGCAAGGCAGAGCTGAAGCCCATTACTGACAGATATTGTTGTCACAGCACATTGAAAGCATTTACAGTTTTAGATAGCTCTGCTGCTCAGGAGAGCATGCAATTCAGAAGATACAGCATGGCGAACCTTTCACGCATGTAATGTTTGGGCAAACACAATTTCAACCACTTTTGGAGTTTAGATGAAATTTAAAAAAAACAAAACATTTATTTGCTAATAATCTAAAAGCTGTTCCATCTGTATTCATCCAATATTCAAACCAAAAAGTCCATAACGTAAGATTCCGGGCCCACTGGATTGTTTAATGCAAAAAAACCCAAAATGATATATACAGACATCCCACCCTGGCAAATAGGCCTTCCGTGACACCCCCCAGGACCCCTCCCCCTGACCACCCCGTCCAAACATTATTGGCTCCTAATGCAAAGCAACAAACACCCTCCCGTATTATGGCTTTTCTCCTACCTTAACTAGTATTTTACTGGACTTTGGGCCCTTATAGGAGTTTGGGGTGGTCTCCTGGGTGTGCGAGAGACCACCCAGGTATTGGTGAAATTCATTGCCAAAGAATCTTTTTTAAACCGAAGAAGAGAGATATCCTGAGAATCTGTCGGTAGGTAAATGTTACCTACATTTAGAGAGATCAATAGTCATTCTAAGGAGCGTCTTTATTTGGGCAATAAATGTTGCATTATAAATAGGAAAATCTGTATTTACTGGTTTTCTGAATCAACTGGTGTTGGACTCTCTCACGTGGACATTCTGATCATAAATACTTATATAGGGAACTTAAAACTAGTTACCCTTTAGTCTTCTTGGTCTGGCAGGATTAGGCCAGTAGGGGTCGCTGTGTAAAAGTATAAAAGGGAGTTCACCCATGTGCTCTGCCTCCTACTTCCTGGAGTTTCCCCAAAGGAGAGGGGAGAACCTGGGACGTTAGATAACAGGTAGGCCCAGTTAATGTGAGATTAGATTATAGTTATAGATCACTCCAGGAGTGATAGATATTAGTAGGGTAGCTAGTGAGCAGCCTGAGCTACAGCAATGAGATTTAGTAAGGACTAGAGTCCTGGGTATACCACCCAAGAATAGGGACACAGTGCCAGACATAGAGGTAGACGATTCCACTACAGTGACCTGAGAGCTCGGGTGGCACTAACAAGCTGATTGTTATTTATTCTGTTTCTGATTCCTCTGGTTTGTATTTATGTATTATCTGTGCCATGCTATGTCACCTCCATTATGCTAATTGCAATGCTTTATTAATATTGTTCTGTTAAAGGGTATATCCACCCTTTAAACTAACTTTTCCCATAATATAGATATTGGTCCCCCAGCCCCAACAGCATTACTATTAGAGCAAGAAAGTCCCCCGATCTTTACTTACCTTACCTCTCTCCTTCGCCGCACAATCCCGGCCCTCTGCTTGCATAGAACTGAGGGTCTGAGAGGCAGCCAATCATGGATGCGGTTGCCGGTAGTGTAGAACAGCGAAGGAGAGAGGTAAGGTAAGTAAAGATCGGGGGACTTTCTTCCTCTAACAGTAATGTGGTTGGGGTTGGGGGACCAATATCTATATTATGGGAAAGGGGTTTAATTCTAGGGGGAGGGAGACCAAATTTGGAGGGAGAGGGAGGGGGGAGGGCTCTTCTGCACATGGCAAAATTCTCCCAGAGGGGAGACAGGAGGCAGAGTCCTATATGGACTCTGCTAGGCTCCTGGTGGCCAGTTTTTGTGACTTTGGGGAGGGATTACAGGGCATCCATTTGGATCTGGGATGTAAGGTAAGGATTTTCATACACTGCAGATTGGGGCCAGAAGTGGGGGGGATTATAGTTTTGGGGGTGGACATGCCCTTTAATAAACAAGATACTGTTTAAGTTAAGAACCACTGACACCCATTTATTGCATTCTACTTAGAGTGGTAGTTCAGCAACACCCTGCCTCCAATATATGCGAGGGCCCATTCCTGATAAGTAAGAGTCTTGTGCATAGAATTTGAATAAGGCTGACAGTCTCTGGAGCAAATGAAGTACCCCCATTTTACTATTGCCTTACACTTATAATAGTAGTAATTAGATTAAATTATCCCAGCATTCCCCGACCTCTGAAAAACATGCATACACACAAGCAATTATTGGCTGAAACGACTGTTTGTCACTCGTCTGCACGTGCTTGGGGATCGCTCATCGGTGCAAAGATCATACGTGTGTACAAAGCTTTAGTGTTAGATAGATTAGACTATAGCCTAGCCTGTACTTTTGTGCATTTGACTTAGGATCACAAAATGAAAGGGCCAAGGTGGTAAGGTAAGAAGTGCTGTTTGTAATGGCAGTCTTTAGACATTAGGTCGATTAGACGTTTGTCTATAGATATGGCCGGCACAAGAGGTAAACATTCAATATCTAGAATGTTCCTAAAGACCATGGGACCTGAAGTTCTTTACACTGGATGAAAGACGCCAACACTGCAGAGTTTCAAATGTCATTAGCTTGATAAAGAATCTGTGTACGGGGAAGAAAATAATCTCAAAGCCATTCATCAAACTGAGTCCATCCTTTACTCCTGGCAAGGAAAAGGTTTTCTAGTTACAAAGAGAAAGAATTCAATTCGTCCAAGAAATGGCAAATAGAGTTTCCGATTAACTGATTGGGGTTTCCTAGGTTAATCCTTATCTTCTTTTATCCATTATTATGTTTTCTTCTTCTGACCTCCCATACAGTTATTGAGTAGTAAAAAGATTATACGCAATAGTGTATCATGACTGCAATCTGGTACCCACTAAAAGGGATAACTGATTAAGTTAACATCACTCCCCAAATGTGTATTTAATGTCTCTTATAGCTTTGTTTCAAAACATGACACCTGTGTTTTGGAAGAGGGAACTGCGCACACATTTAAACTACAATGCATATGTCTTGTTTGTGGTTTAAGTCAGCCAGTAGCTGATTGGATGATTAACCAAGTTAGAACCCCCATAGCAAACAGCTTTCTCTTCGTTAATTAAAGCAGCGTGAAACCATATACACGTGACCTGCACATAGAGCGTCAGTAAGACTGTGGCTGAAACTAATATAGTATAGTTTAGTATAGTATAGTGTAGTACACTATAGTGTAGTGTAGAATAGTATAGTGTAGTATAGTATAGTATAGTGTAATGTAGTGTAGTGTAGTGTAGTGTAGTATGGTGTAGTGTAGTATGGTGTAGTATAGTATAGTATAGTATAGTATAGTGCAGTATAGTATAGTGTAGTATATTATAGTGTAGTGTAGTATAGTATAGTGTAGTGTAGTATAGTATAGTGTAGTATAGTATAGTATAGTGTAATGTAGTGTAGTGTAGTGTAGTATAGTGTAGTATAGTATAGTGTAGTGTAGTGTAGTGTAGTGTAGTATGGTGTAGTATAGTATAGTATAGTATAGTATTGTGTAGTGTAGTGTAGTATAGTGTAGTGTAGTATAGTGTAGTATAGTATATTGTAGTATAGTATAGTATAGTGTAATGTAGTGTAGTGTAGTGTAGTGTAGTATAGTGTAGTATAGTATAGTGTAGTGTAATGTAGTGTAGTGTAGTATGGTGTAGTATAGTATAGTATAGTATAGTATAGTATAGTATTGTGTAGTGTAGTGTAGTATAGTGTAGTGTAGTATAGTGTAGTATAGTATAGTGTAGTATAGTATAGTATAGTGTAATGTAGTGTAGTGTAGTATAGTGTAGTATAGTATAGTGTAGTGTAATGTAGTGTAGTGTAGTGTAGTGTAGTATGGTGTAGTATAGTATAGTATAGTATAGTATTGTGTAGTGTAGTATAGTATAGTGTAGTATAGTATAGTGTAGTATAGTATAGTATAGTGTAATGTAGTGTAGTGTAGTGTAGTGTAGTATAGTGTAGTATAGTATAGTGTGTTGTAATGTAGTGTAGTGTAGTGTAGTATGGTGTAGTATAGTATAGTATAGTATAGTATAGTGCAGTATAGTATAGTATAGTATTGTGTAGTGTAGTGTAGTATAGTGTAGTATAGTATACTATAGTATAGTATAGTATAGTGTAGTGTAGTATAGTATAGTATAGTATTGTGTAGCGTAGTGTAGTATAGTGTAGTATAGTATAGTATAGTATAGTATTTGAGGTTGAATAAAGACATATGTCCATCCAGTCCAGCCCATCTAGCAATATCCTCATTTCCTGGATAAACCCCACCAAACCCCCCACCATCAAATTTCTGAAGGGGGAAAAAATTCCATCCTGTCTATTATACCAATACGTGAGTAAATATCGAATTCTCGAATCCGCGAGTCGTTCATGGGATAATTATCGAATGTTTGAATGCGAGAGCTCAAAAGTAGCGTGCGAGTTATCGAAAGTCCTGGATATTCAAACGTGTTCCCCAGACCATTTCCCAGGTCCCACAGCCATTTACATTAAGTTACCATTGATATTTTAATTGTATTTCATTTGAACGTTTCAAACTATTTGACTCCCATTGACTTTAATGGATCCGTTTTCGAACTTTTGAAGGTTCGGCCATCTCTAGTTTGCAGAAACTCATCCAGCTTTTGGAAGCACTGGAAGACAGTTCCATAGCTTTACCGTTCTCACAGTGAAAAACCCTTTCCCAACTCTACTTTATGTATCAATCCCAGTTAACTTGTAACATCCTTGTTTGTAGAAACTCATCCAGCTTTTATTAAACGACCAATGAACCTGCCATAACAAACGTATGGAAGACAGTTCCATAGCTTTACTGTTCTCACAGTTGACAAACCCTTTCCCAACTCTACTTTATGTATCAATACAGTAACCTGTAACATTCCTTGTTTGCAGAAACTCATCCAGCTTTTTATTAAACTGACCAATGAACCTGCCATAACAACGTCACTGGAAGACAGTTCCATAGCTTTACGCGTTCTCACAGTGACAAACCTTTCCCAACTCTACTTATGTATCAATACCAGTAACTTGTAACATTCCTGTTTGTAGAAACTCATCCAGCTTTTATTAAACTGACCAATGAACCTGCCATAACAACGTCCACTGGAAGGCAGTTCCTAGCTTTACCGTTCTCACAGTGACAAACCCTTTCCCAACTCTACTTTATGTATCAATACCAGTAACTTGTAAACATTCCTTGTTTGTAGAAACTCATCCAGCTTTTTATTAAACTGACCAAGAACCTGCCATACAACGTCCACTGGAAGCAGTTCCATAGCTTTACCGTTCTCACAGTGACAACCCTTTCCCAACTCTACTTTTAGTATCAATACCAGTAACTTGTAACATTCCGTGTTTGTAGAAACTCATCCAGCTTTTTATTAAACTGACCAATGAACCTGCCATAAACACGTCCACTGGAAGGCAGTTCCATAGCTTTTACCGTTCTCACAGTGACAAACCCTTTCCCAACTCTACTTATGTATCAATAACCAGTAACTTGTAACATTCCTTGTTTGTAGAAAACTCATCAGCTTTTTATTAAACTGACCAATGAACCTGCCATACCAACGTCCACTGGAAGACAGTTCCATAGCTTTACCGTTCTCACAGTGACAAACCCTTTCCCAACTTCTACTTTATGTATCAATACCATAACTTGTAACATTCCTTTTTGCAGAAACTCATCCAGCTTTTTAAACTGACCATGAACCTGCCATAACAACGTCCACTGGAAGACAGTTCCATAGCTTTACTGTTTTCACAGTGACAAACCCTTTCCCAACTTACTTTATGTATCAATACCAGTAACTTGTAACATTCCTTGTTTGTAGAAACCATCCAGCTTTTTATTAAAACTGACCAATGAACCTGCCATACAACCTCCACTGGAAGACAGTTCCATAGCTTTAACCATTTCACAGTGACAAACCCTTTCCCAACTCATACTTTATGTATCAATACCAGTAACTTGTACATTCCTTGTTTGTAGAAACTCATCCAGCTTTTATTAAACCGACCAATGAACCTGCCATAAACAACGTCCACTGGAAGACAGTTCCATAGCTTTACCGTTCTCACAGTGACAAACCTTTCCCAACTTACTTAGCATCAATACCAGTAACTTGTAACATTCCTTGTTTGTAGAAACCATCCAGCTTTTTATTAACTGACCAATGAACCTGCCATAACAACATCCACTGGAAGGCAGTTCATAGCTTTACCGTCTCACAGTGACAAACCCTTTCCAACTCTACTTTATGTATCAATACCAGTAACTTGTAACATTCCTTGTTTGTAGAAACTCATCCCAGCTTTTATTAAACTGACCAATGAAACCTGCCATAACAACGTCCACTGGAAGACAGTTCCATAGCTTTACCGTTCTCACAGTGACAAACCCTTCCCAACTCTACTTTATGTATCAATACCATAAACTGTAACATTCCTTGTTTGTAGAAACTCATCCAGCTTTTATAAACTGACCAATGAACCTGCCATAACAACGTCCACTGGAGACAGTTCCATAGCTTTACCGTTCTCACAGTGACAAACCCTTTCCCAACTCTACTTTATGTATCAAACACTACACTTGTAAACATTCCTTGTTTGTAGAAACTTATCCAGCTTTATTAAACTGACCAATGAACCTGCCATAACAACGTCCACTGGAAGACAGTTCCATAGCTTTAATGTTTCTCACAGTGACAAACCCTTTCCCAACTCTATCTTTATGTATCAATACCAGAACTTTAAATTCCTTTTTGTGAGAAACTCATCCGCTTTTTATTAAACTGACCAATGAACCTGCCATTACACGTCCACTGGAAGACAGTTCCATAGCTTTAACTGTTCCACAGTGACAAACCCTTTCCAACTCACTTTATGTATCACTCCAGTAACTTGTAACATTCTTGTTTGTAGAAAACACATCCAGCTTTTATTAAAACTGACCAATGAACCTGCCATAACAACGTGCCACTGGAAGACAGTTCATAGCTTTACTGTTCTCACAGTGACAAACCCTTCCCAACTCTACTTTATGTATCAATACCAGTAAACTTGTAACATTCCTTGTTTGCAGAAACTCATCCAGCTTTTATTAAACTGACCAATGAACCTGCCATTACAACGTCCACTGGAAGACAGTTCCATAGCTTTACCGTTCTCACAGTGACAAACCCTTTCCCAACTCTACTAGTACAATCCGTAACTTGTAACATTCCTTGTTTGTAGAAACTCATCCAGCTTTTATAAACTGACCAATGAACCTGCCATAACAGCGTCTACTGGAAGACAGTTCATAGCTTTACCGTTCTCACAGTGACAAACCCTTTCCAACTTCCTTTATGTATCAATACCATAGTAACTTGTAACATTCCTGTTTGTAGAAACTCATCCAGCTTTTTATTAAAACGAACAATTAACTGCTAACAACGTCCACTGGAAGACAGTTCCATAGCTTTACCGTTCTCACAGTGACAAACCCTTTCCCAAAACCTTCCCAAATCTACGTTATGTATTTCAAGTAGCCCGTTAAACTTGTAACATTCCTTGTTTGCAGAAACTCATCCAGCCTTTTATTAAACTGACCAATGAACCTGCCATAACTACGTCCACTGGAAGACAGTTCCATAGCTTTACCGTTCTCACAGTGACAAACCCTTTCCCAACTCTACTTTATGTATCAATACCAGTAACTTGTAACATTCCTTGTTTGTAGAAACTCATCCAGATTTTTATTAAACTGACCAATGAACCTGCCATAACAACGTCCACTGGAAGACAGTTCCATAGCTTGAAGCTGATTGAATATCCTTACCAAATTTCTTTGTATGACTTTTTTTTAAAGGACAATGAAAAGCAAACCGCTTTTTAAAAAAAAAGTTTCTCTGTGTGTGGATCATGTGACATATTCTCCAGCATTTTAATTTTACAGACACACCCACTGTGTTAGTCATGGAATGTTATGTTTTTTCGCACAGGCCCAGTGCTGAGCAAGTGGTTACAGCAGGTCACCTCTCACTAGAAATATCTAGCCAATCAGACTACAGTCTAGTACAAATAAAATATAAACTACTATAGATGTTCATCAATAGACAGATGTCTAATCTATCTAAGAACCGCCTAACCTTGAGATCTCAAAATTAATGAGTCATATCAAATAAGAACCGCTGCATCTGGCCCATTCATTTTGCGATTGTGAGGTGATCCCAAAAAAGAACAGGTCAAGTTTTTTCTGATGCTACCAGAAAGTGAGTAGATAGTGTAGGGTGGAAAGTCGCACTTGTATCATGTGCTTAAAGGAGAACTAACCCCAGAATCTGAACATATCCCCTCTAAAAACACCAATAAACTGTAAATTAGCAATACAGTAAATGTTACCACTTTCTATTACTGAATGAAATACTGTAACCGTGTGTATGTACAGTGACTGGCCACACCCCTGACCTTAGTCAAATGCTCCTTTGCCTATTCTGTCCTGCAAAAGGATTGGCTAGAGGCTACTAGTAGGTGTGACCAACTGTAACAAGTTCCTGCAGTATTTTAGGACTGAGCATGTGTAAAGAACATAATGGTCAGTGACCACACTGTGTGATACTGGAACACTGTGAAATTAAACACAAACCTCATGTTAGAAAGTTACATTTCTCAACAACCATATTAAAATGAGAGGTAAAACACTGATTACTGTTTTTATATAAAGTAGATCTGTCTTCTAATTTAATGTTGTTCTAAGGTGCTGCTTTAATTGTTCTTTTATCTAATTCTGCCCATTTCAAACATTGGGGGAACATTGAAAAGTAATAACGTAAGCTTAAGGTGTGCATGCAGCTATCAACAAGGAGAAGAAGGCACTCCTATGGACAATGGGGCACCCTAGTCTATAGCTGTCCAGCTGATGCCTTTCATTTTCATTTAATATATATAGTAGGTATTAGCCAGATGGGATCCGGGTCCGACAAGAATCTGGATCCGACACGAAACTCCTCAGTTCCGCAATCCGAATGATCCATCTGAATGATGATTCGTCCGAATTTCGGGACTTCGGAACGTATTTTCGATAATTTTCAAATATAGCATCAAACGTTCAAAAATCCCTGAAAAAACGATCGGAAACTTGAAAATGGTCTCCGATCGTATTTTCGAAAAATGTTCAAAAATAGCTCCGTACATTCGAAAATTATCGAAAATTCGTTCCGCTTTCGGATTTTCAGATCTTCGGGATTTTCCTGAAACCCGGGAATCCGAAAACGGAACAACACTAATGAGTTTTGGCCATCTCTACTTATAATAAGGCTATTAAATAACTATTGGTAAAACCAGAAAAAAAACAAACGCCTGACACACTAAAACCCAATTGGTTCTAAGCAATAGAGAACCAAATTGTATCCTGTACAACTCTGAACTAATAGTATTATATCACAGAAGGTCTGAAATGATGTCACTGAAAGTCTAACCCTTTCTCCAGCATTGGTCTGAAGGAAGAGAGCGTTGACCTTAGCATACCAAGGATGAATGCTGGACCTCCAGCTGAACTTCCTTCCACGGACTTCCTTCCACTTATGTGAGGACTTCCTGTCCTTACATAAAGTAAAAAAATGAACTTGTTAAATAATAACTTTTAAGAAATTTATGGCAGCAGTCATATATGCTTGATTGAACCCTTACTTTTACTTCACGCATAAATATTTAGTTTTAGTTCCCCTTTAATTTGTTTTCCTCAAAAAGAAGCAATGTAACTCATTTGTAGCAGTAGATTGGGTGGCGTGATCCTTAAAAGTGCTGCACATGATAAACTTTACCATAGCGTGGTTAGAATGCAGAATCAATTGCACAAACTAATTTATTGAGTAGAAATCTATAAAGGGATCCATTAGCTGCTGGTCTGCAGAGAAATTAAAGTACCTCTTCCATCCTGCTAGCTACGCAAGATTTGTTTGCATAATTATTCAACAAAAACAAGCCTGTCTGCTAATTAACAGAGAGGATAGCTAATTGCCCCATTTGTCCTTATTATACAAGAAAAAAAAATCCTAGAGATTAAAAAAAAAACAAAAAAAACCAACTCCAATCTAAACTAAAATTATCATGAATTATCATTATCAATCATTTTTATCAATTATATTTACTATTGACTTTCAAGGGAAACTAAATGATAAAAATAAGTCAAGTTCATACGGACTTGATCTGCTATTTATAATGCTATTTATCATTCCAACAGATAGAATTTTTTAAAAACATAAGATGTCAGCTGCACAGGTTTAACAATATCTTCAGGGTTGCAGAATAAGCAAAAGTAAACTTTTTATCAGCTAAAGCAGCCATCATTGTACTGGTAACTGAACACACATTCATAACATTCATAACAAGTACATGATTTTGCCCTCCTCCTGTCATCCCTGGATTACTGCAACCTTGATCTGACTGGTCTTTCTCTGTTAAACCAGCTTATATTTAACACTGCTGCTTGTATTGTTTTGCTGTCTCTGCTGCACTGTTCTTTAATTCTTCTTCCTTGTCTTTCTATGTCCATGGGCATTCCATAAGGTCTTCAAAGAACCTTCTGTAAAAACCTACTACCCAGTCCCACACTGCTTCCTAATACCCTCAACCTTTCTCTCTTGTTCTTCCCTTCACTCACATCTCAGAGAACCAGCTAAAAATGCGTGTAATTCATTTACAGAAGGAATTTCAGGAATTTCACTACCTTCTCCATTGTAACTGTGTGTTACCCACCTACCTAGATTGTACACTAGGTAACTCCTTCTTAATGTGTTATGGCTTCAAGCACTTATTTTATATATTACTCTCCTTTGAGTTTTTTGTGCAGCAATAAAGTACAGCGCTACAGTGTTGGGAAAGGATCTAGGGGTTCTAGTATATAAAAGACTTAGCTGTAAGGTGAATAGATTCAAGGTCTTTTTTGGAATGTGAGGCACAATTTTGGAATGCTATATACAAAAAGGCAATTTTTTGTATATAGGCAATATTGTATAAAGGAAATCTTGGATCTGGAAAGTGTTCAGAGATGGTCAACTAAGGTTGGGTGATATTTAGGCCTGATTGACCACCTCAACTGATATTTCTGTTAATAGGGCTGAAATCTCATACATTTTTTTAAAATTTTTGCCCATTTTTTCCCACCAGAATTGAAAGAAAAATAGATCAAATGTGGTGGAAATTTAGATTTTTTTAATTATTATATAGAGAAAGTATACTATAATAAGAGAGATACAGAATGGACTAACCTTATTGCCAAAGTTTACACCGAAAGGGTTATCTTAAAACTGAATTCATATGAAATTCACTTGCAGTAAAGTTGATTAGCAGTTTATATGTGTGCACACCTTAAGGTTGCTTAGAATTTAAAAGAGCCTAAAGCGTGCACCTGTGTCTACCACTAATTAGCAGTGCATCATGCCTGCTTTATAAATGTGTTCTGAAAGGATGATAAGGTAACCCAAGCAAAAACTGTGTTCTACCAAACACTGCATTAGAAACACATGAGCATGATAACATGAACTTGCTATCATAGAGCACTCCAGATTGTTACTATGCTTGTCATGGTGGATACAATAGTGCTTATGAGGCAGATACAGAATAGACACATAATGGACGGCTGGTATCTTCTCAAATATGGGTTATGTACAGTTGCTTTAATGGCATGGACCATTCGAGGCAAAATTATGTTTGTTATATTGCTGCCTAGTCTACAACTACCATGGACGTTTCCGCCATCTTAATTTAAACTACTGTAGGGGAAATTCCAAGCAAAATTCCCTGCATGCAGTTTAGTGTTTAAATTTTGTTTGTAGCTTTGATCTGTGTTTTATGACAGTTATGGGATAAAACTATGTTACATCCTCTTCAGTATGGAGAGATCAACTGGCCCGATGGGAACTACTTTCAGACCAACAGTAAAGGGTGTTTATTAAATGTTTACAGATTGGTTCCCCAACAGTGGCTCTTTATACTAGTGGTTAAAATGGCTCTCAACTAGATAAATGATATGGTTGAAAATGTTATTGTAGTAACAAAGAAGAAAGAAATTCAATGGCCGCCTTCTACCCCTAAAGTTCGGTACACATATTACCAAAAAAGGGACAATGCCATCTGTACCATGTGTACACACAAAAGATCATTTCTCATGCTGTCAAACGTTCAGTGTCCGCATCAAAATAATTGTTGTTACAGCTAAAAAATTTCCTTTGTCAAAGTCGGTCCCCTGTACTAAAGTATAGGAAGACGCCCATCGATCGTAGAGTATATGGCAGTTACAAGTAATATCCATATATTCTCGTGACTGTGTGTAGCCACATCTTTCAAAAATGACAACAACAAAAAAAAGGATCTTACAGGGCACAGACCCCCTTTGCTATCTTTAAAAAGGATAATGATACCTGTGAGTAACAATGGCTGTCTGTAAATAACAAACTAAAGCATGCCTAAAGTACATTTGATTGATTTAATGTCCATTTTCTTTAATGTCAGACGAATGATTTTCTTTCCCATCTTCCAGTGCACATGTGCAGATTTCAAGATTCCTGTAGAAGATCAATGGTCCAAGATGGTGCATTTCGATCTGGCATCTGTCAATCCATAAATGGCTAGCTTTACTACAGTAACTGAATCATAACAATAGCAACAAACAAACCAGCATTTTGAACCTTGGTATAATTAAAAAGGTTATCTGCTCATCAACTTATAAATTAATATTCATAAATTACCACAGACAACAAGCATTTAATGGGTAGCCCCAATAATATACAGGCCACCCCCACACACAGTCTCCTCCTGCCTTAACCCATTTTCTTTTGTGGTTTCCATCCTCTGGAATTCTATTCCCCTCTCTCTTCGTCAAGAAACTTCAATCAGTAGGTTTAAATTTGATCTCACATTATACCTCTTAGATCACCAGCACAGTATAGGATTGTCTTAAATAGACACCACACAAGTTCTAAGTCTCATTATGGCACATAGATACTTATTTCTGTACATAATTATTTATTTATTTATATTTGTTGTCCTCCTTGTACAACTTTTATATGATGCCACTTGAGTCCCCCAAGTGGCGTTATATAAATAAACATATACTGTATATACCATCCTGCATAGATTGGATTCCAACTCAGATGAATGAACCAAAGGTAACTAGATATTGCTTTATATACAAGAGTCACCTTGACAAGGTTGGAAGTCTTTTCGTTATGACTACAAAACCTACTGTATTAGTAATGTACACTTGTGCACAGATAATATGACAATACATTGGATCATAAATGTCTGTTGGGTTGTCTCTTTTTTCTTTTTTTGATTGTAGAACAATATGAAATAAATTGGAATATTGTAAATAGTTCATTTGATCTGTTTTTCAAAGCCCTTTGTGTGGCAAGTTATTTTACTGCACGAGATGTGAGATTCCGGAACACTCTGTACAAACAGTTTGAGCGATGTGGGCATGTGGAGTTCTAAATATAATAATAAATTGACCAGGCTTCATTACGTTTCTCTCACAAGACTCTCTCTATTTCTTTATTTCCCTGCATATTTCTTTTATAACACGTCTTTCCACCTCCCCGTTCAATCTCTTGTTCCCTCTCAGCCTCTAATTACTTGCCTGGTTAGCCTCTACACTTGAAGAAACAATGCTTCTGTGTCCGCAGATACTTGCATAAGTTCTCTTGACACACTCCAGGGGTCCAACACTTAGAATGCAGAGCTCTACAGAAACAAAAGAAGTCAGATCGATTAAATCCATACATTTTTAGGTCTTGGCTTAGTGCCGTAGAGGAAGGCATGCGTTCTAAGAATGGTTTCCATGCCAACCAAGTAATAATTTGCTTCCAAATGAAATACTTTTAGTCACTCCATATGCCCAGGAAACTATTTTGGACTGTAACCACTTCCTATCCACACTGTTATAAGGTTGTAGAACCTGTCGCACCAGGTGTGGAAACTTGACAAAATTAAGTCTTTTCTTGCAGCTTACTAACTTAAATATAATAGCTAGATGTGAGTGAATAAACTTAAAGGATAAGTACATGGTAAAAACAAGTTAAGTGTAATTGGAAGCAGCAGCTTTAACTAATCATTTCCCTTTTTTTTCTGGCGCCCTTCTGAGCCTACCTGTGCTGATGTAAATTTACATTCTTGTTTGCTTAGCTCCACCCCTCCATGACTTGTTCTCCTTCTTCTATAGTCCCAAAAAGCACTGTCCATGTGCTCCGTGCTCGATGTGATGTCACATACGCCATTCGGATTTCGGGATCAAGGACCTGGATCCTACCTCTATTTGTTAGATTATTTTGTAAATACATTAATTGGGAATCACAATCCCAGGTCATACAGAATGTCTACTATCTGTTTGGTGAACCAAAGAACATCTTTTCATTTAATATATTCTGGTTTAAGAATAATTCTAGGTATCGTGGAAGTTTTCCAATCCCGAGCAGTGAGGATTTTGAATACAGCAATGTATGAAAATGAAAGTTTAGTAGTTGTAATCTGCTGGTCATGCAATGGCAAGTTTGTGCATCCCTAGGGTATGGGAGGGGATGTTCTGGGGGATTTAATTGGCCGTTAACAAAGATATGGTATCATTGACATTTTCAATAATTGGAATTTGTGTATGGTAAAGGCCTAAAACTATATGCTGGTTATATAAGTGTCCTGTAATTGTTATCTACTTTCCAGTGGAGAAGAGATACTGTTAATGTCCTTCAGAGTGAGAGGGGAAAACTTTGTTGCACATTCCCAAGAAGGGGCAAGTATTGGAGGCGTTTGTAATAAATCTCATCTATAGCACAAACTGCTCATAAATTTGAGGAAAGAATCCAATGGCAAGAATGACTGAAGATTGTGACCAGTTACAATGGGAGCCATAGTGTTTCAATCAGATTATATTTAATCACTGTATTGCTCTTAACATTAATTGCTAATTGATTTTAAGCTAGGCGGACCCAAGTGAATGAACAAATCTGCAATACAGAATCTTATGGTGGGCATAGACGCTAAGATCCCGGTCGTAGGATATCCCAATATTGTACGATCATTGGATTGTGTGTTTTTCCCATTGGGCCAGTTGATAAAAAAAATTCAGAAGGCAGTCCAATCGGACGATCCGTGATTGTAGCGTCTATGGCCACCATTAGCCTAATCAATAAACAGAAGTGCATTTTGATTATTGCGCTAGTAAATAACCGTCTGATGAATCTAGCAGTAAGAAAAAGAATTTTTTTTCAATTTGTCAGTTATTTTGCAGCCCAGGTGCATATTGGGAGTTTCAATGGAACGACTGTCATTTATAACTCTCCGTACAAGATGTATTTGTAAAGCTGAAGAAAAAGAGGAAAATTTAAATTTAGATTTTTCAAAGACTAATTGACAGAGTTGCTATGGGAACCCGGGTTTTTAGTGACATTTTTTTACTGGGTGTTTAAAAAAAAAAAAAGTTAACATAATGGAGAGCTCTGTCAATGTTTAATTTGCCACGGTTAGTTAGAATTAGTTAGAAAATGATCAAACCAATTCTATTTCTCATTGAACCCAACATTATGTCTTTCCCCAGATCACTGACAATCGTCAACACATGGAATTTCTTTGGTGTACTCGGGTTGCCAGATTTTTTCTGCGCTCAAGCGGGAGTGGATGCGGCAGAAGTAGGAGGCAAGGCAGAGGTGGAAAGTAGGCAGGCAGAGGCGGAAACTAGGGTGGGGTGTAAAGGTGGGGTTACGAGAATGGGCATTCCGAGGGAAGGACTGACTGCACTCACTGCAGTTGGGACCATACCATATTAATAGGGTTGCCTGGCAACCCTGGGTGTACTATAGGCTTGTTTGTAGTCATTATGGCTTATTTTCGGGAGGGCACAAGGCAAATTTTTAGAGTTAAAGTCCTGCTAACTGATTTAATATTGGGTAGCTTTAACTCCTCCTTTACGCCAGCAGCGTGGGTTTCACAGAAGACGCCCACACAACCGGCACTTGCAATTAAATATTGCGTTTGCACTAATAAAAGGGTAAGATTTTACCGCCAGCTAATAGCGCACACTGTGAGTAATTCCCTTTCAGGAATTTGCGATATTACATTTGCATAGGGAGATTTATAAGGAGCGATTAGACTTTGGATGTTCTTGAGATCACATCTACTGTAATTTGACTTCTCCCTGTTTCTAAAATTGATGAGTGGTAGTTGATAGATACTATGGTATAGTAGTGAGTTTTTGAGCCAGAACTGCAGGTTTTGAAAGTTTGTCGATAAGGCAGAACTTTGGGGATTTTAGCAAAATGCAAAAAGGCATCTATACCGAAAAATAGGTTATTTTAAATTGACCATAACAGAAAACTATAATTCTTCCCAACCACCACTGTATCATTTTATTATTGATCTGCCCCCTATTTCTTTAGATATCCAATCTAAAACTTCTTATATTTCAGCTGTCAATCAAGTTCCTTGCTCTCAAAAACTATTCTTCTGTGAGTAGTTTTACTGTAGCTGGAATGGTGAGTTTTGACAGTTGGAATGCTGTATGCTGTGTGCAGGCTTGACAGTTGGTTTGTGGGGAAAAAGTCAGGTCGGATGGAAGTGGGAGTGGTTAAAAAAGGGAGGGGGGATACTGCTCCTAAACAAAATGTGTGCTGGATTGAAGACATGCAACACACACAAATCAGTGTAAGTGCTACTTACCTGTATTCAATTATAGATTATGATAAGGCAAAGTAATTTTTTCAGTATAGTGTCCCTTTAAATGATGTTATAAATGTAACGTGCTCCTAATGGCTATTTACATATTGGTATTCTTATATAAGGATCCCTATTTAAACTGTCATTATTAGGTATCATTATTTAAGGAGATGTTAAGGAGATTAAATGATAAAGGTTCAGGTGACCCTTTAAACTGCTCAATAAAATCAAATGTTGAGTTTAAGTTACCCTTAAAAATCTTAATTAAAATTAGGTGTTAAAACTTTAATTTACATTTTAAATTGGACATATGATATATAATATACAAAATTTGAAAATGATATTACCAGTATATCATGTAAATAATCACGTAAATGATATTTTGTCACATTTCACTCACTTAAAAATGAATTGCCTTACTGCCAAAATGCACAATTCAGGCAACAGAAAACTTAAAAGGGTATGTCCACCACCCCTAATAAAAATAATGTTATTCAGGGCCCTTTAACCCCCAGTGGGTGGTGGATCGTGGATCATTTCTTGCTCTGGGAACATTATTTAAACTTTTAAGCATAACGGAACTGGGGTTTTGGTGGGGGGCTGAATAACATATTACATTTTTTAATTAGGGGTAGACAAACCCTTTAATTATTGCCAAAACTATTAAAAGATAATAAAAATGTCAATGTATTATATTATTATGCCATGAAGACCCCCTTGTTCAGACTTTTCCCCTGTTTATATATAAGATTTATGTAAATCATCTTCTACAAATTGATGGACTTTTAAAGACCCGATAGCAGCTTATTAACAAACTTGCTCTTGCTTTGCCTTTTCCTAATAACTGGATTCCTTGACCAGACCTGTGAGTAAACACTAAAGTAGTGCTATGGTCTCTTCGTACAATGCTCCCATTGAATCTGGAGGTTGTATGTAGGGATGAAGTCCGGGTTCTGAGTCAAACCAAGGATTCTCTGGATTTTTAATAACTATCGCATTTTTTAAATCGTATGATCGGAAATTATCGAATATACAGGCAGATTAAAAAAAATATTGAATGCGTGAACGCTCTAATCTGAATGAGTGACCCACAATTCTGAATATGGGAGAAATAGTGAATATGCGATTTCGATTTTCTAAATTTCAGAACTTAGAAAATGATCAAAAATGTGGTGCAGAAACGCGAAAATAGTTTGCACATGTAGAAAGATAGTTTTTTTTTAAAAAAAATTGTTAGAATTGGAACTTTCAGATTTTTTAATCCACGCCGGTCTCAAACACCTCTAGTTGTCTAGTCATTGACAGAGTAACACAGAGAAGATCTCAAGTCAGGTTACATTAACCAATTTGTTCCTTTTATTGTTATGTCAAAGACTAAAATTACAGGACAGACTGCTCGAATATGACAGAACAGTACAACGGTACAACATCTACGAAGTCACTGTACGGGTAAATATTATACACTATGTACAGGAAGTGATAACTCACGTACTAAGACTCGTTACATCCTTTGATGTCTACACATAATGTCATCAGTAGTGATGAGTCCTAGCTTTGAAACAAACTTACTGTATATACTCGGGTATAAACAGAGTTTTTCAGGCTGTAAAATCAGCCTGAAAACTTGGACTCGGTTTATACTCGAGTCACTACTTACTTTAGCACTCCGGCAGCTGCACAATCATTCCCTGTAATGTCGCGCCGGCCGACGTCACTGCCCGGCGCCAATTAGTGCCGTCAGCCGGCGGGCCAGTACTTGGAATGGAGAGGACGCCGGAATGCTTACCTGATCACGGCTGCCGGAATGCTGATCTTCAATGCTGGCCCCAAGTTACTGGATGGAGGAGAGCCCACAGGTGTTTTTTATTTATTTTTATTAATTTATTAATTTACATTACAAACGAACTGGAGGTGGAGGGTGAGGGTGGCATTCAAGATGTTTGGAAACTACAACTCCCAGCATGCTTTATTAGCTGGGAGTTGTAGTTTCCAAACATCTTGAATGCCAAGTTTCTACCCTTGGTTTATACTCGAGTCAACTACTTTTATTAGATTTTTTAGGTGAAATTGGGTACCTCGGTTTATACTCGGGTCGGTTTATACTCGAGTATATACGGTACAGGGAGATTCAATAAAAGTTCTTATCGTTTAAAATGCTGCTAATTTTGCCCCAACCAATCAGATCTTAGTTTACATTTGAAAGCTAACATTTGATTGGTTGGGGCAAAATTAGCACCATTTTAAACGATAAGAACTTTTATTGAATAACCCTGTTAGTTTCTCTTGCTGGTCTCAAAATTTTTTTTTTCAAAAATCTTAATTTAGAAAATGGAAAATTAGGTGGAAGTCTAAAAACTGATTGAAAATTGAAAAATTCCATTTCAATTGGTTTGGAATACCATACCCAGAATGTTAATTGGTTCTCAGCCAATCACTGTCGGCCCTGGCGATGTGGCACCTTCTGCTGCTGTCTTGCAAGAAAATGACACAGAGCAGCAGCAGCAGAAGACAGACAAAGGAACCAGGGCAGGTAAGTATACTTAGAAGCCTCAAACATACATTTAAACCCTGTAAGGTCAAGGTTTGGGGAACTTATACACAAATTTTAATTTGGAGGTGGACATGCCCTTTAATATTCTTTAATATGAATACTAACTAGAGATGGCCAAACTTCAGTAAAAGTTTGAACGTTTGAAAACGGACCCATTAAAGTCAATGGGGAGTGATAGTTCAATAAGTTTGTATGATTTACAGATAAACTAACAATGGTAACTTACTGTAAATGGCTGTGGCACCTGGGAAATGGTCTGGGGAACACGTCACTATCTCCAAAACCTGTTTAAACACTTCTTACTTCATGATCGGGCAATTGTCGGGTTCGTGCAAGCTACATTCGAGGGTTACGGGCAATTCGAGGGTTAGCGAACGATACATTCTAGGGTTATCGAACATAGAACCATAAATTTGAGGGTTACCGAAAACGAACAATACTTTAGAGGGTTAGCAAACGAATTATGATAATTAGCGAAAATACAGCCGTAAGTCCAAAAAAACAAACTAGTTTAAACCCAAGCTAGTTCGAATAGTTTCAGTTCGTCCAAACTCATAAAGTTCGGCCCAAACTCAGGTTCGAGTTCGGTTTTGTGTTCATCACTAATACTAACTAACATGGAGAAAAGCAGGTTATTGAATGGATTCATAGGCAGATCATTAGCAGGTAGGCTAAGAAATCTGTGTTTTGATGATATAGCAAAAAAGGCAATTGGCAATGAGATACTTTGAGAACTGTTACAGGGTTAATTAAAGGGGGCCACGTATGCTGGCAAAAAAATAAAACAAATTCCACTTTGCGTCCCCCACCTTCTTTTAATTACTTTCAATGCATCAGCATAACAAGAATTTCTTTACTGAACGATTCCCTTCCGAGTCTGAAAAGATAATTGGCAAAAAATAAAACGGGTTGGTAGCAATGTTTGGTAGTACGAGCAGAACTTAAAAAATCAAGTGCTCGTTCCTACACTAATAGACGCATGTAATTATTTCTTTCCTGTTTGTTTTGCTTTTTGATTTGAATCCAAGTCTTGGTTAACTGACACCGGCAAATGACAGCACAGCAACACCTGGAAAATGGTGATGCTCTGATTAGCTTCTCTGGGACTGTTGGAACAGTTTAGGTGCTTATAGCTGCAATTTTTAATGAGTATGTCAAAAGGGGAAATAGTTGCTGATGTTTTAAAAAAAAAAAACAACAAAAATAACATCTCAAATCCATGCAGTGAAACACTTTCAAAATAATGATGATCAATCATTTATTTTATTCGTAAATCAATTGATTTACCATTTTGAAGAAGTTTAGTTCACCTTATCAAAACTTTTTACCTTGTCCCACTAGAAATGCCCCCCCCCCCGTATAAGCAAATTTACCCTAATACAGCACCTGCCACTAAACAGCTCAAATTTTGTACACTTGCTTTTTAATAGATGCACTTTCTAGTTTTCTCCATCGAATGGCTTTACATGTGGTCCTCACCCCTGGGTCTTACTTTATCACAGAGAATGAACCCTGCCAAATCCTGGACTATGGCAGGGCTGGTCAATGGGAACAACTGGTATTCCCATTTGTTTTATACTGGGAAATGAAGGAGGCATGTTCAGCGCCGTCTTTCAGAGGGAGGCAATCAGACGGGTCATTCTCAGTGAAAAGATAAGGCCCAGGGGTGAGGACCTAGCAGTTTTGGTCCTCCCCCTGAGTATTATCACTTGGAGAGGGTGTGTGTATATCGGGTGGCGTGAGTTGGGGGATAATTGCCCTTTAAACTTGACTTATACAAGGAAAACTGAAGGGAGGATAATTTCACATACTTTAAGATGTAGTTCTACTTAGTTCTAAGACTAATGAACCAAGGTTGTAATCAAGAGGGGACTTATTATTTGACATGACACCTACATATTTTTCAAACTAAAGGAAATTGCATTGACAGGGTAAATAAATACCAATACCAAAATATTAGCAATAATGTAGATTTTTCTTTATATTTCACATGTCAATGGTAATGCATAAAGCAATATATCTTTAGAACAGAGATGCTCATTTATATGTTGGCAGCCATCATTGTTCCACAAAATGGTGGGCATATTTCGTAAATTTCTATCGAAGTTTTGGGGTTTGGGTGGGGTTATTTACCTACACATATTTTTTCATTTGTGGACTGGAATTGCCATTAAAACCAATCCCATAACTAAGACTCAAAGACTTCCTGTTTCCTGTTTTTGCCCTATTTAAAGTGCTACCAAATATTAAGAATGTACAGTAGTTTTGTTCTAAATCTGATGGAACTACTGGTTCCATAATTTTGTCAATCAAAACTACTTGTAAAATTTTAATGTGGAACTGTCAAAATGTCAACTATCGATACCTAATTTCCACTGTGAAATGTAGTATTTTCTATGGAGAATTTTGGCTTGGCCAATGGTATTCCTTGATACTGTCCATGTTCCTCTACCACAAACAGATGTGCTTGGAGTTTTTCTAACTCTTTTTTTTTTTTTAGCATAAAGAACATAGGTATATATAACTTCAGGTCCTGCATTCAAAATTGAACCATCGGAGACTGATTTTAACGAGAAAGTTTCATAGTTTCAGGTCAGAACTAGGGATAGACTAGAACTCGAACTCGAGTTCGAGACGAACTTTATGAGCTCGGAACTCAAACTATTTGAACTAGTTCGGACGAAACTTTTTTTTTTTTTCGCTCACGCTGTATTTTTCGATAATTATCGAACAAATCAATAATGTATTGATTTACGGGCGTAACACTCAAATGTATCGTTCGCTAACCCTCTAAAGTATTGTTCGTTTTCGCTAACCTTTGAATGTACGGATCGTTTTTGCTAACCCTCGAAAGTATCGTTCGCTAACCCTCGAAAGTATCATTCGTTTTCGATAATCCTCAAAAGTATACCTCGATTTCGATAATCCTTGATTATATTTAATAATTCGGCAACCCTTGAATTCGTCGTAACCCTCGAATGTAGCTTGCCAAAACCCAACAATTGCCTGCTCGTGTTTAAGAAGTGTTTTAACAAGTTTTGGTGATAGTGACATGTTCCCCAGACTATTTCCCAGGTGCCACAGCCATTTACAGTAAGTTACCATTGTAAGTTTAGTTGTAAATCACTCAGACTTTTCGAACTATCACTCCCCCATTGATTTGAATGGGTCCGAATTCGAACTTTTGAACTTTCTCTGAAGTTCGAAAATTCAAAAAAGGACCGTACTTTATGAAGTTCGGCCATCTCTACTCAGAACTTTGGTTTGGACATCTGAGGTTCTGAGCTAAAACTGTCCCAATCTGCAGGATCCAGTTCACCTGGAGAATGTATTATTTTCCAGCTTGAACTTTTTATTCAACTATTTTTCATGCTTATCTGTAAAGCAATTTTGAAACTTTCATCCAGGTACAGGTAGACGGGCAAATGTTTTACGAACCACATTTACTGCCAATTTAAAAGCCAATATTAATATTTATCTGTTTGTTTATGTAAAGTTTAGCATTACTGATCGCGCCAGTATGGGGACATAAATTCTTATATCAAGACATAAATAAATTGCCTATTTCCATAAAAAGGTGTTAAAACACTTTATTGCTAAGCTACAAACAATAAAACACAGCGAACAGATATTTCAGTAGTATAATAATTCAGGTTCCTCATTGGAAGATCTGTAAAAGTGTTCGGTCAAATGGTGCTAACGCGATTTGCCTAATCTGTACTGAAGAGGCTCAACAAAATTAAAACATATTTATAAATGGTTTTTCTATTTCTAAGCTCTTAAGACCAACACATGGCTTGGCATGCTATAGATCTGCTATAGGAACATGAAAATTACCCAGAAACATTTTCTTTTAATGGACATGTAAAAAAAAAACAGATCAGGGGAATAGTTAAAATTGCCCTGGATTGTAGAATTTGTGATGTTTTGGGTTTGTCAAGTTGTTAATCAACAACTTGACAATTATATAGAACTGTAGGTAGAGATTAATTTCAGTAAAATACATAACAGAGCCTACTTTGGGTGTTTTGCATAAACATTTGCATATACTTAGTGTACATTAGATCAAACTTTGTTCCCTGAGCTGTCTTCACACCAACCACATATTTAATTTCCGTGCTTTGTGATCCACGCGGACAGAACAAGATTTTGTCAGTTCCTCCAATATGTTATTAGCGGGAATGGTTTAAGAGCGAAATCCAATAAAACATATGAAAAAGTATCAGAATCGTCACCTGACCTGAACAGCCAAGCTAATAAACTCTTGGAGCGAGAGGTTTTAAAAGACAGACCATGAATACAAATTTGGAAAATGATTTAGCTGCCTCTGCACTGCTGTCTAATTGTTTCATTACTCCATTATAAACCGTGAAAGCTGTAGATCCCTAGAGATGTCCAACATTCAGCCTTTTTTGTGATGTAGCTAAACAAACAGTAACATCTGCTTGCAAGATATATCAGCCATGGGCTATGGAAACTGTCTTGGGTGTAATATTGCGAGTTGGGTAGAGGTATCAAATTGATTAGCTTGATTTGATTGGCTATATGATTGTCTAGCTTCTGGCTAAACGTTGGCTCTATCATTTTAAATGGTTTACAGCTCTGATTGGTTCCAAGCTGTCTGGTATTGAAATTATTAGGACTTATAGATATGAGGAAAGCAGAATAGGTTTGTGCATTCCAAAAGCTGCCTATGTACGGCAAACTTACCTTTTGGTGTTCCTGGGATGTTCCAACACATACTGGTCTCTAAATAAGCTAGGGTTAAAAAAAATTCTTCTGTCGTACTAAAATGAACCCTGAATCACATCTCTATGTAAAGCTTATGAGAAGTTTTGCTGGAAAAGTTTGGCAATATAACTTCCTGCATATTTCCTGTTTCACCAGCTTGTAGCCATGTGACCAGTTTCTGCCCGCATTAGGTCTTAAGTGACCATGCCATGCTCCAGGGACAGGAGATGAGCAGAGGGTCAGGTTATGTCTCTTGATGTAGTAAGCTTGAACATTATCCACCATTAGAGATGGACTAGAACTCGAACTCAAGCCCGAGTTCGAGCCAAACTTATTGAGTTCAAAAGGACTCGGACATCTCGAACTATCCCGGACCCGAAATTCTCAGACTTTCGATAATTATCGAATTAGAAAATCGAACCATCTTCGAATCGTTTATGGAATAATTATTAAATGTTCAAATCGTTTATGGGATAATCATCGAATCTTCTAATTGTTTATGGGATAATCATCGAAAATCGAACGCGGGAGCTCGAAAGAATAAAATCAAATTTTTTTTTAAAGTTCTGGATATTCAAGCTTGATCCCCAGACCATTTCCCGGGTCCCAGGTCCATTTACATTTATTTACAATTGATATTTTAATTGTTTTTCATTTGAACTTTTCAAACTATTTGACTCCCATTGACTCCCGTTTTCGAACTTTCAAACTTTCCATATAGTTTGAAAGTTCAAATACGGACTGAACTTTTGGAAGTTCGGCCATCTCTAATATTTAACAGTAACTTTTTCAGAGAACACACTTGCCCTTTAATGTAAAATTGGTCACTTTTTTTTTAGCACTTTATTACAGTACATGGGATTCTAAGCAGAAATTTTTATTAAAGTGCCCCCATTCTCTAACTTTCTGGCAGAGCTTACTGTCTTCTTCACCTGCTCAAAGAACTTTTAGGAACAGCCAATGACAGTCAATCATTGGCTGTGATGTCAGCAGTCAGGAGAGGCTTCCTCTGCCAGAATAATTATCCTTAAATACTTCTAATAATGTGCTAAATGTATAAATAGGAATTGAGAGCGGGTTTCTGTTAAGTGACCATTTTTTTGTTTTAAATGGTATCTCCACTAAAGATAGGATATCTGAAACGGAACCCCTCAGTTCTGAAATCCGAACGTTCCGTCCGAAACCTGGCAGATCGTTCGGATATAGCGAATGTACAAGGTTAATTTTGAGGATTACTGAAAATAAACTCGTACATTCGGTAACCATCGAAAATACATTCTGAACCCAGAAAAGTAAGTTCCGTTCTCAGATCTTCGGGTTTTTTCCCAAGTTTTGTAAATCTGAAAACGGAAGGAAACTTCCACGTTTCAGCTATCTTTAATCTACACCCCCCAAAACAAAAATGAATAAGAAGAAGGAAATCCCCCCTAACCTCACTAGGTTTAAAATCCCAGAATCGTCTCCTAAATGTACTTTCCAGCCTTCATTCCCTTGTTCCTGGTCCCTTCTGCTGCCAATCACTGACACTGCTGACGATCCTGCCCCTTCTACTGCAATTATGCAGAAGAGCAGAAAAAGAAGCCGAAGGAATGAGGGCTGGTAAGTACCTTAAGAAGGGGTTTTAAACCTACTGTCTAGGGTTGGGGTCTTTCCTTCTTCTTTATTAATTTTTGTTTTGGCTAAGATTAGGGATGGCCGGTTCGCGGATCCGAACCCGGATCCGCCGCAGATTTATCCCATTCGCAAACGGCGGATTTTTCTGGATTTTCCGCCTTCCGAGCTCCGAACAGCAGATTTCGCGTATTTTCGAAATTACGAGATTTCTCGTATTTTCGAAAATTTCCGAAAAAACATATTTCGCAAATTTCCGAAAATACATATTTTCAAAATAACGAAATTACGAGGATTACTCATATTTTCGAAAATATGTATTTTCGAAAATTTTCGAAATTGCGAGGATTTCTCGTATTTTCGAGGATATTTTCCATTTTAACGGATTTTCGAATTTTCAAATTTTTTCGAAAATTCACGGATCCTCGAACGGACCGGATTTTGCGTAGTTCGGACATCTCTAGCTAAGATGCATGCATTATCAAAAGGGGGGAGGAGAGCTCCACTGTGCATGCCACAAACCTCTCAGAGGAGGAGAAAGTGGCAGATACGGAGGACACCCTGAGAGACTTCCTACTTTCCAGTTTCCTAGATTTTCATCAGGCCCTGCAGGACATCCATATGCAGCAGAAGAGAAAGGTAGGGGGATCTTTTAACACCACACAGTGGGCTCAACAGTGGGGCACATTTCAGCTGGGGGGGGGTGGACATGCCCTTTAACTCCTGGATTCCTTTTTTTATGCCTTGGAATTTAATTTATGGATTTATTTAAGCCATATAGAATTCCTTCAAAACCTGCCTTTTCAAACTTCAAAATTGAGGATGAAGAAAAGAAACCAGGAAATTGCACTTAGGAAAAAGCTGGGTACACCTGAATATGTCCACAAAATTCTAGATAATAAAACAGAGTATGTTAGGATTAGGGTGGAATTTTGGAATATGCAACCTGTGCACAATCATCAGACCCCTTCATTGTAAATTCCACCTGGGGGTATAGTACCCGGAGCGGGCGCCATGGCACAGGATACAACATAAGCTCAGGCAGGCCTTGTATAGGATAAAGGGCTCAGTCAGTAGAGAAGATTAACTGGTTGCCTGGGTAGAAAACTACTTTATCAGTAAAATAAACAAGCGCAAAAATGCTTTAATTCTCTGCAGTTCCCAGAATATAAAGAAGAAAAAAAAAACCTGTGTTATTTCCATTTAAAGGATGAACATTCAGATTGTTGGGCCAAAGCAGCTACATCTGGCAACGGAATAAAATAAATGGAGGAAATTGCTTTTTTTGAAATTACTCTTGATGACATGCTGCATACATTACCATATGGAGCAGGGAATATTTTATTCAGAAACAAGAGATTTAAAAAAAATAAACCACTCCGATTTGTAAACCTCATCATGTGGCTGTTTTACATGATGTGGCCATTTCAAAGTAATGTTCTATGAAAGTGGATTGCAGATATATAAGGTTTCGTATTTAAAAGCAGGTTTAGACTATACCCACAACCACCCTCTCCTGTTAATAGTACCTAGGGTGAGGACCTGAACTTCTAGGATCAGGTTGACCCTCCTCCTTTTCTCCATCCTTTAAACCTATTGGCAAACCCACCCTATTTCATATTCCAGATTTTGGACTGAAGAGAGGACAGAGCCGGGCTGGACCAGCGGCTAAAACAGCTGAGCCCAGGGGGCAGGATCTAGCAGTTTAGGTCCTCAGTCTAACTGTATGTGTAGTCCACAAAGAGTATCTTTATAAAAACAGCCATCATCAATGGACCAGATGGTCATCTGGCCCAAAATATTGGTGGTAGCACTTGGATTTGTTTGTTTTTTTAGGCCATGTCAACCCACCATATCTAAAATGTGTATTCTACTCAATGACCTACCCACAAACCCTCACAGATGCTCCTAAACTTAATAACACAATGTACTCTGCCAGCACTCTGCTTCTTTCCATTTGTGGGCATCATGGCTTCTCACTTCTCAGTGGTTACAAGCTTGTAACAAGCTCACAAAGTCAGCAGAGGAGGCAGAATCAACTTCACAGAAGTATTGAAGGTTCCAGAGTTGAGGGTGGATCTTGGTGTTATATTTAGGGGATAGGGGTGGACATACCTTTAAAATTTTCTTTTTTATAAATTCACGTATAACCATAGTCTGCAAACCTTTGGGTTGTAGGTATTGTCCATGTGCAGGCACTTAATTTCACAGGCAAATTGTTCCACTTCTTGGTACATAAGCCCTATATGTGAGTTGAACTATGCATCGGAGCAGTATTCACATATTAGCAGTATATAAGATCACAATGCCATAAAGCTTAGCTGTATTAATCACAAACTCTCTTTTATCAAGCCCGCAGATTTCCTTTTATGTGCCATGGTTACGCCCTGTTGAGCACCATTGACTATTTTAGGTAGAGTGGAGGGAAATAACAAAGGTTTATAATGTATCGACCAGCAGAATTTAATGGCTCGCAGCATCAAAACATCTTGACATTTACTGGCCGCCTTCATTCTAAAGCATTGCTTTGTATTTTGTTGACATTGGCTGATAGTTTACAGGCATGTTAGGACTGTATGGAAGAATAATACTGACAGTTTTTATACTGTACAAGTAACTACATAAATTGTAATCGGCAATAAATCAAAGATGCGCCTTAATGCTTTATAGATTATGATAGCTCAGAGCTACTAATGTTTCAGGTGTCTTACTCATGTTGCAGGTTTCTTTCAATAAAGATGATAGGGGTGATGCAAACCTGTTTATTTAAAAAAATTAAAAGGCAACTAAAGCCACAGAACTACACTGAACCAGAAGGAAGAACACCTTGATATAAAGCCAGTAATCTGTGTCTTACCTCTACCTGTGTCTTATTTTAATATGGGTGCAGGGAAATTTACCTAATTAACATAAGGCTTGTGCTTTACTTCACAGCATTCTAGTATCACACAGTTTGGTCAAGGACCATTATGTTCTACACATGCTCAGTCCTCAGCTATGGCAGAAACTTGTGACAGTTGGTCACACCCATTAATAATATCTAGCCAATCCTTTTACAGAACAGATACAGCAAGGAAGCATGTGACTGAGGTCAGGAGGTGTGGCCTGTCACTGCACATACACACAGATACTTCTGTGTGTATGTGCAGTGACACATACACACAGAATATATATTGGGAAAAAAACAGTTGAGTATGTAAATGACCTCACAGTTCTTAGAAAAACATAATTAAAGGGGAACTGTGGTCCCAAAACAAGTTGGTCCAGTAAGAAAGGCAAGAATATTACCTGTAAAACGAGTCCTGAACCACCTCTCTAGCATACACCGTTCTCATTCTATCATCAAAAGAAGTAACAAATAGTTAAGGGGCTGGATGGCTCCACAGTCCTGCCAAATCCCCCGTCCAGGGTCTCAAAAGGAAATTCTATTGGGGACCAAAGACAGTGCGATGGGAATGGTGAAATCTCGCAAATCGGGGGTGGGGGGTTTCAGGTGATCGGTCCAATTGGAAAGCAAAATGTTTCACGGTGAAGTCACGTTATTTATGTGTTTTTTAGATTTCAATGTATTTTAATCTCCTTTTACCGATTTCTCTCGTGTTTTTGTTACATTAACGTCCTCTCGCTGGATTCGTATTGTGATTGGTCTACAACGTCACAACGTTTATTATCAGGAGACGTTTTCATACCAAGACATTGGACGTATTTCAGGCGATTTCAAATATTCCGTCAAAACCGCAAAGTTCATGGCAAAGGCGCCTTGGTAAGCGAAAATTTCCCCACAGGTGTGTTGTGTGTCTTGTATCAGTTTAAGCGCCGAGGTCTAGGGGTGCATGTAGCCCATCCCGCAATGCAAAATCCTAATGCGTTTCTTGTGCTTTGCAGCGAAGCCTCAGACCTCACTGGTGATTAAACGCAGCTCGTCTGGACAATTGTCTCTGGTTGTTTAGAATATGGTGGCGGATTTATAAGACGCTTACCGTGATACCGTTGACATTCACGAATTTCGTACATTACAACTAGCCTGTGGGTGATCGGATTTTACAATTTACGTATTGTCCGTTCTCATAAACAATACATCCACATTTTGTCACCTTTACAATCGTTAAATTCGTATTTTGCAATAACTTGCTTTTATGTATCGGCCCTAAGTTTTATTTATGTTACACAGCCTCTTGGGTTAAGGGCAAGTTCACGTGTGTTGTTGTGTGGGGGGGGGGTTATCTACATTTTGGACAAAGTTTTTTGAGTGGACTTGCCCTTTAAAACAAATGAAGTTACATTTTAATCTCCTGGCTCCTGACGCACTGAAGTTGCTCTGCGTTCAGATCTCTCTGGAAATTCAATTTCCCTAATTTTTTTTTTTTTTAAACCAATGTTACCAAGTATCAACTTAAAAGGGGAAGTTTAACATCCTGTGAAACTGCCGGTACAATGTAGATGTGTGGATTTGTATTTGAAATCAAGAATATAAACTGCAAAAGAAAACAAAATCAGTCAATATTGTTTAAAGATTGTTTCTTTTAAGTTCTCTATAATAATTTCTTTGTTGCAAGGTTTATTTATTCCAACACCAGCCAGGCCAATTTTACAACTAAACTAAGATTATTTAATTCCTATATGTGAAAGCTTCTTCCTCCCCCAAAACCTACACTGTGTAAGATTGTACAAACACCTTACTGTGTAAGATTTGTACAAACACCTAACTGTGTAATATTGTGTGTCTCTGGTGGCACTACTATAAATCCATGTTTTTTAGAAACACACAGCCCAAGAATTTACAGGTTTCAATCTCATGGCTTACTTATGAAACATATAGTTCCTGACTAGTTAAAGGGAACCACAATATGGAATGTCCTGACTACGGTAAAGGGAACTACAATATGGAATGTCCTGCCTAGGTAAAGGGAACTCACAATATGGAATGTCCTGACAGGTAATGAACTACAATATGGAATGTCCTGACTAGTAAGGGAACCACAATATTGAAGGTCCTGATTAAGGGAACCACAATATGGAGGTCCTGACTAGGTAAAGGGAACTACAATATGGAAGGTCCTGACTATGTAAAGGGAACCACAATATGGAATTTCCTGACTAGGTAAGGACTACAATATGAAGGTCCTGACTAGGTAAAGGAACCACATATGGAAGGTCCTGACTAGGTAAAGGAACTCACAATATGGAAGGTCCGACTAGTAAAGGAACACAAAAATATGGAAGGTCCTGACTAGGTAAAGGGAACCACAATATGGAATGTCCCTGACTAGGTAAGGAACTACATATGGAATGTCCTGACTAGGTAAGGGAACCACAATTATGGAATGTCCTGACTAGGTAGGGAACTACAATTTGAGGTCCTGACTAGGTAAAGGGAACTACAATATGGAGGTCCTGACTAGTAAGGGAACTACAATATGGAAGGTCCTGACTAGTACAGGAACACTATGGAAGGTCCTGCTAGGTAAGGGCACCACAGTATGAATTCCTGCCGATGTAAGGACTACAATATGGAATGTCCTGACTAGGTAGGGAACTACAATATGGATGTCCTGACTAGGTAAAGGGAACCACAAATGGAATGTCCTGACTAGGTAAAGGGAACCACAATAGGAAGGTCCTGACTAGGTAAGGAAACACAATATGGAAGTCCTGACTAGGTAAAGGGAACCACAATATGGAATGTCCTGACTAGGTAAAGGGAACCACATATGGAAGGTCCTGACTAGGTAAAGGGACTACCATATGGAAGGTCCCTGACTAGGTAAAGGAACCACAATAGGAAGGTCCTGACTAGTTAAAGGGAACCTACAATATGGAATGTCCTGACTAGGTAAAGGGACCACAATATGGAGGTCCTGACTAGTAAAGGAACCACAATATGGAAGTTCCTGACTGGTAAAGGAACCACATATGGAAGGTCCTGACTAGGTAAAGGGAACTCAATATGGAATGTCCTGACTAGGTAAAGGGAACTACAATATGGAATGTCCTGACTAGGTAAGGGAACACAATTGGAAGGCCCTGCTAGTAAAGGAACCACAATATGGAAGGTCCTGAACTAGGTAAAGGGAATACAATATGGAATGTCCTGACTAGGTAAAGGGAACACAATATTGGAAGGTCCTGACTAGGTAAAGGAACCACATAGGGGAAGGGTCCTGACTAGGTAAAGGAACCACAAATGGAAGGTCCTGACTAGGTAAAGGGAACTACAATATGGAATGTCCTGACTAGTAAAGGGAACTACAATATGGAAGGTCCTGACTAGGTAAAGGGAACACAATATGGAGGTCCTGACTAGGTAAAGGGAACCACAATATGGAAGGTCCTGACTAGGTAAAGGACACACATATGGAATGTCCTGACTAGTAAGGGAACTACAATATGGAATGTCCTGACTAGGTAGGGAACTACAATATGGAATGTCCTGACTAGGTAAAGGGAACTACAATATGGAAGGTCCTGACTAGGTAAGGGAACAACACATATGGAAGGTCCTGACTAGGTAAAGGGAACTACATATGGAAGGCCTGACTAGGTAAAGGGAACTACAATATGGAATGTCCGACTAGGTAAAGGGAACTACATTAAGGTCCTGACTAGGTAAGGGAAACAATATGGAATGTCCTGACTAGGTAAAGGGACTACAATATGGAAGGTCCTGACTAGGTAAGGGAACTACAATATGGGAGGTCCTGACCAGGTAAAGGGAACTACTATGAATGTCCTGACTAGGTAAAGGGAACCACAATATGGAAGGTCCTGACTAGGTAAGGGAACCACAATATGAAGGTCCTGTCTAGGTAAAGGGAACTACAATTGAGGTCCTGACTAGGTAAGGGAACCACAATATAGAATGTCCTGACTAGGTAAAGGGAACCACAATATGGAAGGTCCTGACTAGTAAAGGAACCACAATATATGGAAGGTCCGACTAGGTAAAGGAACCACAATATGGAATGTCCTGACTAGTAAAGGGAACCACAATATGGAAGGTCCTGACTAGGTAAAGGAACTACAATATGGAAGGTCCGACTAGGTAAAGGGAACTACAATATGGGAAGGTCCTGACTAGGTAAAGGGAACTACAATATGGAATGTCCTCTAGGTAAGGAACCAAATGGAAGGTCCTGACTAGGTAAGGGAACTACATATGGAAGGTCCTGACTAGGTAAAGGAACACAATATGGAAGGTCCTGACTAGGTAAGGGACCACAATATGGGGTCCTGACTAGGTAAAGGGAACACACAATATGGAAGGTCCTGACTAGGTAAGGAACTACAATATGGAAGGTCCTACTAGGTAAGGACCACATATAGAATGTCCTGACTAGGTAAGGGAACTCAATATGGAATGTCCTGACTAGGTAAAGGGAACTACATATGGAAGGTCCTGACTAGGTAAAGGGAACACAATATGGAGGTCCTGACTAGGTAAGGGAACTACAATATGGAAGGTCCTGACTAGGTAAAGGGAACTACAATATGGAAGGTCCTGACTATGTAAAGGGAACTACAATATGGAAGGTCCTGACTAGGTAAGGGAACCACAATTGGAGGTCCTGACTAGGTAAAGGGAACCACAATATGAAGTCCTGACTATGTAAGGGAACTACAATATGGAGGTCCTGACTAGGTAAAGGGAACCACAATATGGAAGGTCCTGACTAGGTAAAGGGAACCACAATATGGAAGGTCCTGACTAGGTAAGGGAACACAATATGGAATGTCCTGACTAGTAAAGGGAACCAAATATGGAAGGTCCTGACTAGGTAAGGGAACCACATATGGAAGGTCCTGACTAGGTAAAGGGAACCACAATTGGAATGTCCTGACTAGGTAAAGGGAACACAATATGGAATGTCCTGACTAGGTAAGGGACCAATATGGAGTCCTGACATGTAGGGAACCACAATATGGAAGGTCCTGACTAGGTAAAGGAAACCACAATATGGAATGTCCTGACTAGGTAAAGGGAACGACAATAGGGAATGTCCTGACTAGGTAAAGGAACCACAATATGGAATGTCCTGACTAGGTAAAGGAACCACAATTGGAAGTCCTACTAGGTAGGGAACCACAATAGGGAATGTCCTGACTAGGTAAAGGGAACCACATCTGGAAGGTCCTGACTAGGTAAAGGGAACCCATATGGAAGGTCCTGACTAGGTAAAGGGAACACAATATGGAATGTCCTGACTAGGTAAAGGAACACAATATGGAATGTCCTACTAGGTAAAGGGAACCACAATATGGAAGGTCCTGACTAGGTAAAGGGAACTCAATATGGAAGGTCCTGACTATTAAAGGGAACCACAATTGGAAGTCCTGACTAGGTAAAGGGAACACAATATGGAAGGTCCTGACTAGGTAAAGGACCACCCAATATGGAAGGGTCCTGACTAGGTAAGGGAACCACAATATGGAAGGTCCTGACTAGGTAAAGGGAACCACATATAAGTCCTGACTAGGTAAAGGGAACTACAATAATGTTCCTGACTAGTATAAGGGAACTACAATATGGAAGGTCCTGACAATGGTAAAGGAACTACAATATGGAAGGTCCTGACTAGGTAAGGAGGGAATACAATATGGAAGGTCCTGACTAGGTAAAGGGAACTACAATATGGAAGGTCCTGACTAGTTAAAGGGAACACAATATGGAAGGTCCTGACTAGGTAAGGGAACCACAATATGGAAGGTCCTGACTAGGTAAAGGGAACTACAATATGGAAGGTCCTGACTAGGTAAGGGAACTACAATATGGAAGGTCCTGACTAGGTAAGGGAACCACAATATGGAAGGTCCTGACTAGGTAAGGAACCACAATATGGAAGGTCCTGACTAGTAAAGGGAACCACAATATGGAATCCTTGACTAGGTAAAGGAACCACAATATGAATCCTACTAGTAAAGGACGACAATATGGAATGTCCTGACTAGTAAGGGAACCACAATATGGAATGTCCGACTAGGTAAAGGGAACCACAATATGGAGGTCTCTACTAGGTAAAGGGAACCACAATTGAATGTCCTGACTAGGTAAAGGAACGACATATGGAATGTCACTGAAACTAGGTAAGGGAACCCAATATGGAATGTCCACTAGGTAAAGGGAACCACATATGGAGGTCCTACTGGTAAGGGACCCAATATGGAATGTCGACTAGGTAAAGGGAACCACAATATGGAAGTCCTGACTAGGTAAAGGGAACTACAATATGGAATGTCCTGACTAGGTAAAGGGAACCACAATAGGAAGGTCCTGACTAGGTAAGGGAACCACAAATGGAAGGTCCTGACTAGGTAAGGGAACCACAATATGGAAGGTCCTGACTAGGTAAAGGGAACCAACATATGGAATGTCCTACTAGGTAAGGGAACCACATATGGAATGTCCTGCTAGTAAGGGAACTAACTATGGAAGGTCTGACTATAAGGGAACCACAAATTGAAGTCCTGACTAGGTAAAGGGAACCACAATATGGAAGTCCTGACTAGGTAAGGGACCACCATATGGAAGGTCCTGACTAGGTAAAAGGGAACCACAATAGGGAATGTCCTGACTAGGTAAAGGGAACCACAATTGGAATGTCTGACTAGGTAAAGGGAACCACAATATGGAAGTCCTGACTAGGTAAAGGGAACCACATATAAGGTCTGACTAGGTAAAGGGAACCACAATATGGAATGTCCTGACTAGGTAAAGGGAACCCAATATGGAAGGTCCTGACTAGGTAAAGGGAACCACAATATGGAAGTGCCTGACTAGGTAAAGGGAACCACATATGGAATGTCCTGACTAGGTAAGGGAACCACAATATGGAAGGTCTGACTAGTAAAGGGAACCACAATATGGAATGTCCTGACTAGGTAAAGGAAAACACAATATGGAGGTCCTGACTAGGTAAAGGGAACCACAATGGGGTCCTGACTAGGTAAAGGACACATATGGAATGTCCTGACTAGGTAAAGGGAACCACAATTGAAGTCCTGACTAGTAAAGGGAACCACATATGGAATGTCCTGACTAGGTAAAGGGAACCACAATATGAAGGTCCTGACAGGTAAAGGGAACCACAATATGGAATGTCCTGACTAGGTAAGGGACCACAATATGGAAGTCCTACTAGTTAAGGAACCACATATGGAATGTCCTGACTAGGTAAAGGGAACCACAATATGGAAGGTCCTGCTAGTAA
This sequence comes from Hymenochirus boettgeri, assembly GCA_019447015.1. NCBI lineage: Eukaryota > Metazoa > Chordata > Amphibia > Anura > Pipidae > Hymenochirus > Hymenochirus boettgeri. The sequence goes on along the minus strand of CM033471.1, from coordinate 31,829,043 downwards.
GGAACCACAATATGGAATGTCCTGACTAGGTAAAGGGAACACATATATGGAGTCCTGACTAGGTAAAGGGAACCACATATGGAAGTCCTGACTAGGTAAAGGGACCACAATATGGAAGGTCCTGACTAGTAAAGGGAACCACAATATGGAAGGTCCTGACTAGGTAAAGGGAACCACATATGGATGTCCTGACTAGGTAAAGGGAACAAATAGGAATGTCCTGACTAGTAAGTAACCAATAGAAGTCCTGACTAGTAAAGGAACCACATATGGAATCCTGACTAGTAAAGGGACCACAATATGGAAGGTCCTGACTAGGTAAAGGGAACCCATAGGAATGTCCTGACTAGGTAAGGAACCACAATATGGAATGTCCTGACTAGGTAAAGGGAACCACAATATGAAGTCCTGACTGGTAAAGGGACCCACAATATGGAATGTCCTGACAGGTAAAGGGAACCACAATATGAATGTCCTGACTAGGTAAAGGGAACTACAATATGGAATGTCCTGACTAGGTAAGGTAACCACAATAGGGAAGGTCCTGACTAGGTAAAGGGAACCACAATATGGAATGTCCTGACTAGGTAGGGAACCACAATATGGAAGGTCCTGACTAGGTAAAGGGAACTACAATATGGGGTCCTGACTAGGTAAAGAACCACAATTGGAAGGAAGTCCTACTAGGTAAAGGGAACGACTATGGAGGTCCTGACTAGGTAAAGGGAACTCACAATATGAAGGTCCTGACTAGGTAAGGGAACCACAATAGGGAAGGTCCTGACTAGGTAAGGGAACTACAATATGGAAGGTCCGACTAGTAAAGGGAACTACAATATGGAATGTCCTGACTAGGTAAAGGGAACACAATATGGAATGTCCTGACTAGGTAAGGGAACTACAATATGGAAGGTCCACTAGTAAGGGAACACAATATGAGTCCTGACTAGGTAAGGGAACCACAATATGGAATGTCCTGACTAGTAAAGGGAACACAATATGGATGTCCTGACTAGGTAAAGGGACCACAATATGAAGGTCCTGACTAGGTAAAGGAACCATATGGAATGTCCTGACTAGTAAAGGGAACTACAATATGAAGGTCCTGACTAGGTAAGGGAACAACAATATGGAAGGTCCTGACTAGGTAAAGGAAACCACATTGGAATGTCCCTGACTGGTAAAGGAACTACAATATGGAAGGTCCTGACTAGGTAAAGGGAACTACAATATGGAAGGTCCTGACTAGGTAAAGGGAACTACAATATGGAAGGTCCTGACTAGGTAAATGGAACTACAATATGGAATGTCCTGACTAGGTAAAGGGAACTACAATATGGAATGTCCTGACTAGGTAAAGGGAACTACATATGAAGGTCCTGACTAGGTAAGGACACCATATGGAAGGTCCGACTAGGTAAAGGAACTACAATTGGAATGTCCTGACTAGGTAAGGGAATACTATGAATGTCCTGACAGGTAAAGGGACTACATATGAAAGGTCCTGACTAGGTAAGGAACTACAATATAATGTCCTGACTAGGTAAAGGGATACAATATGAATGTTCCTGACTAGGTAAAGGAACTACAATATGGAAGGTCCTGACTAGGTAAAGGGAACCACAATATGGAATGTCCTGACTAGGTAAAGGAACCACAATATGGAATGTCCTGACTAGGTAAGGGAACCACAATATGGAATGTCCCTACTAGAGGTCCCTGACTAGTTAAACGGGCCACATCCTGTCCTGTGCTAGGCCACACATAGATGAACCACCAATATGGAATGTCCTGACTAGGTAAAGGACCACAAATATGGAATGGTCCTGACTAGGTAAAGGGAACCACAATATGGAATGTCCTGACTAGTAAAGGGACCACATATGGAAGGTTCCTGACTAGGTAAGGGACCACAATTGGAATGTCCTGACTAGGTAAAGGGAACCACAATATGGAAGGTCCTGACTAGGTAAAGGGAACTACAATATGGAAGGTCCTGACTAGGTAAAGGAACCACAATAGGGAAGGTCCTGACTAGGTAAAGGGATCCACAATATGGAAGGTCCTGACTAGGTAAAGGGAACTACAATATGGAAGGTCCTGACTAGGTAAAGGAACCACAATATGGAAGGTCCTGACTAGGTAAAGGAACTATGGAGTCCTGACAGTAAGGGAACACAATATGGAATGTCCTGACTAGGTAAAGGACTACATATGGAAGTCCTGACTAGGTAAGGAACTACATATGGAAGTCCTGACTAGGTAAAGGAACTACAATATGGAAGGTCCTGACTAGGTAAAGGGAACACATATGGAAGTCCTGCCTAGGTAAAGGGACCACATATGGAATGTCCTGACTAGTAAAGGGAACCACAATAGGAAGGTCCTGACTAGGTAAAGGGAACCACATATGGATGTCCTGACTAGGTGGGAACTCAATATGGAAGGCCTGACTAGGTAAGGGAACTCCAATATGGAAAGGTCCTGACTAGGTAAAGGAACCACATATGGAAGTCCTGACTAGGTAAGGGAACTACAATATGGAATGTCCTGACTAGGTAAAGGGAACTACAATATGGAAGGTCACTCTACTAGGTCAAGGGAACTACAATATGGAGTCCTGACTAGGTAAGGGAACTCCAATATGGAAGGTCCTGACTAGGTAAAGGGAACTACAATATGGAATGTCCTGACTAGGTAAAGGAACTACAATATGGAATGTCCTGACAGGTAAAGGGAACCACAATAGTGGAAGGTTCCTGACTAGGTAAAGGGAACCACAATATGGAAGGTCCTGACTAGGTAAAGGGAACCCACATATGGAAGGTCCTGACTAGGTAAAGGGAACCCAATATGGAAGTCCTGACTAGGTAAAGGGAACCACAATATGGAAGGTCCTGACTAGGTAAAGGGAACTACAATAGGAGGTCCTGACAAGGTAAAGGAACCACAATATGGAAGGTCCTGACTAGGTAAGGGAACCACAATATGGAATGTCCTGACTAGGTAAAGGGAACCACAATATGGAAGGTCCTGACTAGGTAAAGGAACCACAATATGGAAGGTCCTGACTAGGTAAAGGAACCACAATATGAAGGTCCTGACTAGGTAAAGGGAACTACAATATGGAATGTCCTGACTAGGTAAAGGGAACTACAATATGGAATGTCCTGACTAGGTAAAGGGAACCACAATATGGAAGGTCCTGACTAGGTAAAGGAACCACAATATGGAAGGTCCTGACTAGGTAAAGGGAACTACAATATGGAATGTCCTGACTAGGTAAAGGAACCACAATATGGAAGGTCCTGACTAGGTAAAGGAACCACAATATGAAGGTCCTGACTAGGTAAAAGGACCACCATATGGAAGGTCCTGACTAGGTAAAGGGAACTACAATATGGAAGGTCCTGACTAGGTAAAGGGACCACACTATGGAAGGTCCTGACTAGGTAAAGGACCACATATGGAAGGTCCTGCTAGGTAAAGGAACCACAATATGGAATGTCCTGACTGGGTAAAGGGAACCACATATGGAAGGTCCTGAACTGGTAAAGGAACCACAATATGGAAGGTCCTGACTAGGTAAAGGGAACCACAATAATGGAATGTCCTGACTAGGTAAGGGAACCACAATATGGAATGTCCTGACTAGGTAAAGGGACAACAATATGAATGTCCTGACTAGGTAAAGGAACCCAATATGGAAGTTCCTGACTAGGTAAAGGGAACCACAATTGGAATGTCCTGACTAGGTAAAGGGAACCACAAATGGAATGTCCTGACTAGGTAAGGGAACCACAATATGAATGTCCTGACTAGGTAAAGGGAACCACAATATGGAATGTCCTACTAGGTAAAGGGAACCACCAATATGGAAGTCCTACTAGGTAAAGGGAACCACAATATGGAAGGTCCTGACTAGGTAAAGGGAACTACAATATGGAAGGTCCTGACTAGGTAAAGGGAACTACAATATGAATGTCCTGACTAGGTAAGGGAACACAATTGGAAGGTCCTGACTAGGTAAAGGAACCACAATATGGAAGGTCCTGACTAGGTAAAGGGAACTACAATATGGAAGGTCCTGACTAGGTAAAGAACCACAATATGGAAGGTCCTGACTAGGTAAAGGGAACCACAATATGGAAGGTCCTGACTAGGTAAAGGGAACCACAATATGGAAGGTCCTGACTAGGTAAAGGGAACCACAATGGAAGTCCTGACTAGGTAAAAGGGACCACAATATGAATGTCCTGACTAGGTAAAGGGACTACAATATGGAATGTCCTGACTAGGTAAAGGGAACTACAATATGGAATGTCCTGACTAGGTAAGGGAACCACAATATGGAGGTCCTGACTAGGTAAAGGAACCACAATATGGAATGTCCTGACTAAGTAAAGGGAACACAATATGGAAGGTCCTGACTAGTAAGGGAACTACAATATGGAAGGTTCCTGACTAGGTAAAGGAACCACATATGGGAGGTCCACTGCTAGGTAAAGGGAACTTACAATATGGAAGGTCCTGACTAGGTAAAGGAACTACAATAGGAAGTCCTGATAGGAAAGGAACCACAATATGGAAGTCCTGACTAGGTAAAGGGAACCACAATATGGAGGTCCTGACTAGGTAAAGGGAACTACAATATGGATGTCCTGACTAGGTAAAGGGAACTACAATATGGAACTGTCCTACTAGTAAGGAACTACAATATGGAAGGTCCTACTAGGTAAAGGAACTACAATATGGAAGGTCCTGACTAGGTAAAGGGAACGACAATATGGAAGTTCCTGACTAGGTAAGGGAACGACAATATGGAATGTCCTACTAGGTAAGGGAACCACAATATGGAATGTCCTGACTAGGTAAAGGGAACCACAATATGGAATGTCCTGACTAGGTAAAGGGAAACACATATGGAAGGTCCTGACTAGGTAAAGGGAACCACACTATTGAAGGTCCTGACTAGGTAAGGAACCAAAATGGAGTCCTGACTAGGTAAAGGAACTACAATATGGAAGGTCCTGACTAGGTAAAGGGACCTACATATTGAAGGTCTGACTAGGTAAAGGGAACTACAATATGGAAGGTCCTGACTAGGTAAATGGAACTACAATATGGAATGTCCTGACTAGGTAAAGGGAACTACAATATGGAATGTCCTGACTAGGTAAAGGGAACTACAATATGGAAGGTCCTGACTAGGTAAAGGGAACTACAATATGGAATGTCCTGACTAGGTAAAGGGAACTACAATATGGAATGTCCTGACTAGGTAAAGGGAACTACATATGGAAGGTCCTGACTAGGTAAAGGGAACTACAATATGGAAGGTCCTGACTAGGTAAAGGGAACTACAATATGGAATGTCCTGACTAGGTAAAGGGAACTACAATATGGAAGGTCCTGACTAGGTAAAGGGAACTACAATATGGAAGGTCCTGACTAGGTAAAGGGAAACCACAATATGAAGGTCCTGACTAGGTAAGGGAACTACAATATGGAATGTCCTGACTAGGTAAGGGAACCACATATGGAAGGTCCTGACTAGGTAACAGGGAACTACAATATGGAAGGTCCTGACAGCTAAAGGGAACTACAATAGGAATGTCCTGACTAGGTAAGGAACTACAATATGGAAGGTCTGACTGGTAAGGGAACTACAATATGGAATGTCCTGACTAGGTAAAGGGAACTACAATATGGAATGTCCTGACTAGGTAAAGGGAACCACAATATGGAAGGTCCTGACTAGGTAAAGGGACTACAATAGAATGCGACAGTAAGGAACCACAAATGGAATGTCCTGACTAGGTAAAGGGAACCACAATAGGAGGTCTGACTAGGTAAAGGGAACTACAATATGGAAGGTCCTGACTAGGTAAAGGGAACTACAATATGGAATGTCCTGACTAGGTAAAGGGAACTCCGATATGGAAGGTCCTGACTTTTGACCTATTTGTTTCCCTGGTGGAGGGCATTTTATTTCCTGATGAAATCTCCCGTAATGGATGTTCTAGATTGTCTGTTTTAGGAATTTGGCCTTTTTTAAATTCCACCTTCAACCCAATCACCAGACAAGAGGTTAATGTGATAATGTTTTAACTGTGTCATTGTGGTAACATGTTTAATAACCTTCTAGAATAAATATCTCTACTACTTTTGGTTTTCTATTCTATTCATGTTTGCACATTTCCCCTTTAATCCTTTCTGTGTTCCCAGAAGCCTCAGCTGGAAGAGGTAAGTTACAGCTTCAGTCGTCTGGAAGGAACAGGCTGTGTTTGTCAGAGGAGCATTCCCAGAATCCCACAGTATAAATGTCACTGTTACGACAGAAACAGTTGTCCCTGAGCTTCCTTCCTTCAATGACACCAGACACAAGGCCCTAAACCACTTGCCCTGCCTGGGGCCACATTACTAGTGCAGGATCTCCCCGAAACCTGAAATCGTCTCTTATGGACCCGATGACCAGGGACCGACCGTGGTGAGATTGACCTCAACATCGTTGACTTTGATTTTGAACACTGATGGTCCGTAAAGTTTCAGGCACCAGATCATCAGGAACAAGAGAGAAAATAGGAAAATAAAGAGAAAACGTCTGTTACTAGGAAATGGGAACAGGGCCTTACAGGTGGAGAGCAGGAAACCGTCTGTGGACCCCTAAATCCCCAACAGAGGTCCCATTCAGGTCTGGGGGTGTCACACACTTTGCTCCGCTGTCTAACCCCACTATCTCCAGCCACTTGGTCAGGAAGCGGATATTGCAGTCGCAGTGCAGGGGATCTTGGAAAGGTCAAGTTTGGCAAGCATAGATTGTCAAAGGCCCTGGAGGTATTGAAGTCAGATGATATTGTGAAGATAAAGCTCCTCTGTTGTGGGGAAACACTGGGACACTGGTCAGGTCTCTGTGGCTGCAATTGGTCTTGATATTGTGAGGGCAGAGCTGTACAATCACTCTTGTAGGACAAAACATTTCCATCCAACGCTGCCAAGAAGGGAATCCATAGGAGGATTAAATTGGCCCAAAGAGCATCCTGGAAACAAAAGTCAGTATTAGCAAAGTATTGTAGTATCATCTACTATGATAGATGATCATCCTCATTGTAGTATTGTATTGTAGTATCATCTACATCCTCATTGTAGTATAGTATTGTAGTATCATCCTACATCCTCATTGTAGTATAGTATTGTAGTATCATCTACATCCTCATTGTAGTATAGTTATTGTAGTATCATCTACATCCTCATTGTAGTATAGTTTGTAGAATCATCACATCCTCATGTAGTATAGTATTGTAGTAATCATCTACATCCTCATTGTGTATTAGTATTGTAGTATCATCTACATCCTCATTGTAGTATAGTATTGTAGTATCATCTACATCCTCATTGTAGTATAGTATTGTAGTATCATCTACATCCTCATTGTAGTATAGTATTGTAGAATCATCTACATCCTCATTGTAGTATTGTATTGTACTATCATCTACATCCTCATTGTAGTATTGTATTGTAGTATCATCTACATCCTCATTGTAGTATATTATTGTAGTATCATCTACACCCTCATTGTAGTATAGTATTGTAATATCGTCTACATACTCATTGTAGTATTGTATTGTAGTATCATCTACATCCTCATTGTAGTATTGTATTGTAGTATCATCTACACCCTCGTAGTATAGTATTGTAATATCGTCTACATACTCATTGTAGTATAGTATTGTAGCATCATCTACACCCTCATTGTAGTATAGTATTGTAGTATCATCCACAACCTCATTGTAGTATAGTATTGTAATATCATCTACATCCTCATTGTAGTATAGTATTGTAATATCATCAACACCCTCATTGTAGTATTGTATTGTAGTATCATCTACACCCTCATTGTAGTATAGTATTGTAGTATCACCTACATCCTCATTGTAGTATTATATTGTAGTATCACCTACATCCTCATTGTAGTATAGTATTGTAGAATCATCTACATCCTCGTTGTAGTATTATATTGTAGTATCATCTACATCCTTATTGTAGTATTGTATTGTAGTATCATCCACATCCTCATTATAGTATAGTATTGTATTATCATCCACAACCTCATTGTAGTATAGTATTGTAATATCATCTACATCTCCATTGTAGTATAGTATTGTAGTATCATCTACATCCTTATAGTAGTATTGTATTGTAGTATCATCTACACCCTCATTGTAGTATCATCTACACCCTCAATCCCTCATTGTAGTATTGTATTGTAGTACCATCTACATCCTCATTGTAGTATTATCTACACCCTCATTGTAGTATAGTATTGTAGTATCATCTACACCCTCATAATAGTATTGTATTGTAGTATCATCTACACCCTTATTGTAGTATTGTATTTTAGTATCTACATCCTCATTGTAGTATTGTATTGTAGTATCTACATCCTCATTGTAGTATAGTATTGTAGCATTATTTACACCCTCATTGTAGTATTGTAGTATCATCTACAATCTCATTGTAGTATTGTATTGCAGTATCATCTACATCTTTATTATTGTATTGTACTATCATCTACAACCTCATTGTAGTATAGTATTGTAGTATCATCTACATCCTCATTGTAGTATAGTATTGTACTATCATCTACATCCTCATTGTAGTATAGTATTGTAGTATCTGGATGGTTCCCCAACCTCCTAATTACAATACGGAAAGAAATGATCAACAAAGCAACTCCGTATATAAGGTTAAATTCACCAATAGAACATGTCAGAGGACACAAGGACATCCCTTAAAACTTGAAGAAAAAAGGTTTAGGCTTCAAGTTGGGAAAGGGTTTTTCACTGTGAACCGGTAAAGCTATGGAACTGTCTTCCAGTGGACATTGTTATGGCAGGTTCATTGGTCAGTTTAATAAAAAGCTGGATGAGTTTCTACAAACAAGGAATGTTACAAGTTACTGGGATTGATACATAAAGTAGAGTTGGGAAGGGTTGTCACTGTGAGAACGTTAAAGCTATAGAACTGTCTTCCAGTGGACCTTGTTATGGCAGTTCATTGGTCATTTTTAATAAAAGCTGGATGAGTTTTCTACAACAAAGGAATGTTACAAGTTACTGGTTGATACATAAAGTAGAGTTGGGAAGGGTTTTCACTGTGAGAATGGTAAAGCTATGGAACGTCTTCCAGTGGACTTGTTATGGCAGGTTCATTGGTCAGTTTAATAAAAGCTGGATGAGTTTCTACACAAGGAATGTTACAAGTTACTGGTATTGATACATAAAGTAGAGTTGGGAAGGGTTTTTCACTGTGAACGGTAAAGCTATGGAACTGTCTTCCAGTGGACGTTTGTTATGGCAGGTTCATTGGTCAGTTTAATAAAAAGCTGGATGAGTTTCTAAACAACAGGAATGTTACAAGTTACTGGGATTGATACATAAAGTAGAGTGGGAGAGTTTGTCACTGTGAGAACGGTAAAGCTATGGAACTGTCTTCCAGTGGACGTTGTTATGGCAGGTTCATTGGTCATTAATAAAAAGCTGGATGAGTTTCTACAAAACAAGGAATGTTACAAGTTACTGGTATTGATACTAAAGTAGAGTTGGGAAAGGGTTTTTCACTGTGACCGGTAAAGCTATGGAACTGTCTTCCAGTGGACGTTGTTACGGCAGGTTCATTGGTCGTTTAATAAAAAGCTGGATGAGTTTCTACAAACAAGGAATTTTACAAGTTACTGGTATTGATACATAATAGAGTTGGGAAAGGGTTTTTCACTGTGAACCGTAAAGCTATGGAACTGTCTTCCAGTGGACGTTGTTATGGCAGTTTCATTGGTCAGTTAATAAAAGCTGGATGAGTTTCTACAAACAAGGATGTTACAAGTTACTGGTATTGATACATAAAGTAGAGTTGGGAAAGGGTTTGTCACTGTGAGAACGTGTAAAGCTATGACTGTCTTCCAGTGGACGTTGTTATGGCAGTTCATTGGTCATTTTAATAAAGCTGGATGAGTTTCTACAAACAAGGAATGTTACAAGTTACTGGTATTGATACATAAAGTAGAGTTGGGAAAGGGTTTTGTCACTGTGAGAACGGTAAGCTATGGAACTGTCTTCCAGTGGACGTTGTTATGGCAGGTTCATTGGTCAGTTTAATAAAAGCTGGATGAGTTTCTACAAACAAGGAATGTTACAGTTACTGGGATTGATACATAAAGTAGAGTTGATCCAGGAAATTTCCGATTGTCACTTTTTGCCACAATTTTTTCCCCCTTCATAAATTTGGTGGCTTTTTTTTGCCTTCCTCTGGATCAGTTAGGCAGGAAATGAGGATATTGCTAGATGGTTGGACTGGATGGACGTATGTCTTATTCAACCTCAAATACTATACTATACTATACTGTACTTACTATACTGTACTATACTATACTATACTATCCTAATATATGCGGTAGGGGTTGCTTGATAAATCAGTGAAAATATGGAGCCTGTGGTACCACTATATGGTATGAATATATCATCGGGAATAATCACTGTATAACAAGGGTCTAAACAGGATGCTATGAAATCCCATTACACCTAAATGATGTGTCCAGACCCCATTATATATAAATATCTTTAAACCACATCAGATATTAGGACAATCGGCATTCCCCAAAACACTGTTAGTTCCCCCTTCCTAAATTGTTATATATTAGCACTATAAAAAAAGGTACCTATTCAATCATACAGTTGTATTATGCTTGTCAATTTTTCAAAAATCGCAAGTAAGATATCAAGATGTAAAATAAATCCTAATAATAGTGATTGTTTGATGAAATCTCTATTACTGTTATAATTTACAAAATGTAATGGGTACAATTTTTTTTTGAATAAAGAAACAAGTTTTAAAAAAACCTATATAAAATGTTCATAAAATTCTACTACGTCTACTACTATAATATACAATACTACTGATGCTACACTACTATTATATATAATAATAATAAAATAATATAATAATAATAATAATAATATAATAGTAGTACAATACTGCTGCTGCTACTACTATTGATACTACTACTACTACTATTACTATTACTACTACTACTACTACTACTACTACTACTACTACTACTACTACTAATAATAATAATAATAATAATAATAATAATAATAATAATAATAATAATAATTATAATAATAGTAGTACAATACTGCTGCTACTACTATTGATACTACTACTACTACTACTACTACTACTACTACTACTACTACTATTACTACTACTACTACTACTACTACTACTACTACTACTACTACTATTACTATTACTACTACTGCTACTACTACTACTAATAATAATAATAATAATAATAATAATAAATACTACTACTATAATAATAATAATGACAGTGATAATATAATAAAATATAAAAAACCAGTAAACAATAACATAAATAATTATATAAGTAATATAACTAATAAATTATTAATAATAAAGTAATAATCAATATACATAACAATAATATTTAAACATATAACAAATAAAAATAATAATATAAATAATATATATATAATAATTTAACAATAACAATTTATATAAATAGATAATAATCAATATAATATAAATAATAAACAATATAATATATATATAATAACAATATTACTTATTATACAAATACATATATATAATATAATATAATATAAAATAATATATAATAATAATAATAAATTTAATATAAATATAATAAATATTATAAAAATAATAACAATATTATATAAATAATAATAACAATATAATATAATAATAATAATCAATAATAATAGTTTCCCTTTTCCCCATGCTGTGACTTTAACAAATAAAATCAAATCTCACGGATGGCCAATGAATGAAATGACATGATTACTGTACCAGTCCAAGTGAATGTGACTGAATATTACTCAATATACTGGTGAATGAACCTTTCTAGGTGACTTTCTATCACAGTCCTGATATTCCTCCTGTAATAAACCCATAGTTGTTATTATTATTATTATAGTATACCTACTGTATATCGTTCCGATTAATATTATTGTATATTTATATCATTACCATTATTATTATTATGGCATACCTAATGTATACCGTTACGATTATTATTATTGCATATCTATATTGTTACCGTTATAATTATTATTGTATATATTGTTACTGTTATTATTATTGTATATCTATATCGTTACTGTTATAATTATTATTGTATATATTGTTACTGTTATTATTATTGTATATCTATATCGTTACTGTTATATTATTATTTTATATCTATATCATTACTGTTATTATGATTTTGTATATCTATATTGATACTGTTATTATTATTACTGTACATCACTATCGTTACTGTTATAATTATTACTGTACATCACTATCGTTACTGTTATAATTATTACTGTATATCACTATCGTTACTGTTATAATTATTACTGTACATCATTATCGTTACTGTTATATTATTACGTACATCACTATCGTTACTGTTATAATTATTACTGTATATCCTATCGTTACTGTTATAATTATTACTGTACATCACTATCGTTACTGTTATAATTATTACTGTATATCACTATCGTTACTGTTATAATTATTACTGCACATCACTATCGTTACTGTTATAATTATTACTGTATATCACTATCGTTACTGTTATAATTATTACTGTACATCACTATCGTTACTGTTATAATTATTACTGTATATCACTATCGTTACTGTTATAATTATTACTGTACATCACTATCGTTACTGTTATAATTATCACTGTACATCACTATCGTTACTGTTAGAATTATTACTGTACATCACTATCTGTTTACTGTTAGAATTATTACTGTACCATCACTATCGTTACTGTTAGAATTATTACTGTACATCACTATCGTTACTTGTAAATTATTACTGTACTCACTATCGTACTGTTATAATTATTACTGTACATCACTATCGTTACTGTTAATTATTACTGTACATCACTATCGTTACTGTTATATTATTACTGTACATCACTATCGTTACTGTTATAATTATTACTGTACATCACTATCTTTACTGTTATATTATTCTGTCTCACTATCGTTACTGTTACTTATATTATTACTGACCACTATCGTTACTGTTATAATATTATCACTGTATATCACTATCGTTACTGTATAATTATCACTGTACATCACTATCGTTACTGTTATAATTATTACTGTACATCACTATCGTTACTGTTATAATTATTACTGTACATCACTATCGTTACTGTTAGAATTATTACTGTACATCACTATCGTTACTGTTATATTATTACTGTACATCACTATCGTTACTGTTAGAATTATTACTGTACATCACTATCGTTACTACTGTTATAATTATTACTGTACATCACTATCGTTACTGTTATATTATTACTGTACATCCTACGTTACTGTTATAATTATTCTGTACTCACTATCGTTACTGTTAGAATTATTACTGTACATCACTATCGTTACTGTTAGAATTATTACTGTACATCACTATCGTTACTGTATAATTATTACTGTACTCACTATCGTTACTGTTAGAATATTACTGTACATCACTATCGTTACTGTTAGAATATTACTGTACATCACTATCGTTACTGTTATAAGAATTATACTGTACATCACTATCGTTACTGTTAGAATTATTACTGTACATCACTATCGTTACTGTTATAATTATTACTGTACATCACTATCGTTACTGTTATAATTATTACTGTATATCACTATCGTTACTGTTATAATTATCACTGTACATCACTATCGTTACTGTTATAATATCTGTACACACTATCGTTACTGTTAGAATTATTACTGTACATCACTATCGTTACTGTTAGAATTATTACTGTACATCACTATCGTTACCTTTTATTATTATTACTGTACATCACTATCGTTACTGTTAGAATTATTACTGTACATCACTATCGTTACTGTTATAATTATTACTGTACATCACTATCGTTACTGTTATAATTATTACTGTACATCACTATCGTTACTGTTAGAATTATTACTGTACATCACTATCGTTACTGTTATAATTATTACTGTACATCACTATCGTTACTGTTAGAATTATTACTGTACATCACTATCGTTCCTGTTATAATTATTACTGTACATCACTATCGTTACTGTTATAATTATCACTGTACATCACTATCGTTACTGTTATAATTATTATTGTACATCACTATCGTTACTGTTATAATTATTACTGTACATCACTATCGTTACGTTTATTATTATTGTACATCACTTCGTTCTGTTATAATTATTATTGTACATCACTATCGTTACTGTTATAATTTTACTGTACATCACTATCGTTACTTGTTATCATTATTACTGTACATCACTATCGTACTGTTATATTATTATTGTACATCACTATCGTTAACTTTTATATTATTACTGTACATCACTATCGTTACTGTTTAATTATTCTGTACATCACTCATGTTACTGTTATAATTATTAGTACATCACTATCGTTACTGTTAAATTAATTTTATCTGTACATCACTATCGTTACGTTATATTATTACTGTACATCACATCGTTCTGTTTAATTATTATTGTACATCACTATCGTTCACTGTTATAATTATTACTGTACATCACTATCGTTACTGTTTAATTATTATTGTACATCACTATCGTTACTGTTATATTATTACTGTACATCACTATCGTTACTGTTAGAATTATACTTACATCTATATTTACTGTTATAATTATTATGTACATCACTATCGTTACTGTTATAATATACTGTAATCTATCGTTACGTTATATTATACTGTACATCACTATCGTTACTGTTATAATTATTACTGTACATCACTATCGTTACTGTTATAATTATTACTGTATATCACTATCGTTACTGTTATAATTATTACTGTACATCACTATCGTTACTGTTATAATTATTATTGTACATCACTATCGTTACTGTTATAATTATTACTGTATATCACTATCGTTACTGTTATAATTATCACTGTACATCACTATCGTTACTGTATAATTATTATTGTACATCACTATCGTTACTGTTATAATTATTACTGTACATCACTATCGTTACTGTTAGAATTATTACTGTACATCACTATCGTTACTTGTATACATTATTACTGTACATCACTATCGTTACTGTTATAATTATTACTGTATATCACTATCGTTACTGTTAGAATTATTACTGTACATCACTATCATTACTGTTATAATTATTATTGTACATCACTATCGTTACTGTTATAATTATTACTGTATATCACTATCGTTACTGTTATAATTATTACTGTACATCACTATCGTTACTGTTATAATTATTACTGTATATCACTATCGTTACTGTTAGAATTTTCACTGTACATCCTTCGTTACTGTTATAATTATTATTGTACATCACTATCGTTACTGTTATAATTATTACTGTATATCACTATCGTTACTGTTATAATTATCACTGTACATCACTATCGTTACTGTTAGAATTATTACTGTCATCACTATCGTTACTGTTATAATTATTACTGTACATCACTATTGTTACTGTTATAATTATTACTGTACATCACTATCGTTACTGTTATAATTATTACTGTACATCACTATCGTTACTGTTATAATTATTACTGTACATCACTATCGTTACTGTTATAATTATTACTGTACATCACTATCGTTACTGTTAGAATTATTACTGTACATCACTATCGTTACTGTTAGAATTATTACTGTACATCACTATCGTTACTGTTATAATTATTACTGTACATCACTATCGTTACTGTTATAATTATCACTGTACACACTATCTTACTGTTATATTATTATTGTACATCACTATCGTTACTGTTATAATTATTACTGTACATCACTATCGTTACTGTTATAATTATTATTGTACATCACTATCGTTACTGTTATAATTATTACTGTACATCACTATCGTTACTGTTATAATTATTACTGTACATCACTATCGTTACTGCTTGTGAAGGTTCTCATTCATCCAGGTCATGGTATATCTGTTGTATTCAATTAGATCAACTGGACTTGAAATGTAGTTCTTGAAGACGTTTCGCTAGTCATCCGACTGGCTTTCTCAATTCAGAATGACTTGTACAAGAATCTGTGGCAATTATGTACCCGGAAAATCCCAATTAGCATATCACACGCCAGGTGTTAAGGGTGTGATTAGATGTGGCTAAGAGGTGTTATAGGAACGCCCAGAGTAAGGTGTTAAAACAGCATTGTACATGGCAGACAGTTGGTGTCGAACCCCCCCACCTCTATTTAGGCTTGGTTTCTTATTTTCACATAAATGGCCTCCTTAACACCTCTCTTGAACCAGTCACTTTCCTTCGCCAGTAGGTTAACATTACAATCTTCAAAGGTATGTCCTTTATCCTTAAGATGCAGATACACGGCTGAGCCTGACCCAGGAATTGGCTCTTCTGTGCTGGGCCATACGTTGATGCAGTTGCTGTTTGGTCTCCCCCACATACAAATCAGAGCATTCTTCACTGCACTGCACCGCATATATGATGTCGCTTTTCTTGTGTTTTGGTATTGGGTCTTTTGGATGTACCATTGCTGCCTCAGTGTGTTGTTCGGTTTAAAGCAACAGGGATACATGTTTTTTTGAAAATTCTTCTTAATTTCTCACCTCTTAGCCACTATCTAATCACACCTTAACACCTGGCTGTGATATGCTAATTGGGATTTTCCAGGGTACATATTGCCACAGATTCTTGTACAGTCATTCTGAATTGAGAAAGCCAGTCGGATGACTACGAAACGTCTTCAGAACTACATTTCAAGTCCAGTTGATCTAATTGAATACAACATATAACTATCGTTACTGTTATATGTTATTGTACATCACTATCGTTACTGTTATAATTTTACTGTACCTCACTACGTTACTGTTATAATTATTATTTACATCACTACGTTCGTTTATAAGTATTACTGTACATCACTATCGTTAACTGTTAGAATTATTACTGTACATCACTATCGTTACTGTTAGAATTATTACTGTACATCACTATCGTTACTGTTATAATTATTACTGTACATCCTATCGTTACTGTTATAATTATCACTGTACTCACTATCGTTACTGTTAGAATGATTACTGTACCTCACTATCGTTACTGTTAGAATTATTACTGTACATCACTATCGTACTAGTTAGAATTATTACTGTACATCACTATCGTTACTGTTAGAATTATCACATGTACATCACTATCGTTACTGTTATAATTATTATTGTACATCACTATGTTCTACTGTTATAATTATTACTGTACATCACTATCGTTATGTTATAATTATTACTGTACATCACTATCGTTACTGTATAATTATATTGTACATCACTATCGTTACTGTTATAATTATTACTGTACATCACTATCGTTACTGTTATACATTACTGTTATAATGATTACTGTACATCACTAATCGTTACTGTTTAATTATTCTGTACATCACTATCGTTACTGTTATAATATATTACTGTACATCACTATCCGTTACTGTTATAATTATACTGTACATCACTATCGTTACTGTTATATTATATGTACATCACTATCGTTACTGTTATAATTTTACTTGTAACATCACTATTCGTTACTCGTTTATACTATTATTATTGTACATCACTATCGTACTGTTATAATATTATACTGTACATCACTATCGTTACTGTTATAATTATTATTGTACATCACTATCGTTACTGTTATAATTATTACTGTACTCACTATCTTACTGTTAGATTTATTACTGTACATCACTATCGTTACTGTTGAATTATTACTGTACTATCACTATCGTTATGTTAGAATTTTACTGTACTATCACTATCTGTTAACTGTTATAATTATTACTGTACATCACTATCGTTACTGTTATATATTACTTATACATCACTATCGTTACTGTTTAATTATTCTGTACATCACTATCGTTACTGTTATAATTTATTACTGTATATCACTATCGTTACTGTTATAATATTACTGTACATCACTATCGTTACTGTTATAATTATTATGTACATCACTATCGTTACTGTTTATATTTCTGTATATCACTATCGTTACTTACTGTTATAATTATCATGTTACATCACTATCGTTACTGTTATAATTATTATTGTCATCACTATCGTTACTGTTATAATTATTACTGTATACTCACTATCGTTACTGTTAGAATTATTACTGTACATCACTATCGTTACTGTTATATAATTATTACTGTCCTCACTATCGTTACTGTTATAATTATTACTGTACATCACTATCGTTACTGTTAAAATATTACTGTATATCACTATCGTTACTGTTAGAATTATGACTGTACATCACTATCATTACTGTTATAATTATTATTGTACATCACTATCGTTACTGTTATAATTATTACTGTATATCACTATCGTTACTGTTATAATTATTACTTACATCACTTATCTTGTTACTGTTATAATTATTACTGTATATCACTATCGTTACTGTTAGAATTATTACTGTACATCACTATCGTTACTGTTATAATTATTATTGTACATCACTATCGTTACTGTTATAATTATTACTGTTACTAATTCCACTACGTACTGTTAAATTATCACTGTAATCACTACGTTACTGTGAGATTTACTGTCATCACTATCGTTACTGTTATAATTATTACTGTACATCACTATTGTTACTGTTATAATTATTACTGTACATCACTATCGTTACTGTTATAATTATTACTGTACATCACTATCGTTACTGTTAGAATTATTACTGTACATCACTATTGTTACTGTTATAATTATCACTGCACATCACATCGTTTACTGTTATATTATTACTGTACATCACTATCGTTACGTTTAGAATTATTACTGTACTCATCTATCGTTACTGTTATAATTATTACTGTACATCACTATCGTTACTGTTATAATTACACTGTACATCACTATCGTTTGTTAGAATTATTACTGTACATCACTAATCGTTACTGTTAGAATTATTACTGTACATCACTATCGTTTACTGTTATATTACGTCATCACTATGTTACTGTTAAATTATTACTGTACTCACTATCGTTACTGTTATATTATACTGTAATCACTATCGTTACTGTTATAATTATTACTGTACATCACTATCGTTACTGTTATAATTATTATTGTACATCACTATCGTTACTCTGTTATAATTATTACTGTATATCACTACGTTACTCTTATAATTAATCACTGTACATCACTATCGTTACTGTTATAATTATTATTGTACATCACTATCGTTACTGTTATAATTATTACTGTACATCACATCGTTACGTTAGATTATTACTGTACATCACTATCGTTACTGTTATAATTATTACTGTACATCACTATCGTTACTGTTATAATTATTACTGTATATCACTATCGTTACTGTTAGAATTATTACTGTACATCACTATCATTACTGTTATAATATTATTGTACATCACTATCGTTACTGTTATAATTATTACTGTATATCACTATCGTTTACTGTTATAATGATTAACTGTACATCACTATCGTGTACTGTTATAATTATTACTGTATATCACTATCGTTACTGTTAGAATTATTACTGTACATCACTATCGTTACTGTTATAATATTATTGTACATCACTATCGTTTACTGTTATATTATTACTGTATATCACTATTGTTACTGTTATAATTATCACTGTACATCACTATCGTTACTGTTAGAATTATTACGTACATCACTATCTTTACTGTTTAAATTATTACTGTACATCACTATCGTTACTGTTATAATTATTATTGTACATCACTATTGTTACTGTTATAATTATTATTGTATATCACTATCGTTACTGTTATAATTATCACTGTACATCACTATCGTTACTGTTAGAATTATTACTGTACATCACTATCGTTACTGTTATAATTATTACTGTACATCACTAATGTTACTGTTATAATTATACTGTCATCACTATCGTTACTGTTATAATTATTACTGTACATCACTATCGTTACTGTTAAATTATTACTTAACTGTACATCACTTCGTTACTGTTATAATTATCACTGCACATCACTATCGTTACTGTTAGATTATTACTGTACATCACTACGTTCTGTTAGAATTATTACTGTACATCACATCGTTACTGGTTAGAATTATTACTGTACATCACTACTTTACTGTTATAATTATCACTGTACATCACTATCGTTCTGTTAGAATTATTACTACTGTACATCACTATCGTTACTGTTAGAATTATTACTGTACATCACTATCGTTACTGTTAGAATATTACTGTACATCACTATCGTTACTGTTTGAATTATTACTGTACATCACTATCGTTACTGTATAATTATCACTGTACATCACTATCGTTCTGTATAATTTTACTGTACATCACTATCGTTACTGTTATAATTATTACTGTACATCACTATCGTTACTGTTATAATTATTACTGTACATCACTATCGTTACTGTTATAACCTTTAGTCCTGACACATCTCCTCCCAGAACATGGAGCTTTTTCCTGCATATTTTCTCCGTTTCCCTGCAGCCTCCAAAAATAAATTTCCTTCCATCTAATCTACAGGAAGACGAAGTGGCGAGTTATTGAGGGTAAAATGAAAGTCTGGGCGGTCACTTGTCAATGGGATTGTTGATGTGACCTGTTTGCCTGGACCCTGATAAGACTAAGAGCTTCTGTCTGTGCTCAGGGACGTATAGTCCAGACCGGTGTTGGCAGGAGATAGGGACCCTGCTATTATCGCTTAGCTTGTCCTTACTTGCACGTTCTAAGATATTCCAATGAATACAAGAAAGTTCAACTCTAACAACTGCATGAAAATGGCAAATACCCAAACCAACAGCACAAACCTTATACCAAAATATCCCATATGTCCATCTAGTCCAACCTTTATACCCTATCCATAATGTCTGTATAACAGTTACATAGTAACATAGTATTGGAGGTTGTATGTATAAAACATACTCCATCTAGTCCAACCTTTATACCCTATCCATAATGTCTGTATAACAGTCACATAGTACATAGTATTGGAGGTTGGTATAAAGACATACGTCCATCTATTCCAACCTTTATACCCTACCCCATAATGTCTGTATAACGTTACATAGTAACATAGTATTGGAGGTTGTATAAAGCCATACGTCCATCTAGTCCAACCTTATACCCTACCCATAATGTCTGTATAAACATTACATAGTAACATCTAGTATTGGAGGTTGTATAAGACATACGTCCATCTAGTCCAACCCTTTATACCCTACCCATAATGTCTGTATAACGTTACATAGTAACAAGTATTGGAGGTTGTATAAAGACATACGTCCATCTAGTTCCAACCTTATACCCTACCCATAATGTCTGTATAACATTTACATAGTAACATAGTATTGGAGGTTTGTATAAAGATACGTCCATCTAGTCCAACCTTTATACCCTACCATAATGTCTGTATAACAGTTCATAGTAACATAGTATTGGAGGTTGTTAAAGACACATCCATCTAGTCTCCAACCTTTATACCCTACCCATATGTCTATCTAACATTACATAGTACAAAATAGTATTGAGTTTGTATAAAGACATACGTCCATCAGTCCAACCTTTATACCCTACCCATATGTCCTGTATAACAGTTACATAGTAACATAGTATTGGAGGTTGTTAAAAGACTTAACGTCCATCTAGTCCACCCTTTATACCCTACCCATAATGTCTGTAAAACAGTTACATAGTAACATAGTATTGGAGGTTGTATAAAGACATACATCCATCTAGTCCAACCTTTATAACCCTACCCATAATGTCTGTATAACAGTTACATAGTAACATAGTATTGGAGGTTGTATAAAGACTTACGTCCATCTAGTCCAACCTTTATACCCTACCCATAATGTCTGTATAACAGTTACATAGTAACATAGTATTGGAGGTTGTATAAAGACTACATCCTCTAGTCCAACCTTTATACCCTACCCATAATGTCTATCTAACATTACATAGTAACATAGTATTGGAGGTTGTATAAAACGTACGTTCATCCAGTCCAACCTTTATACCCTACCCCTAATGTCTGTATAACAGTTACATATACATAGTATTGGAGGTTTATAAGACATACGTCCATCTAGTCCAACCTTTATACCCTACCCCATAATGGCTGTATAATTACATAGTAACATAGTATTGGAGGTTGTATAAAAAGACATACACCATCTAGTCCGACCTTTAACCCTACCCATAATGTCTGTATAACAGTTACGTAGTGACACAGTATTGGAGGTTGTATAAAGACGTACGTCCGTCTAGTCCAAGCTTTACCTACCCACCCATAATGTCTGTATAACAGTTCACTAGTAACATAGTATTGAGGTTGTATAAAGACATACGTCCATCTAGTCCAACCGTTATCCCTACCCATAATTCTGGGTTATAACAGTTACTAGTAACATAGTATTGGAGGTTGTATAAAGACATACGATCATCTAGTCCAACCTTTATCCCCTACCCATAATGTCTGTCTAACAGTTTACATAGTAAAATAGTATTGGAGGTTGTATAAAGACATAACGTCCATCTAGTCCACCTTTATACCACCCATAATGTCTGTATAACAATACATATAACATAGTATTGGAGGTTGTAATAAAGACATACATCCATCTAGTCCAACCTTTATACCCTACCCACCATAATGTCTGTATAACATTTACATAGTAACATATTATTGGAGGTTGTATAAAGACATACGTCCGCTAGTCCAACCTTTATACCCTCACATAATGTCTGTATAACAGTTACATAGTAAACATAGTATTGGAGGTTGTATAAAGACATACGTCCATCTGGTCCGACCTTTATACCCTACCAATAATTCTGTATAACAGTTACATAGTAACATAGTATTGGAGGTGTATAAGACAACGTCGTCTAGTCCAACATTTATATACCCTACCCATAATGTCTGTATATAGTTACATAGTAACATAGTATTGGAGGTTGTATAAAGACATACGTCCATCTGGTCCGACCTTTATACCCTACCCATAATGTCTGTAAACAGTTACTAGAACATAGTATTGGAGGTTGTAAAAAGACATATTGTCATCTAGTCCAACCTTTATACCCTACCCATAATGCTGTATAACAGTTACATAGTACCATAGTATTGGAGGTTGTATAAAGACATACGTCTATCTAGTCAACCTTTATACCCTACCCATAATGTCTGTATAACAGTTACATAGTACCATAGTATTGGAGGTTGTATAAAGACATACGTCCATCTAGTCCAACCTTTATAGTGTAACGTTAGACAGACATTATGGGTAGGGTGAATAAAGACATACGTCCATCAATTCCACACACTACGCATATACTGTTATACTATATTCTACACATACTAACTTTACATTGTGGGTTACACTATAACGCATACGTCTTTATTCAACCTCCAATACTATGTTACTATGTAACTGTTAGACAGACATTATGGATAGGGTATAAAGGTTGGACTAGATGGTTGTATGTCTTTATACACCCTCCAATACTATGTTACTATGTAACTGTTATACAGACATTATGGGTACGGTATAAAGGTGGGACTAGATGGATGTATGTCTTTATACAAACTCCAATACTATGTTACTATGTAACTGTTAGACAGACATTATGGGTAGGATTTAAAGGTTGGACTAGATGTACATATGTCTTTATACAACCTCTAATACTATGTTACTATGTAACTGTTAGACTGACATTATGGCGATTGTATAAAGGTTGGACTAATGATGAATGTTTTTTATACAACCTCCAATACTATGTTACTATGTAACTGTTTATACAGACATTATGGGTGTAGGTATAAAGGTTGGACTAGATGGACGTATTGCCTTTATACAACTTCCAATCACTATGTTCTATTTAACTGTTATACAACATATGGGTAGGGTATAAAGGTTGGACTAGATGGACGTATGTCTTTTTCAACCTCCATTACTATGTTCTATTTAACTGTTATACAGACATTTGGGTAGGTTATAAAGGTTGACTAGATGGAGTATGTTCTTTAATAAACCCTCCAATACTGTGTTCTATGTAACTGTTATACAGACATTATGGTAGGGTATAAAGGTTGGACTAGATGGACGTAGTCTTTTATATAACCTCCAATACTGTGTTACTATGTAACTGTTATACAGACATTATGGGTAGGGTATAAAAGGTTGGACTAGATGGACGTATGTCTTTATATCCTCCAATACTGTGTTACTATGTAACTGTTATACAGACTTATGGGTAGGGTATAAAGGTTTGGACTAGATGGACGTATGTCTATATACAACCTCCAATACTATGTTACTATGTACGTTATACAGACATTATGTGTAGGGTATAAAGGTTGGACTAGATGGACGTATGTCTTTATACAACCTCCAATACTATGTTACTATGTAACTGTTATACAGACATTATGGGTATGGGTATAAAGGTTGGACTAGATGGACGTATGTCTTTATACAACCTCCAATACTATGTACTATTGTAACTGTTATACAGACATTATGGGTAGGGATAAAGGTTGGACTAGACGGACGTATGTCTTTTATACAACTCCAATACTATTTTACTATGTAACTCTTATACAGACATTATGGGTAGGGTATAAAGGTTGGACTGGATGGACGTATGTGTTTAATCAACCTCCAATACTATGTTACTTGTAACTGTTATACAGACATTATGGGTAGGGTATAAGGTTGGACTAGATGGACGTATGTCTTTATATACAACCTCCAATACTATGTTACTGTGTAACCGTTATACAACATATGGGTAGGGTATAAAGGTTGCAGATGGACGTATGTCTTTATACACTCCATACTATGTTACTATGTAACTGTTATACAGACATTATGGGTAGGGTATAAAGGATGAACTAGTTGGACGTATGTCTTTATACAATCTCCAATACTATGTTACCCATAAAGTCTGTTTAACAGTTGTAACTTATAGTGTAAAGTATAGTGTAACGTGTAGTGTAAAGTATATTGTAACGTGTAGTGTAAAGTATAGTGTAACGTGTAGTGTAAAGTATAGTGTAACGTGTAGTGTAAAGTATAGTGTAACGTATAGTGTAAAGTATAGTGTAACGTGTAGTGTAAAGTATAGTGTAACGTGTAGTGTAAAGTATATTGTAACATGTAGTGTAAAGTATAGTGTAACGTGTAGTGTAAAGTATAGTGTAACGTGTAGTGTAAAGTATAGTGTAACGTGTAGTGTAAAGTATATTGTACGTGTAGTTAAAGTTAGTAAGTAGTGTAAAGTATAGTGTAACGTGTGAGGTAAAGTTAGTGTAACGTGTAGAGTGTAAAGTAATTGTGACGTGTAGTGTAAAGTAAGTGTAGAAAGTTATAGTGTAACTTGTATGTGTAAAGTATAGTGTAACGTGTGCTTGTAAGTATAGTGTAACGTGTATGTAAGTATAGTGTAACGTGTAGTGTAAAGTATAGTGTAACGTGTAGTGTAACGTATAGTGTAACGTGTAGTGTAAAGTATAGTGTAAGTATAGTGTCACGTGTAGTGTAAAGTATATTGTAACGTGTAGTGTAAAGTATAGTGTAACGTGTAGTGTAAAGTATAGTGTAACGTGTATGTTGTAAGTATAGTGTAACGTGTAGTGTAAAGTATATTGTAAGTGTTAGTTAAGTAGTAGTGTAACGTAGTGTAAGTATGTGTAACGTGTAGTGTAAAGTATATTGTAACGTGTAGTGTAAGTATGTAATTAGTGTAAAGTATAGTGTAAAGTATAGTGTAACGTGTAGTGTAAAGTATAGTGTAACGTGTAGTGTAAAGTATAGTGTAACGTGTAGTGTAAAGTATAGTGTAACGTGTAGTGTAAAGTATAGTGTAACGTGTAGTGTAAAGTATATTGTAACGTGTAGTGTAAAGTATAGTGTAAAGTATAGTGTAACGTGTAGTGTAAAGTATAGTGTAACGTGTAGTGTAAAGTATAGTGTAACGTGTAGTGTAAAGTACAGTGTAACATATACAGGGTTATTCAATAAAAGTTCTTATTGTTAAAATTGGTGCTAATTTTGCCCCAACCAATCAGATGTTAGCTTTCAAATGTTAAATATGATCTGATTTGTTGGGGCAAAATTAATACGATTTTTAAAGATAAGAACTTTTATTGAATCTCCCTGTTAGTGTAAAGTGTAAAATATATTGTAACATAGTGTATGTATAGTGTAACGTGCAGTGTAAAGTATGATGTAACGTGTAGTGTATAGTGTAACATATAGTGTAAAGTGTTGTGTAAAGTATAGTGTAGAGTGTAGTGTAAAGTAAAATGTAACGTGTAGTGTACATATAGTGTTAAGTGTAGTGTAAAGTGTAGTGGCACTATGGCCCTTTTTAAACCCTTTATTACTATACTTCCCCTTTATTTATTTATACACAGATCTATTACAGAACCCTTTATTACTATACTTCCCCTTTATTTATTTATACACAGATCTATTACAGAACCCTTTATACTACGACTTCCCCTTTATTAATTTATACAACGGATCTACTACGAAACCCTTTATTACTATACTTCCCCTTTATTTATTTATACACCAATCTATTACAGAACCCTTAATTATATACTTCCCCTTTATTAATTTATACACAGATCTATTACAGAACCCTTTATTACTATACTTCCCCTTATTTTATACACAATCTATTACAGATTACAGACCCTTTATTGCTATACTTCCCCCTTATTATTTATACACAGATCATTAACATAACCCTTTATTACAAAATACTTCCCCTTTATTTATTATAACACCAGATCTATTACAGAAACCCTTTATTACTATACTTCCCCTTTATTTATTATACACAGATCTATTACAGAACCTTTATTACTACACTCCTCCCTTTATTTTTATACACAGATCTATTACAGAACCCTTTATTACTATCTTCCCCTTTATTAATTTATACACGGATCTACTACAGAACCCTTTATTACTATACTTTCCCTTATTTATCACGATCTATTACAAACCCTTTATTACTATACCTTCCCTTTATTATTTTATACACAGATCTTATACAGAACCCTTATTACTACACTTTCCCCTCTATTTAGTTTACACAGATCTATTAAAGAACCCTTTATTACTATACTTCCCTTTTATTTATTTATACACAGATCTATTACAGAACCTTTATTACGTAAACTTCCCTTTATTACAATTTATACACTCATATGCTACGATACAAGAACCCTTTATTACTATACTTCCCCTTTATTATTTATACACAGATTACTAACAGAACCCTTTCTAAGTGCGTGAATGGTGTTGCGGATGCGTGCGAATGTCGTTTTAAGTGCGTGAATGGCGTTGCTCCAATGTGCTGCCAATGGGAAGACATGGTCCTTGCAGATTGTCCTCCAGTTGTTAAGGGTATGGTTCCAAATAACAGCTGTATCCCCAAGGGTGAGGGCCCAGCATTTAGATCCTCCCCCTGGGTACAGCTTAGGGGAGGCCTTAGCTTAGATCTTTTTAGCCCTTTAGATCTTACCTATCTTGCTGGAGAGAAAAGTAACCATAAAATGCTGCAAACACAATATGAAAATGCTGAGAGCAGCTAAATGCAGAACAGTCAACCCAAACCCCATGTTCCAGTCACTATATCCCATTGGTAAATGAGTTAGAGTGACTTTAAGTTACAGTAGCCAATTTGCATTTGCAGCTCTCCATAAATTCCCCTGGCAGCCTTTCCTGTTCTTCTGACAGGTTTGTAAGTAATAATTCTCATGACCTTCTGTTTTAAAATTCAGTTCATTTAATACAAGACACAGTTATTGAACCTCCAGGCTTTTGATGTTTCTAGGAAGTTCCAAAAATTATAGTTGCTCCATGTAATCTATCGTCATAATATTCTATGCTAGACGTCCAGTATTTTATCATAAATACCACGTAAATTCTAATGTGTCAATGCAGTGGTGTTTGGACAAGGCACAGACAAGAGCCTGCAAGTTATTTCATGTATATCAGACAAGAGGTAACATACCTTGGAGTTATTGCAGATTAATGAAAGATTCCATTTCAGAAGACATTTTTTGGAGCTCTATAACTACTGTAATGTGTTCTTTATATACACTAGACAGTTAAGCCCGTTAAATAAACGGGCGCTAGATCCTCCTCCTCACCATGCGCTTCTTATTTCAATGATGTGCTGCCATTTCCGAATTTCCGATCCTGTTTAGGTCCGTGCATGCGGAGGTTCAGTGACGCTCACGCACATGCGCTCATGCCGAAAGACACACACGGAATCAGGGACGCACAGTTAGGGTTTTATTATATAGCACTTGGGTTCCTATTGTTAAATAAATGTAAAAATGGTGTAAACGCAACAGCAAGTGTTATATTTAGGGGATAGGGGTGGACATACCTTTAAAATTTTCTTTTTTATAAATTCACGATGCGTGCGAATGTCGTTTTAAGTGCGTGAATGGCGTTGCGGATGCGTGCGAATGGCGTTCTAAGTGCGTGAATGGCGTTGCGGATGCGTGCGAACGGTGTTCTAAGTGCGTGAATGGCGTTGCGGATGCGTGCGAATGGTGTTCTAAGTGCGTGAATGGCGTTGCGGATGCGTGCGAATGTCGTTTTAAGTGCGTGATTGGCATTGCGGATGCGTGCGAATGTCATTCTAAGTGCGTGAAGGGCGTTGCGGATGCTTGCGAATGTCATTTTAAGTGCGTGAATGGCGTTGCAGATGCGTGCGAATGTCGCTTTAAGTGCGTGCACTTAAAACGACATTCGCACGCATCCGCAACACCATTCACGCACAATGCCATTCACGCACTTAAAACGATATTCGCACGATATTCGATATTTCTACGGTCCACAGCCTCCCTATAAGTTCTACGGTCCACAGCCTCCCTGTTCTTCTCTGTGCAAAATATAATCCAAAATAATATAGTTATCACTATAACGACATGGAGAATGACAGACGGAGGAGATATCATTGTCAACAATATCATAGACCCATTAGTTATTCTTGATTCAGTATTTCA
Organism: Hymenochirus boettgeri; assembly: GCA_019447015.1. Classification (NCBI taxonomy): domain Eukaryota; kingdom Metazoa; phylum Chordata; class Amphibia; order Anura; family Pipidae; genus Hymenochirus; species Hymenochirus boettgeri. Next base: position 31,799,797 of record CM033471.1, on the reverse strand, counting down.
TTACTGCTTATATGAAATCTGTCATCAAGTTTTGATACTGCATCATTCTATCTTTACGCATCACAACCGTCTTCAAACACCACAATTAATTTTGCTCTAGGCTTTTGTGGCTTAACAATTAAATGCAACAGTTCACTGAACTGTAGGTTCACACACACACACACCTCCGCTAGAAATCCACGCTATTAAGATGTATTTAAACAGAGAAGAACAAAGAGTAATTATTAATTCATCGTTTATCAAAGGAACCCCTGATTTTGCTGTCATAGACTCTAATAACAGGTATTGGGTGCATTAGGCTGTCAGCTTATTGTCTGCTGAAAACAGTCCGTATAAGCAAAAGCCAGAGAAGAAAATCTAGCTTCAGATTTCCTTGCAAAGCACTGACACGGTGCACTGAGCCATCATGTACAATAGGAACAATCAGAGCAGCTGGAGCTGACAAATGGCAATGTTTAATGCTTAATATTTATATGAAAGGAAAGGAGGGGGAAGTGTGAGGTGTTGGGCTTCAGTTTAGCTGTGCAGAGTTCAGTGGGCAAAATGAACCTATGGGATGGAAAAGCTGAAAATGGAAATTCATGTTTTATTTCTCCCCCAATTGAAGAACAATTGAAGATCAGTCCTGGGGTTTTATTCTTTAAATGGGAATTGTGGTTTCCATACAAGTGGCCTTTAAAAAAACCACACCTTTAAATGACTCCAAGTCTAGCTGCAAACTATCCAAAGTAACAGCAGAACACAGGGTGTTTTTTTTCTTGCTAGTACTATGAGCTGTGACATCACCAGCAGAATTGCTCTTTCCCCAAGACTCAGTCTGGAGCATGCTCACTGCCTTAAAAAGATATCTCCCTTAGTTCCCCATTGGGAGAGGAAAGAACAGAAAATGGTTGTAGGTCTGTAATAGATGCAGAAAATATTTTTTTTTTAAGGGGAGGGTTCCTTACACAGCACATCATGTGACAGTCACAGACTCAGACAATCAGTGGAGACAAAGAAATGTAATTTGTATAGTGTAAGCCTATAACTTAAAAGCTAAAGACATCATCCTAGGCTTGAAGATAAAAGAGAACTCTTTGAAATAGAGGACACTTGTATGGAGACCGCAGTTACCCTTTAAAGATACAAAGATAGAAATACAGACAGACGGATAAATAACTAGAAAAGACAACTAAGTAATTTACCCTGAACGGATCTAAAAAAACCTGAATGCTTTAAAACTCCAACTAAAGGGATTTGGACACAGAATATCATATCAGAAAGATGGACCATGTGTCTTTTAAAGCTATGGTGGGTTATACCAAATGATGAATTACTACACACTCTTTGAAAAAAACAGTCGTTAGAACCTTTGGGGGCAATAGACAATGTATCTGTCCCAAGAGTCAATGCTTACCAAGATGTAATAGGGGAGGGAAGACCCTTTTACTCTGCTGATTGAAGATTTTCATTTTCTAAGAATTATGAATTAAAGATATATTTAACTTTAACATACTTTTCTTACTTGTTCATACAGAATTAGTCAAATTATCAGACCAGATCTGACTAAATTCCTTTTATGGACTTTGTGCCATAGTTACATGGCATACATACACATTCTGCAAAATGGAAGCTTTGGTTTCTGTTAATAATAAAAGAAACAAATATACTGAATTAATTTCACCTTTATTGCAAGATTGCCATTTATACACAGAAGTCAAAAAGATTAGTTTAGGGAAAAAGGTTAAAAGAAATTATTCCAAGGATCACACAATGAGGGGTAATGAAAGGTGCAAAAGTTTGCTTGTGCTATTAATCTGCGGCAGCCAATCAGATCAAACTGCAGTAACCCAGTAAAAAATAACATTTAATTGGTTTCTAGAAATGAATAGCAGAAAAAAACATTTGCACTTGTTGCATTATGCCCAGTTGCCTAAAAATACCACTGGACTAGAGCTGTCCAACTCATTAAGGACATGCAACAAAAATGGTGGAATGAATTACAGTAGATTCACAATATCATCATCATCCTGATCAATGTCATCAGCATCAGCTATTATCATCACACTTAGTCATAACATAATAATCAGTCATCATCAGTGTCATCATCAATTAAAGTCAATAGACAGTATCACCATCAAAGTCAATTATCATAATCAACTATAATCATCATCATAGTTAATAGTGATGAAAAGTAGAGGTAAGTTTATTTACATGTTATGTTTTGACAAAATAAAATGGAAGTAACTTTTGTTATGTTGTAGCAACTTTGTAATGATGTAAATATAAGTAATTTTTGTTTTTTGAAAACTATTCGGACGTTACAGGAATAAATTACCAAACGTTCGAGGTTATTTTCGAAAATAGCCTTGAATGTTCGATAATCCTCAAAAATACACTGGTAAACTCGAAATTAGTTTCTGATCGTATTTTCTAGGATTATCGAACGTTATTTTCGAAAATAGCCTTGAACTTTCGATAATTATGGAAAAATGGGCTCCGAAGTCCCGTAAGTATTTTCGGATTTACGGATCTTCAGGATTTTCCCGGGATCCGTAAATCCGAATATGGAATGAAACTTGACAGTTTTGGCCATCTCTACTCAGCAATACTTACATTTTCTGCCTAACAGTTGATTCAGAGGAAGGTAAAAAAACAAAAAAAAGCAGTATGGCCTTTTATTGTATGTTTGAGGCCTAAGCCCAAGGTATTTAGCATTAGTATAGTTTTACAGGATATTTATGTGTGTTCTTGAAAGAAGAAAGGTAGAGGTGGAGGAAGAAAGTATGAGATTTAGATAAAGTTGCTTGAGGCACAAACAATCTTATAGAGAAGGCAAAGGATAGTGATTAATGAATGCATAAGGGAAAATGGAATGCTTATTGGAAGGTGACTTTGGAATGCCTTGGAAATAGTTCATTAGGAAATCAGTGAGGACATATACATACACGGTAGGAAATGGAAGTAGGTTACCGCCCATGGGAATGATAAAAGTAATCATTTTTAATCCATTTAAACTTAATGCCAAGACAGTTATGCATGGATGTGTTACAGAAGGGCAAGACTTTGAGTCTACAATATCTAGCTTGGGTATTGAGTATTTATAAACTGTTCACAAGTTTATTTAAATAGCGCAATGGCTGATACGGGTAAAACATTCTGGAATTTGTCTTTCTTATTTATATTTTTTACAAAAACTTGTCATAGTTAAAACATCTAGGAAAAGTCATCCAGGTCATTACATATTCAATAAGAAGTCAAATTCAACCCAATATATTGAGTAATTATAAGTTTCACCACTCAAGCAAATTTTTAAAGTAAAAACAAATATTCTAAGAGGTTTAAGTTATTTTTCCAAGTAACTGCAAAAAGTCAAACTAATACTGTTTTAATACTGTTTTTCTCCAGGAATTTTACTCCTCTGTAGGCTATACGAGCTCTATAAGGGCTCACAAGCCTGCAGAGAAAGCGCACAATGGGGGTAGACACGCCCTTTAATAGAGATGTCCGAACTTCACAAAATCCGGTCCGCTCGAGGATCCGCGAATTTTCCAAAAAAAGATCCGCGTGCAGACCCATTAAAATTAAAAAAAACTCGAAAATACGAGAAATCTCGAATTTGAATTTAAATTACGAGATTTCTCGTATTTTCAAAAATACGAGAAATGCTCGTAATTTCGTAAATTTTCGAAAATACGAAAAATCCGCGGTTCGGAAGTCGGAAAATCCAGAAAAATCTGCTGTTCGCGAGCGGGATAAGTCCGCGGTGGATCCGGGTTCGGATCCGCGAACCGGCCATCCCTACCCTTTAATTGCAATTACTTAAATGTGTAAAAATTATATACTTTATATTGACAATGGGGGTGACTTGAACTTGTCCACCCCCAAATCTATATCTTAACCCACCACTCCCCACAGTGTAGTGTAGTAAAATTACCTTACCTTCCATCCCAGCTCCAAATGGTTCTCCTGTAATGTCCCTCCAAAGTCCTAAAAAGTGAATACCAGGAGCCTTCCTGTGTCCTGTGAAACCACGTGGTATATCTAATCAAATGCCCCTGTGGAAAATGTTATATTGGCCAAACTAGCAGGCAAATCAAAATTAGGATACAAGAGCATAAGTGAAATATTCGTACCTTTAAGGAAAAAACCAGCACAGTCACAGCTGTAGCGAGACATTTCTTTGAGTTACAGCATCAGGTATCTCAGCTCAAATGGTGCGTATTAGAGAAAGTGGAGAAACAGACCAGGGGAGGAGATATGAGGACTAAACTGCTTCAAACTGAAGCAAAATGGATAAAGAGGTTCAATAGTATGAAACCAATAGGTTTGAATGAAACATGGTCCATCAAACCTTTCCTGTTATTATGTACACATTCTAGCAATGTCTTTGACACTGATACAAAGTATGTCTTGTGATCCACCAGGTTGCCGCATATCCTATACCAGCTAATAGAGATGAACCTAAAGCTAAAGATAATGGTAAAGGTAAAATAGCTGGTACTCTATGTATGATATAAGACATACAGGGAGATTCAATAAAAGTTCTATCGTTTAAAATGGAGCTAATTTTGCACCAACCAATCAGAACTTATTTAACATTTGAAAGTTAACATCTGATTGGTTGGGCAAAATTAGCACCATTTTAAACGATAAGAACGTTAATTGAATAACCCTGATAGAATTACATTTTTGAGTCATGTAGGCACTCATATGTGCAGTACTTCACGTGTATATAGTGTATATGCTTATTTCACAGGTACATCTCCTATGGTGATGGTGGAAGTTACCCTTTAAAGGGAATTTTTGGACTTTTACAAATGGACTCTAAATAATTGGACTTGATTGGACACTTGTGTTGCACCAATAGGAGTGAAGGGTTTTGTCATGGTATATAACTGACTCTGTGAGCACTTTTAGGATTATTCAATAAAAGTTCCTATTTAAAATGGTGCTAATTTTGCCACAACCAATCAGATGTTAGCTTTCAAATTTTAAATAACATCTGATTGGTTGGGGCAAAATTAGCACCATTTTAAATGATAAGAACTTTAATTGAATAACCCGGTTTGTTTTATGCTTGATAACGAACATGTCGCAGCAATAAAGCACATGCAGTTTAATCTGCCTTTGGCACTATTAGCTACTGGTTGACGTTTCCAGTGGAAGAGAGACCCTAAGAACAAAGGGTACTTTCGTACAAATTTTGTGTTGGACTTTGAGCCTGCCTGTGTTCCATTCTGTATCTGCCTCCTGTCTCTCCTCCGGGAGAATTTGGACATGCGCAGTGCAGCCCTCCCTCTCCCTCCCTCTAGCTCCAAACCCCTTTGCTGTAGTGTAGGGCTCCCTCCCCCACCCCCAACCTCCATATTACTTGGTAAAATAACTCTACTGATCACTACTTACTTTGCCTGTTTCCCCCAACGTTCTACACAGCCGGAAGTCGCGTCCGTGATTGGCTGCCTCTCAGCCAATCATGGACGCGGCTGCTGGTCTGGCCACCTGCTTGCAGTTTCATGCAAGCAGAGGGCCATGACAGAACGCCGAGGGAAAGAGGTAATGTAAGTAATGATCAGGAGAGTTATTTTACAAAGTAATATAGTGGTTGGGGGTGGGGGAGGGAGCCCTACGCTAAAAAAAAAAACAGGTGGACATGCCCTTTAAAGGGAATGTCCACCCCTTTAAAAAAAAAATAATGTTCTTTTTGTGCTTACGAGCAGCCGCAGTGGAGACTCGTCGGGGAATGGCAGTCGCAGCCGCAGTGGAGACTCATCGGGGAATGGCAGTCAGTGATTGGCTGTGACATCACTGTCATGCCCGCCACTGACTGCCTTACCCAGAGGTGCCAGAGAGCCGCATTTTTAGTGGAGGTGGACATTCCATTTAAAGTTAAAAATAATTTGCACTTTGCATCCTCATTGGATTCAAATCTACTGGTTTAAATCTATAGTGCACCCCATTTGGGAAGGGTAGGCATGTTTCTAAGAAAACATTTTTTTTAAGGTTTTTAAACTAAAATAAATATATTGAACTTGACTCGACTAAGCCCAAAGTGGAAAAATGCATGATTTTCTGCATTTAAAGGGTATCTCCACTCATATATTCAAGGTTTGGTAATCCAGTTCTATTGAAGAACGGGAGGTAAAGGAGCTGTGCCTTACCTTCCGTTCTTCAATAGAACAAACAGGAGACTGGTGAGAATTTAAGAAACTTACCAGCTCGCTCGCTCCCCCGACGGACCTTGTCTTCTATGCGCATGCGTGATCTATGCGCATAGAAGACCAGGTCTGTCAGGACCTGTCAGACCAAGCGCCGGGGGAGAGAGCGAGCAGGTAAGTTTCCTAACTGCTCACCAGTCTCTTGTTTGTTCTATTGAAGAACGGAAGGTAAGGCACAGCTCCTTTACCTCCCGTTCTTCAACAGAACTGGATTACCAAACCTTGAAAATATGAGTGGAGATACCCTTGAAGATGGTTATCAGATTTATTCAAATATTGGTAATTGCAGTTGTTTCTTAATTAATTTAATTAAAAAGATGATTTTCTTGCATTCCCTTTCTTGCATTCATTTGCAGAATCAGCATCTAATTATAAAGATTTTCTGATAAAGCAATTTGCTTAGTTTTATTTTAGGATGATTCTAATCTTTGAAGTGTTACATAAGAAAAAAAAGCCTTAAAATAAGGTCATTAGAGTTACAATTCGACGGGGAGATGCAATAAATTTCTTTTTCTCAATTGACTAGTTCTTGTTTGCACGGTGTAGTAACCACTAGAGTCTAGAGATGTCCGAACTTCGCAAAATCCGGTCCGCTCGAGGATCCGCGAATTTTCGAAAAAATTCGAAAATTCGAAAATCCGTGAGCGGACCCGTTAAAATGAAAAATATTCTCAAAAGTAAGAGATTTCTCGTACTTTCGAAAATATTCGAAATTACGCGTATTCGCATATTTTCGACAATTTTCGAAAATACAAGAAATCTCATAATTTCGAAAATTTTCGAAAATACGTATTTACGAAAATAAGAGACATCCTCGTAATTTCGAAATTTTTCGAAAATACGAGAAATCCGCGGTTCGGCAGTTCGGAAGGCGGAGAATCCGGAAAAATCCGCCGTTCGCGAACGGGATAAATCCGTGGCAGATCCGGGTTCGGATCCGTGAACCGGCCATCCCTACTAGAGACTGCTATTGCATCTTGTGAATAGAGATGGTCGAAACTGACGGGTTTCGTTCCGTTTTCAGGTTTTAAGATTGCGGGAAAATTTTTTATTGAACGTTCAAGCTATTTTCAAAATTTCTCAAAAATACCCTCGAACGTTCGATAATCCTCGAAAATACTATTTTCGAGTTTCCGATCGTGTTTTCGAAGACGGAACATTCGGATTTCGGAACTGAAGGGTTCCGTGTCGGATCCAGGCCTGAGTCGGACCCAGATCCCATCTCTGCTTGTGAACGCAAGTGGTAAGTTGTGATATTTTACGTGTCTTTAAAGCCACAATTGAAAAGGCTTTAATTTTGGTGCAAAAAACAAGTGCAATAATCATCATTAAATTTAATGCATTGCTTGCACTACTGTATGTTACGTCCAAAAGTCTTTGGAAATAACACAGGCGATGCAGAGTATTAGTTACCTGTCAGTTACCTGCCCACAATTTTAAGCAATATATTAAACACACTTTTAGATGCATTACTAACCAGATATTTAAGGATAATCATTGCTCCTATTCTGGCAGAACAAACTGGCTCCTCCCTCCATGAAGTATATCAATACTCTTTCTCCTGCACTTGCTCAAGTTTCTAAAAGCTCATTGAGAAGGGGGAGAAAGGAAAGGAACAAGGGCAATATTCATCATTAAATATCTGGTTAGAAATGCATGTAATTAAGTGCTAAAAATTGCAGTTTGGGTTAGAGAATTAAATGATATATGACCATTTTTTTGTTTTAAGAGTGTACATGCTCTTTAAAATAAAAATTAAATAATAAAAAATACACTTTACACTGACAGCCAGTGCGATTTCAACACAGCACCACTCAAGAAAGGATAGAGCATGTGGCCTCTTAGACACTAGCTATTTCAAGGGACCAACCTAAATACATATCTTTTAAAGATACAAGACACAATAAAAGGAGCTCTACAGTGCAAATCATAGGTCTATTGTCATCTCAGTAAGTTAAATCCAAATTTAACAGGACCAAAGTCTGCAATGTAAGTAAACAAAAACTCTCTTTTATTAATGAGGTTCAAACTATTCCCTCATTTTTTTACCCACCACTTTTTTACCCCCCTGGTGGAATAGTTATTAAAATAGTTACCTATGGGCAAGAAATGATCTTCTTCTTTGTTTAGATTGAACTTTAGTTTGGGTGTAACCCATTTGGTTTAATACTTGGATTCCTGAATTAAAAGTCTTTTGGGATTGGGAGTTGCAGTTCTTCCTTGTAACTTCCTAGCACCCCATTAGTAACCATAAAAATCCTCAGTTTATAATCAAATTTTTAGTTCTGTTATATTTAATTGTTTTTTTTACTGAGGTTTTCTCTTTTGTGTAGTCAAATAGTCATAATACCTTGTAATAAGGCTATCATGGCTACATAGAATACTTGAAGAGACTCAAAAGTCCATTAAAACGTAACCATAGAATTTCATACGTTAAAGGGCATGGTTATCAAAAAACTGACCAATTGTCAGTTACCTGCCCCCAACCCCAACTGATATATTAAGCACTTTATTACATGCATTACTAATCAGTAGAGATGGCCCGTTTTCGAACTTTCGCACTATATTGAAAGTTTGAAAACGGACCCATTAAAGTCCATGGGAGTCAAATAGTTTGAAAAGTTCTAATGAAATACAATTAAAATATCAATGGTAACTTAATGTAAATGGCTGTGGGACCTGGGAAATGGTCTGGGGAACATGTTCCAATATCCAGGACTTTCGAGAATTCGCTACTTTAGAGCTCTCGCATTTCGAACATTCGATAATTATCCCATGAATGACTTGCAGATTCGATGCTCGCATATTGGTATAATAGACATTTTACTCATGGATTTGATGCTCGCGTCTAGGTATAATGGACATTTTACTCGCGGATTAGATGCTCGCGTCTAGGTATAATAGACATTTTACTCATGGATTTGATGCTCGCGTCTAGGTATAATGGACATTTTACTTGCGGATTCGATGCTCGCGTCTAGGTATAATGGACATTTTACTCATAGATTTGATGCTCGCGTCTAGGTATAATGGACATTTTACTCACGGATTCGATGCTCGCGTCTAGGTATAATGGACATTTTACTCATGGATTTGATGCTCGCGTCTATGTTTAATGGACATTTTACTCACGGATTCGATGCTCGCGTCTAGGTATAATGGACATTTTACTCGCGAATTTGATGCTCGCGTCTAGGTATAATGGACATTTTACTCATGGATTTGATGCTCGCATCTAGGTATAATGGACATTTTACTCACGGATTCGATGCTCGAGTCTAGGTATAATGGACATTTTACTCATGGATTTGATGCTCGCGTCTAGGTATAATGGACATTTTACTCACGGATTCGATGCTCGCGTCTAGGTATAATGGACATTTTACTCATGGATTCGATGCTCGCGTATTGGTATAATGGACATTTTACTCACGGATTCGATGCTCGCGTCTAGGTATAATGGACATTTTACTCACGGATTTGATGCTCGCGTATAGGTATAATGGACATTTTACTTGCGGATTTGATGCTCGCGTCTAGGTATAATGGACATTTTACTTGCGGATTCGATGCTCGCGTCTAGGTATAATGGACATTTTACTCATGGATTTGATGCTCGCGTCTAGGTATAATGGACATTTTACTCATGGATTTGATGCTCGCGTCTAGGTATAATGGACATTTTACTCACGGATTCGATGCTCGCGTCTAGGTATAATGGACATTTTACTCATGGATTTGATGCTCGCGTATAGGTATAATGGACATTTTACTCACGGATTCGATGCTCGCGTCTAGGTATAATGGACATTTTACTCGCGGATTTGATGCTCGCGTCTAGGTATAATGGACATTTTACTTGCGGATTCGATGCTCGCGTCTAGGTATAATGGACATTTTACTCATGGATTTGATGCTCGCGTCTAGGTATAATGGACATTTTACTCATGGATTTGATGCTCGCGTCTAGGTATAATGGACATTTTACTCACGGATTCAATGCTCGCGTCTAGGTATAATGGACATTTTACTCACAGATTCAATGCTCGCGTCTAGGTATAATGGACATTTTACTTGCATATTTGATTTCCTCAAACGGTCGAACATTCGATAATTATCGAAAGTCCAGAAAATATCGAAAATCCAGGTCCGGGATAGTTCAAGAAGTCCGAGTCCGTCCGAACTCGAATAGTTCAGCTCAAACTCGGGTTCGAGTTCTAGTCCATCTCTACTAACCAGATATTTAAGGATAATTATTGTCCCCATTCTGGCAGAATAAGTTGGTCCCTCCCTCCATACAACTGACATCACAACCTATGATTGACTGCTGTTTCCTCTGCTGCCTCCACTGCACATGCTCAAGCATGTAAAAAGCTCTTTGAACAGAAGGAAGAGTCAGATACCTTCACCAGATAGGAATAGAACTTATCATTAAATATCTGGTTACAAATACATGTAATAAACTGGGAGTTGGAGTTGCTGGCACAAAACTGACAAGTCACCAGTTTTTTGTTTTAAGGTTTTATGTCATTTTTTTCTTGAAAATTAGGAAATATGATCTGAACATAGAGTCTATTATCTATGGTACCTTCACACTTTCAGAAATGGAGATTTCTCTGTAATGTTAATCTTTTACATACTGTTAAATCTTGAGTTTGAAACACGGTGTGATTTCTTTGAAGGCAAACATTTTTCTGAAACACAAATAACATATTTTCTGATGAAGTTGATCTAATAAAAAGAAGTAAACATTTGAAAGTTACTCTAATGATATTTTTCTCGGTGGAAACGTGTAGAGAAAAAATCTGTGATTTGTGAAGCCAACAGATGGGATGGGAATGACAGAAGGTATACAGGAGTACTTGCAACAAGAACTTTAAAATGTACGTTGGAAATGTTTTAAGCAAGGTACATTCTGTGAAGGAAAGATTTTCAATTCTAAAAAGCATATGTCTATCTTTATAAATGTAAACAGCTATTACACATATACATGTAACATGCTTCAGTTAACAATAAAAAGACTAGCTACCTACAATAAATAAAATATATAGAATTATACTAATAATTAACTGTTGTATTCAATTAGATCAACTTATTAGAATTAGAATACAACAGATATACCATGACCTGGATGAATGAGAACCTTCACAAGCACTAATAATTAACATTAATTCATTCTTACCAACAAAGATAAAGTTTGATTGGATACTGTAGCTCCCATCTAGAGATGTTCAAAACTGTTGAGTTTCATTTTCGAATTTTGAAAGTTCGGAAATTAGAGTTTCGATTTTCGAAAATCGTCTTCTTTTGATTTTTGATTTTCGAAAATCGTCTACTTTCGATTTCCGAAAATCGTCTATTTTGAAAATCGTCTACTTTTGATTTTTGAAAATCGTCTACTTTCGATTTTCAAAAATCGTCTATTTTCGAAAATCGTCTGCTTTCGATAATTGAAAGTCATCTACTTTCGATTCTCGATTTGCGAAAATCATCTACTTTCGATTTTCAAAAATCGTCTACTTTCGATTTTCAATAATTATCTACTTTCAATTTTCGATAATAATCTACTTTCGATTTTCGAAAGTCGGGTTCCGTGAAATACGGGAGTTCCAGAAGTTTTGCCGGGACTTCGAAACCCTCAGATTCGATTTGAAACAGGGTTCTAATCGAACCCACATTACATTTCTACTCCCAACTAATGACTACGTGTTCTCTCTAGAGTACAAATGGACAAGCCTCTTTCCAATCGTCAAATGTTGATTGCAAAAGGATTGGGCCAGAGGTGGCTGACAGAACATTGTGAAAACTACAGGAAGTAACTTGCTTGTTAATGATCAGTGTAATCAGTGTAAGATCAGTGGTGCTTAACCCGTGTCCAGCAAGCGGCCAACCCGTGTGGACCCGTGGGTGGGTGTGGCAAGGGGGGGTTTGGTCATTCTGGGTGGGCTTTGGTGGATTGGGGAAGGCTATACCCGCAGCCCGGTCACTGCCTGGGGGGCCGCTAATGTGGCCCTCATTGTGGCACAGGTTGCGCACCCCTGTTGTGTGTGTTTCACTATTTCTAAGAGCTCATTCAGAACTGTTCTTTCAGGGGGTTGAAAACCTTTAGCTTGAAGGATAACTCCACCCGCAAAATTATCTTTTTATGTAGCGTAGGGCATCCCCCCCACACCCCAATCCCTCCATGTTTATACAGTATATATAAAAAAAAGCCCCAGAAATCGACTTACCATCCTTCGTTCCCTTGGCTCTCTGTTCTATTGCTACTCCCTTCCCCGAAGTAGCAAAAGGGGGCGAACTGCCTCTGTGTTTGGCTGAGAGTCAGACACGTCTGCCGGCTATTCAGAGAGATGAGAAAAATGATGATTGGTAAGATATTTCTGTACTTTTTATTAATATATAAACATGGAGGTTTCAGGTGAGGGGTTTGACCAAAGAAAAATGTTCTATTATTGCTGCTGAAGCAGCATGGAGGGATCCGGAGGGTGGGAGGAAGTGAGGACGGAGGGCTTAATTAATGCAATAAGAGGTGCAGAAACCAATCATATGTTCACTGGGTTACTCTGATTGGTTGTTGAGAATAACAGCGTTTGCGCCTTTTATTGGTACTATCCCTGGATCTTTTTTCTATTGTCATATTTGACAAAAAATAATATACATTCTATAGCAAATGGTGATGATAGACAGGTCATCAAATTAGTCCAGGACAAAGTGTTGTAGTTAAAGACAATCAGTATATGTATTGTAAGAATAGTCCTTATATATGTAGTAAGCAGCAGAAAGACTTCTTTAGATATGATTTTAATTAACATAATACATTTTAAAAAGTAACAATATTAATTCAAAATTACTTAAAGGACATTAAAACATCCGCTCACAATCCCAGCTGCTATTTTTACCAGTTTATTACATACATTTGTAACCAGATATTTAATGATAAGTTCTCTTTATTTCTGGTGAAGGTATCTGCCTCCTCTCTCTGCTCTATGAGCTTTTTATGAGCATGTGCAGAGGAGGCAGCAGGGGAAACAGTCAATCACTGTGAAGTCAGTTGTCACAGTCTTGATTGGCTGCATGAAGGGAGGAGCCAGCTTACCCTGCCAGAATAGATAATAATTATCCTTAAATAATGCAGGTAATTGGTACAAGATAACTAAAATTATAAAATGATTTCTATGCTATAAATCTGTAGCAGCCAATCAGATTTGAAATAACTGCAATACCTCAGTAAAAAGCTAACATCTGATTGGTTATTTCACCTCTTATTAGATTAGCTCCTAAATGTGTAATAGAAGAATATCACTTGTACAAAATAAGGCTATTTCCAAACATAAAAGGTTTTGAAAAGGAACAATTAGAGGTGTTGTTACACAATGTCATTACAGGAATGATAGATGCAGTTCAGTAGGATTAGGCCCCTCTTAGCCAACTGGGTAATGTAAGGATATATTGATTAACTGATATCACTTCATTAAGATGATCTAGTATCGTATCTTGTACAGTCTAAAGCTGTTTGTAGGCTGAATTGACAGATCACATACGTTTTTTAACACCCCGGTAATGACCACATTTTCTAATCCAATTATGGACTCAGGTGCTTAGTTATTAGTGTGATTCTACCTAATCCTTATGTACAAAACCAGAATTGATCATTGGCCAACCATATTTTTACTTTTCATTGATTGGTTGTAATGTATAAATAGAAGACTTTGATCAATGGATAAACTAACATGTGATGTTGCACAAAAACCTTTCAGTTCATTAGGAAATGACCAGGTTTTCATCCTAGAATTTGTTCTGCATTAAGTTGGATAAGTTAGAATACTGCTTTCAAGAAGAAAAGGGACTACATGTATTTTCTCATTTCAATGACCATATATTGCCCATCCAATGAATAAATAAATGGTTCCAATGTACTGTTCCTAATAGTGTCTGTTATGGTCTCAGTCCCTGGGTTAATTTAATTGTTCAGTAGAGATCTGAGCACGTCTGACCCACCAAACAGCCAATCAAAATAAACTACTGTTAGGAAGTGGTGAATCCTCGAAAGAAGAAGGATTGTTACAGAACCTGGAATTACAGCTCAATACTGATATAGCATAGCAAAGGGTATAAAACCAACTGATTCTTCAAAAGTGTAGCCAAAATGTGGAATAACTAGATATGTGTTAGATAAACAATTTAAATAATGATGATTATTGAACTTCACCTTTAAAATACAGGTTTCACATTTAATTAATTCCTAGTAGCTCTGATCAATAGATGGACAGCCAATGGTCGCAAACAATACTTCTACATTCATTGCCAAATTTACCCATTTCATCCTATTGAGTGCTGGAATTAGCTGCAGAAATTCATTTCTTAATGGGTTGGTCTCAATTAGGGATGGACTCGAACTCGAACCTGTGTTTATGAATTTGTACGAGCTCTGACTTATAAGAACTCCCCAAACTACGAACAACGGACATATTATCAATAATTATCAAAAATTCCAACGATTATCGAATTTTCAAATTAAATTTCATGGATCCCCTGGGAACTCTGACTTTGTGAATTTGACTTTTTAGTATTTTTCCAAACCTTGGAACTATTTTCGAAACAGAAAGCGCATTACCTTTCCGGTATTGGACTGTGGTTTTTTTATAATAGATTTTGGGCATTCCCCAGGTCCCTAAGCCATTGACAGTTAGCTACCGTTGCTATTTATTTTGAGCAGAATTTTTGGATTTTTTAACATTGACTACAACGGATTTGCAGATGTTCAGGGTTTTGTTTTGGAAAAGCCACGAATCTGCTAGCGCAGAGGTTTTCAGTGAGTTCGGCCATCTCTTAATGTTTAATAAAATGTTATATAAGAATTCCCCGCAAAAGAAAAAAATATTTATTCTTCTCATATTCACTGATGATGGGCTATAATCCAGAATATCCCATCCTGGTGCCCAGGAGAGATGCATTAAATCCTGGTTACTAACATGGTCTGCATTATAGTTTAAATCCCTTTCATGCTTACCATGCCATTTATTTACAATTCCTGCCTTTCCTGCATTTTCATCCTGGAATGGATTTCTGTCAGCATGATAGAAAATAATCTTGAATGAAAAACGTGATCACACTGCATGACTTTATTTTTATTTGAATTTAATTTATCTCTAAAGGGATCATTGAACCTTAACTAAAAAAGGGATATGAACCTGCAACATCGGAGACATACCGATATCCTTTACTGTAGGATGCATTGTATGGCTGAGCAGAGATCCTCTTTGGGTACCAGTTATCTATAGTTATTTACATAGAGGAACATATTTATAAAAATATCTGTATTACATCCACAGCCAGGGACAGATCACAACATTGTGTGCCCATATAGGCTCCTTCCTTTCCACCACACCACCACCATAGCTATATACTGGTCAGTGTGTGGACTGGACATTGGGGGCATTTTATATATACAGGTGGTCAGTGTGTGGACTGGACATTGGGGGCATTTTATATATACAGGAGGTCAGTATGTGGACTGGACATTGGGGGCATTTTATATATACAGGAGGTCAGTGTGTGGACTGGACATTGGGGGCATTTTATATATACAGGAGGTCAGTGTGTGGACTGGACATTGGGGGCATTATATATATACAGGAGGTCAGTGTGTGGACTGCACATTGGGGGCATTTTATATATACAGGAGGTCAGTGTGTGGACTGGACATTCGGGGCATTTTATATATACAGGAGGTCAGTGTGTTGACTGGACATTCGGGGCATTTTATATATACAGGAGGTCAGTGTGTGGACTGGACATTGGGGACATTTTATATATACAGGAGGTCAGTGTGTGGACTGGACATTGGGGGCCCCATCGAAAGTCCCATATACAGCCCCATCGAAAGTCCCATACACAGACCCATAGAAAGTCCTATACACAGTCCCATAGAAAGTCCCATACACAGCCCATAGAAAGTCCCATACACAGCCCCATACACAGATGTGCCCTGCATACCTTTCTGTGCAACCTGAACACTTTTTTTCCCCATTTCCCATGCAGTCTGGGCTGATCTGAGTGAGCAGGACAACAATTGCCTAACCCACTGAAATCGGATTCTCTGTGTTACAGGGTACAGCTTTTGTTTTCGCAGGGCTATGTGATTTTGTCAAGCAGCATCCAGATCAGCACAGACCCGAGTATAATCCGAGGGGAGACTTTCAAGATGATTTTAAAGGTTAAAAAATGTTGTTTATACTCAAGTATATATGGTAAATGCTTTAGGTGTTTATGGTAAGATTTGTGTTTTCAGGGCGATTCTTGTAGGGCAAGACCTATCCTGCGATAATTGACAACATACATTACATTCTTCTTCAAGCACCTTTAGAAAATCACTTGAAAGCTTAAGTGTTTATTGTAGATGCTATTCTGTAAACCACAATAATTAAGATATTTATAAACCAGTAACAATATTTTAACCAGCAATTATCCGTGTAATATGTGCCAGTTTGTCTTTCAAATATTTGCCTTTTACTACTTATATGAAAGAATATTTTTTTTAACCAAAATAATCACAGGTCTTTCTACTTGTCTATTCCCCTTAAATATTCCCTCTGTGCTGAACTCAACTATTTGGCCCCACTCTGTAGTGTACAAAAATCCTTACCTTACATCCCAGCTCCTTATGGTTGCCATGCTGTGCCCCTCCAAAGTCCAGGGAAGTCTAGTGTAGAAGGTCTGTGTGACTCATCCTGCGCCTGTCTCAGCCTCAACCTTGACAAGGTCTGAGGCATGCGCAGGAGAGTCCCCCCCCTCCCTCTCCCTCCCTCCCATTTTCTTCTCCCTCCCCCTAGTGTAAAATCCCCAGTATATATTATATATATTGATCCCCCAGCCCCAACCGCCGTAACAGAATTATTAGAAAGTGCCCAAATAGTTACTTACCTTCCCTCTATCCTCCGGCGTTCTGAGCAGCCGTCAGCCGCGTCCCTGATTGGCTGCCTCTCATTTCCGTGCAAGCAGAGGGCCTAGAGAGTGCCGCGGAGGATAGAGGGAAGGTAAGTACATATCGGGGCACTTTCTAAGAATTTTATTACGGCGGTTGGGGCTGGGGGATCAATATGTATAATATATAAAAAGTTCAAAAAAGGGCAGGACATGCCCTTTAAAATAAAAAAAAACTGGTCAATTGTCAGTTACCTGCCCCCAAACCCTACTGATATATTTAGCACTTTATTACCTGCATTAGTAATCAGATATATAAGGATAATTATTGTCTACATTCTGGTAAAGTAAGATGGCCCCTCCCTCCATGCAGTCAATCAAGGCTGCTGACATCACAACCAATGATTGGCTGCTGTTTCACCTGCGGCCTCAAGCATATAAAAAGTCCTTGGAGCAGAGGGGGAGGCAGATACCTTTGCCAGAAAGGAACAGAATGTACAGTATCATTAAATATCTGGTTACAAATGTATGTAATAAAACAGCAGGTTGTGGGCAGATACTGTAACTGATAAGTCCCCATTTTTTTGTTTTAAGGGGTGTACATGCCCTTTAAGGCCTTTTATGCTAGTGAGGAAGAAACCTTTATTTGACTGTTCCCTCAACGGTTCCACGGGATGTGTCGAAATTCCACAGAAACAAAAATTCAAATCAAACCAAATTGAAGCCAGGGTGAGCGGAATCTTTATTTATATTTTTTTTGTTGAACTTTGATGCCGGCATCAAATTTATAATTTTCGTCACAAAAATTATAAATTCCAAATGAGGTGGAATTTCTTGTACCTCATTTAGAATCTTTAAAATCACATTTCAACAAAAAGCTAATGCTTCAAAATTCCAAATGTTCTGCCAGACCTAGTTCCACCTTGGAACCAGGTTCATGTATGAAACCTGGACGTATCAATACTGAGGGCATCTGTTTCAGGTCCACACCAGTCAATAAATATATACCAATTATCAATTCTTTACATTCCTAATGGTTCATCTTTTCATATTAATCAATATGCTGCTCAATGGAAAACAAAAAGCCAGTTCTTAACATCCATTCAGCCCATAGACATCCAAATAGACAACTGTGTCCTTGAGTAGATAGATAAATGATCAGGAATACAACAAAGCATTCAGTTAGTATCTGTTCCTTATTTTGTAGTGAATCTTTTGAGCTCATTTTATACAGTTGGAAATACAAGCATTTCATATATAATTTTCCATTATCGTGCCATAAGACAATGGTGCCATAAGACAATGCATTTGTATAAATCTGCAACCTTTACCCTTTCAGCTTTGCTTTGAGATAATGTTATGGTGGAACGCTGCATTTCCCCTACACCAAAGGCCCTATAAACCCCATTAAAACCCCTATAGATAATGCATTGAGCATATCACTAAAGCAGTGTACCATGGCCATGTAAAGACAAGTAATAACTTGGAATGGGTGTCTTTAAAAGGAGTATTTAAAGAACAACTATACTTTAAAAATGTACTTTTTAAAATTGAAAAGTTCCTTGGGCAGGGAGGTTGGATAGATTATTCCTACCTCCCAATATTGTTTTGTTGAGGAGCTACAACACATACAGTTTTCATCTGTCAGGTTGTGGCCCTGGACCTTCCTGTAATAAAGATAGTGCTGAAGTACCCAGGAAGACTGGCAGAAGCAGTTTTCTTCCTGCCAACGCTTTTCATAGAACTGATATTGGGACATATAAAGTACCAATCCTACCGAGCCCCAGGTACTTTTCATTTTAACTTTTTTTGAAAAGACTTTCTGTGCACTATAGTTTTCCTTTAAACACATCCCTTAAAGATTTTTTTTACAGAGAAAACCCAGAAAAGTGATGCACGATAAAATGGAACACATTTTCCTTTAAAAAATAAATAAAAAGCAAAAAAGTAATTCAAATGAGAGTCAGGATTGAAGGACACAAATGCCTCTGATTTTCAGGCAATCAGAGCACAATGGCGGTGATTGCTTAATGAGCAGATGCTTGTACATCCCATCACTAAAGGGAATGAATCAGAAATATGGAGCCTGAATGACTAATTCTAATTCTTTGGCTTTTTCCTCTGAGTTCTAAAAAAGGTGATGTTCGATTTCATCAATGGAAAAAGGGTTCATCTGATCAGACATTCCCAGCCTAACAGTCAATATACAGTGTGCTAACCAAAGAGCCGACCATAATTACCTGGAATAGTAGAGGCACAATGATTATGCGGAAATTTAAAAATGTACGCAGGGAAGAACCCTATATTATTATAAATGGCTTCCCTGTAATTTCAATCACCCAGTAGATTAATTCTGAACAAAAGCAACATGATTTAATTGGCTTATTAAAACTGTTGATAGATGTAATTCCTTTAACCTAATCTGCTTTTTTGCAAAACAGTCACTTAAACTGAATTTTGATTGTTTTTGTCGCAAAGGTCTTAGAGCAAACTATGTATTTCAATGAAAGGATAACTTGCGTAGGAAAATAATTAGATCTGTGTGTCATTTGTTTTGTTTTTTTAAATTTCTTTCATTTTTAGGGAATTCATAAATACAATATTGTTTATATCAAAAAAAATATTGTTTGAATCAAAAATTATTCTGATGAAGCTTTAAAATATGGCGCTGGCTGTTTTTGCCCATTAAAAGACAAATATGGTCATGTTTGTATGTTTAGCATTAATTCCTGTAATGTTTCTTATATGATCCATTAGGCAACCTAATGTTTTAGAAAAAGAAGCACGTTTATTTTAACACATTAATCCAGATTTTGGTCATATGCAGTCTAAACTGGAAGCACAGCCTTGACTCCTCTGAAAAAAAGCCGTACAATGTTTATTTTATATTTAAATAGTCCGATAAAGCCATGTAGTATAATTACATTGTATTACATAAATTACCTATGAGATAAAATGCTGGATAAAATGTGGATAAAGTGATATCTTAGAAAAATATTAGATTTGGCTTTGCTAGAGCATGGTAACACAATCATTAAGATATTCTTGAACACAGATTCAGTACAATATTTGCCCACTTTAATGGTAATTGTAAATCACTGGAGAACCCATGAATCAGACAGAAGGTAGCTTTAAACTTCCCGAAGTACTTAATCCTATTCCTACTTGAACCCTGTGCAATCTGGGAGATCAATTGGACTAATATGGCACTACAATAATTTTCTATTCAATTGAGAAAAGGAAGTATAATGCTGAAGAATAGAGATGGCCGAACTCACTGAAATCTGTTCTGCTTGCAGATTCGTGGATATTCGGAAAAAGTGTGAAAATTCCTAACCGGCCCCTTTGAAGTCAATGGAAGTTTAAAAAATCCAAAAGTTCCCCCTATAAAGGATAAATAACAATATTAACCAATAGAGATGTCCGAACTTCGCAAAATCCGGTCCGCTCGAGGATCCGCGAATTTTCGAAAATTCGAAAATCCGTGAGCAGACCCAATAAAATGAAAATATCCTCGAAATTACGAGATTTACGAGGTTCGGATCCGCGAACCGGCCATCCCTATTAACCAACTGTAAATGGCTCTGGGACCTAGGAAATGGCCTCGGGAAAACTTCACGCTAACCCTGTTTGGGGATTCTGCATTGTATTTGCGAGATTTCTAGAAATTATGAGAATTATCAATTTCAAAAATGTCAAAAATTCCTAGAAATTTGAAATATTTTCGAAAATGCTTCAGAAAAACAGAAAAAATTAGAAATCCGCAAAGTCGGGCCGGATCCATAAAAAACACTTTGGAACCAGAGTTCGGATTGGGTCTACCTCTACTGGAGAATAACCAATGATATAACTAACCAGATCGGCACTGGAGACAATGGAGATATGCTTCTTGATAGGATACAATTTAAATGTTCCCTAACATCCATCTGTTGTTCATCTTCTTTAGAATGCATACAGTAAGAAAAGTAAATAAAAGATAGTCAATACTAAAAATAGGATATATATCCCCTAAAGATATTTTTGGTATAAATTCTCCCTCCCTAAGACCACACAGTATGTTGACACTAGGATTATTTTTAAATAAAAAAAACCCACAATTACTTAAGAAAGTTAGATTTAGATATTTGAGAGCTTGGGGCATTGAACTAATAAGGCCAATGTACATGAGATCTGAAAGAAACTTGACTTCTCTGTCAGCTGTGGGTACAGACTGCCCTTGGCCCTGAATTAGAAACACAACTTCTATCCTTTGGGACATCAAACTTGATTTTTTTGCATTGAATAAACTAATGAGGTTTTGGGGCACTTTCTAACCATTATGTTCCTGATAAAGTATGAAGAGTTTTATCAGCCACAAATTGGAAATTTGAAAGTATATTTCTGTAATTGATCACTCGGGAATGCAAGAAAATCTTCCCAAAACGAAAGAAGATTTTAAATTGTTCTTTGCATCTTATTTCCAGGAAAGAATTGGGAAATATTTTTTCTGTTGATAGTGATAGTTGATAGTGTAGTACGTTCAAAGGGAAAATAGTTTTTTTTTTTAAATTGACCATTACTGGAGATAATAATTATTCCTTATTATCACTGTAACATTATCTTTCCATTCTGAAGCATTTTATATTTCAGCTGTCAATCAAGTGCCCTATTACCATAAAATCTACTGCTGTGTGTTTTGGCAGTTGGAGTGCGTGAATTGTATTGTGAAATGCCCTTTCCCAGTGTTACCTCATAGTGACTACTGAGCATGCTTTCCCTCACAGATTAGACAGAATTTTCAGATTAGTCAGGGAGGGGGGGGGGGGGACTAAGCAAGTTCAAAAGAAGTATTGTATTGAAGGCATGCAGCAACACACACTCCTCAGATTAAGTGCTACTCGTATGTATGCATGTTTGCAAATATTTGAAGGGCCACAGGTTTGACGTTCCTGGGTTAAATGGAAATAAGTAAAATGGCACTAGACTTTATGGTAAGATACGGTGTTATGAGCTGATACGTGTGCTATCCATCCTGGTATTATGTTGCAAGTAAATCTTTCCTATCCCTTTAAAAAAAGATAATTACATTTTGTTTACTATTACACATTTTACTATGTATGGTTTGATTAAAAATTAAAGAGAGAAGGAATGCATTTTTGCCTGAACATTCCCTTTAAAATATTTGCGGTGTGAAATTAAAGGTTCAAGAATAACCAATCAAATGCAAATAGTTTCTCTCTAGGGGATCTATCAATCTGGGATACAGTATGTCAGGAAAATTTTTTGGACCAGAATGTTTCCTTTATAATATCCTATGTTCAACATTAGCTGTATTGCATTTGATTGAATAAATAGAGACCCTTGGACATTTTTTCGTTTACTGATCAACACGAATGTCCTGTGACTGCTTAACAATCAAAGATGTGAAAATTTATGCTGAATACATTTCTGATTCTGTCACTTACAGCAAATGTTACAACAGAAGTAAGTTTATCAGAAATGTCAATTATTCACCTCCCCATAGGGATCAGAAGACAGTTTTTCAGACTTATAAGGACACAGGACATGATTTAAAGAGCTATTTAAAAAGGATTCTAAAAACCAATAAAAAGCAAGATTCCTTTTTATGGGAAATAAGGAACGAGTTATCCTGTAATTGCCTATGCAATTATGTTCTTGACTGCTTTTTATTATATCCCAAAAAGGCCGTCCAACAGTTCATCTATGTAGATGAACAAGACTGTGAGTTTTGTTTCGACAGTTCCAATCAGAATTTTTTTAATTTTCCATCACAAACACAATTTCTCAATCTAAAGTTCGGAGTTTTGAAAATTCCTTCATTTTTAAAAAAACACTACT
Source organism: Hymenochirus boettgeri (assembly GCA_019447015.1). Classification (NCBI taxonomy): domain Eukaryota; kingdom Metazoa; phylum Chordata; class Amphibia; order Anura; family Pipidae; genus Hymenochirus; species Hymenochirus boettgeri. Next base: position 31,776,839 of record CM033471.1, on the reverse strand, counting down.
TCCAAATCTAAACTGGGACTCATCACTACTCATCTACACAAAAAACATAATCAATTTGTTTTCTTACCCACTGCAAAGTCTGTATCTATGACTTGCATGCCTTTCTCATTTGTATTTGTAGTGCTCCCGAGGCAGACAAAAGTTCACAGTCGGCCTTGGGATTGTTTGGAAATGCCTGAAAATTTCCCACGGCCGTGGTCAAGTCCTTGTACTTAAAGTAAAGGGAGTCGGTCATGGCTGAGGGAAATCTGCAACCCAGAGTGCTCTCCCTATTCTTTACACAGGGAGAACGCTTGGGATTGTGAGTAGCATGATCTTTAGACAATGACCAACAGAATTTTGCAGATTTTGTTACTTTTTAAAAAAAATTTGCATTTGTGTGCCTAGCTTAAGCCCTTATACTTTTGTATGGTCACAGAACTCCTCTGTGACTTTTAATAGATCTCCTATAGGAGAGGTAGAACAATAGGATCATTAGTGACAACTAGAGATATCCGAACTTCCTGAAGTTCGATTGATTTGTGAACTTCAGTAAAAGTTCGAAAGTTCAAAAACAAACCCATTAAAGTCAACGAGGAGCTAATAGTTTGAAAATTTCAGATTGAATACAGAAAATTATTGCAATGGTAACTTACTGTAAATGGCTGTGACACCTAGGAAATGGTCTGGGGAACATGTATATATCAGCAAAACTTATTTTAACACTAACTTTCCCCACAATCCGGCAATTGTTGGGTTTCCGCATGCTACATTCAAGGGTTATGGCCAATTTGAGGGTTACCGAACACTACATTCGAGGTTTACCGAAATTGACCGCTACATTCGAGGGTTACCGAAATTGACCACTACATTCGAGGGTTACCGAATTTGAAGACAACATTCGAGGGTTACCGATTAATTATCGAAAACAAATTAAACTTAGAGAGAAACAAAGGGTACATGGTTGAAAAGTAGTAGGAAGGGCATGCACCCATGCATTGTCGCCTGGTAGAAAATCTTTAAATACCCTAGAAATGGCGAAATATTTTAGATCAGAGAGCTATTCAGATGTGATTCAAAATATGTAATAAATGTCTTAACTAGTCCGTGTGGACTACTATACATAGGGGAAACTATCACAAACATTAAATTGAGAATTTCGCAACAGAAATATTTGATCAACTAAAAAAAAAACACCTGACCTGGACCAAGACACTTTTAAATGACACAGAGCAGGTGATACCCGGTATACTGTACTGAAAGAGAATATAGGGATTGGGACATTACTGAGAAAAAGAGAAACCAGGTGACTTCTTAAACCCACAGGGCTTGAATCTTTGACCTGTATTTGTTTTTATAAGGAATTTAAAAAAAAAACGTGTTTTTTGTATATATATTGGTCGGTAAGTCAGGGTTTCACCCCTTTATCACATTTGCCTCTTGAGACATATAGAAGCTTATTATGTTTAGATTAATTGTGTATATTTAGATACGTATCACATAGAAGGGTTAATTCCCTAACTGATTTATTAAGTGAGTATATTACAAATCCCAGGCACAGGTTACACCTGAACTAATTGAGAGGTAATTTTCCTTTTAAGCCTATCAAAAACAGAATTGACTCTATATTAGACTTTAACACTTTAACAGCCAGACATAGACACAGTGGGATGTTTTAAGGTGTCATTCTCTTTATTCTGCACCCATGTTGTATCCCAACAGGATGTTTGCATAATGCCATAGCCAATATAGAATCATAGTACACATATTGTTTATCTGCATATGGAATATCAATAACACCCTGATATTACATAAATTATACATTTATTATGTACATGTGTATAATACAGACACTGAATCAGCAGAGATGAGGGGTCTGATTCAAATTGGATTTGACGGTTTTGAAGTTCTCGGGATAGAAATAAATTAAAACTTTTATGAAAATGATCCAGCCACATGACCTTAAATCACCAATCACAGCAGTGCGAAGCCTATTGGTATAAAAGTCAGTGTTTCGAGCATGATTTTGTCAACACTACTACCAGAGCTGCTGGTATTCGCAATATTGTAACTTTTACTTTGGATGCTGATTAGCAAGTTCAGGACCTGAAATAAAAGATACAGAGCCTGTTGCAATAAAAGATGCAAATGTTTGCCCATGGAGATCTAGGAGATCAAATTCTTAAACCCCTTAAATTTTAGTTCATGAACCCTCAAACATTCAATATAGAACCCCAAAAATAACTTGAACTTAAAGAAAGTTACAGCGAGATTCAATAAAAGTTCTTCAGGGAGATGTAATAAAAGTTCTTATCGTTAAAAATGGTGCTAATTTTGCACCAGCCAATCAGATGTTATTTAACACTTGAAAGCTAACATCTGATTGGTTGGGGTAAAATTAGCACCATTTTTAACGATAAGAAAATAAACTTTTACTACATCTTCCTACTTACTGTTAAAAATGGTGCTTATTTTGCCCCAACCAATCACATTAGCTTTTTTGGGGTTACATGTTTTGGTTACATGTATGTGTTCCCCAGAACTTTTTCTCAGGTCCCAAAGCCATTTACACTAACTTTACTATTTATACCTTAAAGGTAATTAGAACCTTCAGATTTTTTTCTCCATTGACTTATTTGGGTTCATTTTCGGATTTTCGAAAACAGAACGGAACTTGCCAGTTTCAAACATCTCTAGTCCTCACCCTTAATATAACAAAATGGAGAGGGGGGATTCAACCCTATAGACCCCATGGAAGTGGGGGTTTCACCCTATATATATGCCTTTACTGATTTTGTGAACAGCTTCAAAATATTATTAGTAATTAGTAGGTAAGGGGTGAAACATATATAGTTATAATATATATAGTTTACATGCACATAGGCAGTATATGGGGAGAATCAGAGCTTAGAATACTGAACTACATTTTGTTCCCAGACAGTTGTCTCTAGGGCTATATGGGGGTTTTACATGTCTGGAAGTGCCACATTACATCTGCTTGACATGACATCACCTCCGGTCGCTCTGATCTTCTTCTACTTTATATCTGAACAGGGTTTATGAATGTCCAAATGCTACAATTTGTCTTGCTGAATATTGGATCTATATGGCTGGTATGACCCATGCAAAATAAATCAGTAAAAAGCTGAGCTATATAGTGGCAGGATAATGTAAAAGATATATATATAGATTGTAAGCTCTTCGGGGTAGATATCTCATTACTAATGTGTCAAGGCATGCTGCACTTATATCAATGTATCTATACTTTATATATATGTATTCTTAACCAATGTATGCAATTCTATTTATTTTTACCTATCTGTCTAATAGCTTGCACTTATCCCCCTTGTTTGTATACTCTGTATTTTATAATGTGCAGAGCTGCATACCCAAGTGGCGCTATATAAAAAAAATGATACATACATAAATATAGTTAACCTATAAGAATGCAATCTGCCACCCCCAATGAGAATGTGCTGGACATAAAAACTAGAAACTGGTCCTGATCACTGTCAGATCTACAAAAATCTATTTGTAAAGTTCCATGAGGAATATAGTGGTGGTTGTTTGGGTTAATAACTCCTACAGAATAAGGTTTCACATCTTGGCGGAATGTCAGAAGTTTATGTAAGAGAAGCGTCATGTGATTCTAGCTAACTATGACTCATTCAACATTAATACAGAAGCACACTGCAATGTTTCTATTCACAAGGGCATGAAGGGCAAGTTTTCCAAATCTCTGCATTAACAATTGAGAAAATAAAGGGCATGTGAACACAACTCTATACTTACCTTCCCCACCCCCATAAACCACGAGATTGGTATAGTTATTCACCTACCTACAGCCCTTGAAGCCCATAAAACATATCTTTCTCCATCACAAGAAAGCTGGCATCTTACACAATGATGTTGACTTCCTTCCAGGTTACGGCAGCAACTCACTGCTGAGATGGTGACATCAAAGCTAATGACTGACTCTGCACACTGGGTGCCTCCTCTGCAAAATCTCTCTGAGCTTGCAGAGGAGGTGTGGATCGGGGAGGACAAGCAAAGCAGAGAAAGGTATGGCATTTGGTTTTCAGGGACCTATCGGTATGCTCTTTAAAGGACAATGAAACTGAAAAATCAAGCCCCCTCCCTTAATCTGTACCTGGGGTGCATGCTAGGTACAGCTTGTACCGCTGGTAACCCAAATACATACATTGCAGCTGCCCTTGTGGTTCCACTCATCTCCTTTTTACTTTGGGTCATAATAAGGGGGGGCTGGGATTGTGATGAAGGGTGCAGTCCAATCAGATGTTCCAAGCAATAAATGATGCGTTCTAAAGTAAACACTTCCTTCCATTAGCAATGTATTTAAAGAATTGTGGAAACGGAGGGGTCAGGTTCAAAGTGGAGCACTTAAGGCGCCTGGAACGTAAGTACCAAGGTACCAGTTGTTATCACCAGGGGAATGGTGGGGGGTTCATTTAGACTTCACTATGTTGATTTGAAATGTCTGACATCGGCTCCTAATTATACTTACCAGCCCTTGTTCCCTCACATCAGTGATTGGCTGAGACTCAATCAGGATTGAGTCACCGAGCATGTGCTGATGTAGGTGGAGTTGGGGGAAACACTGAAGAGGTTTTCCCTCTGTATTAATAAAAAAACAAATAAACATTAATATTTGATATATAAAGGAAATCTAAAGTGCGTTTGAACATTTTATAAAAAAAAAAAAAAAAAAGTACCTGGGGCAATATGGTGTAAGGAGTGTGAGAATGAAGAAAACTGCTTCTGCCAGACTTCCTCAGTGCTTCAGCACTATCTTTGATACAGAAAAGTCAAGGACGCTAACCTGGCAGATGAAAACTGTACATACTGGTGCTCCTCAATAAAATTATATTTAGAGGTAGGAATAATAATTAATCTCCCTGCCCCAGGTACGTTTATTTTTTAAAATTCCAGCATTAAAGGAGCAGGAGTATGATCTTGTTTTTTGTGAGTATCATTTCATTTTATACAGTTCTCCTTTAAATCTATTTCAGAGTTTAAGAAGCACAGTTGAGTTTGTAGCTGTCAGCACTTAGTTGAAAAACAAAGACAAATATAGAGAAAAAAAGATAAATATCGCACCGTGGACCGTTTTCTACACATCTGTCTTCACCACTGACTGCCCTCATTTTTTTCAGACTCGGATATTTATTAAAAATCCAAAACAAAGGGTGTGGGGGTTGTTGGGGACTAGGAAAAAGGTTAATGTTTTTTTGTGCGAAAAGAGTTCTACATCGTTAACGGCTCTATCTGAAGTGAAATTAATAAATAAGCCATGGGTTATATAAGACAAGAGACGGATTTTGGCTAAAGAACCAGCGAGCCAAAGGGAAGCCTTTATTCCACCGAGAGGGAGGCACAATGGGCCTTGAAATCCTTAGGAAGCAGTTGCCATGGTGATTCTCGGAGCTATAAAATGTGGCCTGTGTTGCGGTTGGTAGGCAAATTCTAAGCCCTGAATGGGAAAGTAAAAATAAATTAGGAAATAAAAGAAAAATAATCCCACACTGCCGAGAAGGACAGATTATGTTGAAATAACGTTTAACGCTTTCCCTTGCAGCTCTGCCTACAGATCATTCATTTTGTTCCAGCATGGAATCGGCTCTTCCTTTAATGTGCAAAATGTGGGCACGTTTCATGTCATTTAAAGGGATAATCAGTATATCATAAAAAACGTTCAGATTCCTTCAGAGACCTTGGAAATGTTGGTTGGAGCTTCAACACGAAACAATGACATCAACCCAATCCAGCTTTAGGAGCTGATGTAATAAAAGGTGCCTGTGCTATTTATCTGCAGCCACCAATCACTGCATAGCCCATTAAAAAGCTTTCATCTGATTGGTTGCTTCAAATTAACAGCAAGGACAAAGTTTTGCAACTCCCTTTGCATTGTGACTAGATTGTAAGCTCTACTGGGCAGGGACCTGCTTTTCCCTTGTGACAAAGCTCTAGCACTTCTATTTATAAAACTCATATATTTATGTAATGAACTATCTATGTATTTTCCCCCTTGTATGACTTTATTGTTATTGTACTGCTCTGCGTCGCCAAGTGGCGCTTTATAAATAAACTATACACTTATATAAATCTCTCCCTATTGGAAATTAAACATCCTTCTCTTAAGTCATTATGTACAGAGTATATATACTCAGTATATTCTCAGTATATATATATATATATATACACAGAGTATTATCTGACAGGTCTTACAAATAAAGGGCCATCAGGTGTACAAATTGAAAGTTTGTATGATCCCCAAATATCCCAGAACATCGGATTTCTATGCTGGGTTGTCAGACCAAACACTGTTCTCTGGCATCATTTAATCCTTCTTCCCCTTTACATCCCTTCATCCCAAAATATGTTAATTCCCAGGCACCTGGGGCTCCTTTAACAGTGTCCATGCATCAGGGGTACTAAACCTGGGAAAGGCCCCTGGGCAGAATCTGGACTCATTTGGCTCATACCCTGGCAAGCTAACGACCTGCCACAATGTGTCTATAGCCACGCCCACCCTTGAGCCGCATCATTTTATGAAACAGTTGCAGTTCTAGTGGCCAGGCCATTCACCAGAACAGCTCTTAGTAGTCATTAAACAAGATAGCGTATTTATAAACATCATTTCACAGGGACAAGTAGTGCAAACTTCCTTTGAGGTTCATGTCTTCTCTGTACATTAACATGTCCACCCAAAAAAGGTTTGCTTTAAAATGTTTAACACCCCCCCAAACCTAGGTTTCACAATATTCTTACGTCTCAAAGATTCCCCTATAGGGACCCGGTCTCTCGCCACCTGAGCGCCACCCCCTGTTCCTGTCTCAAGCTTGTTTCGAGAGAGAAAACAGCTCCACTTCCTGGTCGCGGCTGTCAGACATCACATGGCCCCTTTACTCACAGCTACAACCAGGCAGTGGAGAGTTCCATCAGTGCAGAAACTTTCTGCTCCTGTTTTTGCTCAAAACAAGCTTGAAACAGGAGCAGGGGGCGGCGCCAGGTGGCGAGTGACCGGGTCAGGTAAGGAAGTTCTGGGGCATCTTTAAATCTTAAAAGTATTGCGAAAAAGAAATTGAATGCAAGCACTCATCATTAGAGATGGCCGAAACTGCTAGCTTTCGTTCCGTTTTTGGATTTGAAAACCAAACTTACAATCTGGACTTCGAAGAGCGTTTTCGCTCTTGAATGTTTGATAATCCTCGAAAATATGATTGGAAACTATTTTCGAGTTTCCGATCATATATTCATTTTTTATCAAACTTTCGAAACTATTTTCGAAAATCCTTGAACGTTCGATAAAAATCGAAACTACCCTCCGAAGTCCTGAAATCCGAACGATCCGAACATTCGGATTTCAGAACTGAGTGGTTCCGTTTTGGATCTGGGTCCAAGTCGGTCCCGGATCCCATCTCTACTCATCATAGGTACTAGAAAGGAAGGGGCTTCACCACAAAATGTACATAAAATCTGTATATATTATTCACAGTGAGGTCAGAACGCTCTAATTGTGGCTCCTTCCCAGCTCCAATCTTAAGTAATGGCATGCATTAGCAAAAGATAGGAGCCCAGTCGGGACACAGCGCCATCTTCTGGGGAGAAGCATCAAGTGGATCACCAGCAGGTAAGTTTATCTCTGTTAATTGGGCGTTCACAGGCGGGAATAAGTGATCTCACCTCCCTGTGAATAATAGATACAGATTTCCTGTACTTTGTAAATTAGGTTTAGTGTCCCTTTAAGCTTTCATCTAAAATAATAACCTATTGTAAATAGGTAAATTATTATACTAACAAACTTTAATTTCATCGGTTCCCACAAAATCCTTATTCTCGGGTTCACTATAAAAGCATTACAGATTTGTTTTTTTATTCAGGAGCTATTATTTAGTTATTGCCTTTTTTGATTAAAATTATAATTAGTAATTATTTAGCAGTTTGACTGAGCAGACAGTCTGTTCATTGTTGAAGGTGACCGAGAACCAGGTAATCTTAAATAAACAAAGTACTCAGCCCTTTGGTAAACATTTGACACACTGTTCTTTTGGAGTATTTCAACAGAAGCAGTTTATGAATTGTTGCAATGGGATAATGGTCATTTTCTATTATCATATCCTTAGGGATCTCTCTAATATGTCAAGGCACACCACACTTATTTTATATATAATATATTTAATATATATTATTTATTTTATAACTTTATTTATGTAAATTTAATTTATCTGTATAGTGGCTTGCACTTATCCCTGTTTGTATACTATATTTTATAGTGTACAGCCAAGTGGCTTTATATTACCGTATATACTCGAGTATAAGCCGACCCGAGTATAAGCAGAGATACCTATTTTACCTCAAAAATTAGGAATACCTTATTGACTCGAGTATAAGCCAAGGGTTGAAATTGACCACTACTACCTTCTGTAGCCATGTGCATTTCATTACTTACTGGTAGCCATGGGAATTACTGGTAGCCATTTGAATTACTGGTAGCCATGGGAATTACTTGTAGCCATAGGAATCACTGATAGCCATGGAAATTATTGGCAGCCATAGGAATTACTGGTAGCATGAGAGTTACTGGTAGCCAGGGGAATTACTTGCAGCCATAGGAATCACTGATAGCCATGGGAATTACTGGTAGCCATGGGAATTACTGGTAGCCATGGGAATTATTGGTAGCCATAGGAATTACTGGTAGCATGGTAGTTACTGGTAGCATGGGAATTATTGGTAGCATGGGGGTAACTGGTAACCATGGTAATGGTACTTACAGTTTGGTGTGCAGAGCCTTCCAGACACCTTACCGATGCAGTCGAAAGTCAGGAGGGAAAGCCGTCAGTTCCCAGTAGTGCTTTGCGGGTGCGCGATGATGTAATTGCGCCAGCGTGCGCAAAGTACTACTGGGAACTGCCGTTTTTTTTACCTGACTCGTGGCTGCATACAGAATTTAGGTAAACCCCAGCTTGACCCGAGCATAAGCCAAGGTTCATTTTTCAAGTCATTTTTAAGACCTGAAAACCTCGGCATATACTCGAGTATATACGGTAATGAAATTATACATACATGCATATACCTATAAATACTGATCAGTTTTTCATTTTTCTGACAATTTTTTTTTTATATTTATAAAGCAGGGGAATTCTTAAATAAGGAAAAATTAATAACACTGCCAGTTGGTAGATATCACTACTATTATTAAATAATGATACATAAATACTGATATTTAAATAGGATAGTATGAAGGAGAAAGAAATACTTCCTGACTCCAAGTGGCAATCGGAAAAATCTCTGGATCAACTCTACTTTATGTATCAATACCAGTAACATTAAACATTCTTTGTTTTTAGAAATTCATCCAGCTTTTTTTTTAAAACTATCCAATGAACCTGCCATAACAACGTCCAAAAATTCCAAAATTGCACTGCAAATTCCAAATGAGGCCTTACCAATGCTTTGTAAAGAGGGAAAAAAATATTTTTCTCCCTTGAATCCATACCTCTCTTTATACAAGACAATATCTTGCTGGCTCTAACTGTTGCCTACTTGCTACATTTACAAAATCATTTTCCATCAGAGATTCACTTAACACAGAGCCATTTGCAGTATAAACAGCTCAGGGGTTTTAAGCCTAAAATGAATCGTATTACATTTATGAAAATTGAATCTCATCTGCCACTTACCAGCCCAATATGAAAATCTATCTAGATCTGCCTGTAAAAATTGCACATCATCTGTAGCTTTTAATGGTCGACAAAGTTTTATCATCTGCAAACACAGAGACCTTGCTGACAATACCCACTTCCAAAATTATTAATAATCAGATTAAATAGAAGTGTTCCCAACACAGAACCCTGTGGTACCCCACTTAGGACTTTACATTGACAAAGCACCATTAAAAACTACTTCTGCATCCAAACCATCAACCGAATTTCTATCCATGTGCAAATGTGCCACCCAAGCCATAGCTCAGAGATTCTCTAATGGTGTGCCTCCAGATGTTTGAAAACTATATCTCCCAGCACTGCCTGCCTTTACTATGTAGTTGAGGAATGCTGGGAGTTGTATCTGTGTAAGAAATCGTAAACTACATCTAAGTCAGAGTCTAAATTCCTACTCATTCCCTCATAAAAGCCAAGCAAGTTTGTTTGACAAGATCTATTCCTCATAAATCCATGCAGATTATATGCAGAAAGGTCAGTCCTTGAATCATACTCTAGAATATGTTACTGTCAAACTTTCCAGTAACTTTCAGACCACTGAAGTTAAATTTACAGGTCTGTAATAACCAGGCTGTTAACTACCTTTTTTGAATATTGGAATTACATCAGCTTTTTTCCATCCAGAGACACGTTTCCGTACATGAGGGAAACAATGGCCTGGATAAACTAAACTAAGTTCTCTAAGGATCTGAGGATGTATTTTATCTGGTTCAGAAGTTTTTTGTTTGTTTCTGAACCATATCCTCAGTTAACCAAAGTGCAATTAAATACTTAAGGGGCATGTCCACTCCCAAAACTTAAATTTAACCTTATACTGGCCCCACCGTATAGTGCTAAAAAATCCTTACCTTACATCTCTGCTCCAAATGGTTCCTCTGCAGTTCAGGAAAGTGAAGAGTAGGAGCTGTCTTCCTGGAAAATGGTTTCTGCCTCTTCCCTTGCCTTCGGGAGATATTGCAGGCATGCACTGTGGAGCCGATTCCCCCCTCCCTCCATCCAGATGCATTGCGCTGTAGAGCTAGTGTAGCATAAAATCATTTTTGTGTCTCCCCCTCTCAACCCGAACTGCATGGTTTGTTAGTAAAAAAAAGATAGAAAAAACTTACTTACCAGCCCGGGATCCCTTGTCTGTTTCAATAGCCATCAGCCATGTCTGTGATTGGCTGCCCCTCAGCATTAAGATCAGAAAAATGAATAATAGTTATCTGTTTCTCTGTGCTCTTTCTGTGCAGATTACACCCAATCCTCCTGTCTGTGTTACTGAAGTCCCAATGTAGCACTGTACTATTAGCTGTTTGGGTGCACAGATTATCTTCACTGCATATGCTCCACACTCTAGCTGTGCCTCAGTTTTGGGAGGGGGTGGATACATAGAAAGGAGACATGCAAACTAACTAGGAGTGAGTTGAACAGGACATGAGGAGATCTATAAACTGAAAGCAAAAAAGGGATCAAGTTCCTGGCAGCACTAAAAATATAGAAAAGGATAAAGACAAGTCATTTTTTCAGGTTAGTATCCCTTTAATATACTTTAAAAATTGTTTAGGGTTAGTGTTGCTTTGTTCAGCTATTCTATCTTTATTATTTATATCAAGTACTGTAGCTTTATTGCTTTCTTAAAGTCCTTGTTACAATTTTCTTTATAGTTTCTAAAGGCCCGTTCTGTTCCCTCTGACTGAAAGACTTTAAATGCCATTTTCTTTCTTTCTTTTTCCCTATTTACATCAGAATTAAAGGGTATGTCCATTCCCAGTGCATATTGGGAGTGGACATATCTATTAGCCCAGATGAAAGCTTTACAACAAGCTAAACCTTATTAAAATATGTCCAGCCATTCTTAAAGGGGAACTGTGGTTTCCAAACAAGTTGGGGCCAGTTTCTTACCTTTAAAACGAGCCATCAACCAACTCTCTACGTGCTCTACAGCCCAAGATATAAAGAAAAGACTGACCAGAAAGTTAATGGGTGGGAGGCAGACATGTGACATTCCTAAGGCTTCTCCTGCACAGTGCCGCCAGCGAGCACAGCCTCAGACTCCCTCAGTGTGTAAGGGAGACAGAAAGTCCCTCCTCCTCTCTGCTGTGTGAATCCTGGCAGAGTAGGTAAGGGAATCTACAGCCCTTCTCTCCCGCTATGTGAAAACAGCCTTTTCAGGCAGAGTTCTTGCTCTGCCTGAAAAGGCTGTTTCCACAGAGTTTTCTGTAGGGGGGGGGTATGAGTGGCCCATGGCAGTGGGCGGGGCTTATGCACCCATGAGTGGGTGGGGCCATGGCACCCATGGGTGGGCAGGCCACATGGGGCTGTAAGAGAATGGGTCAAGGGGGGCCTGCAACTGGAGGGACCATGGGGTCCATGACCAGGGGGGCTGCATGAAGAGGAGGAGACACAGGGCAGATTGACTGACATGGTTTCAGAGCAGGAAGCAGGTAGTGCAGGGGACCTGGTGATGCTGCTGCCATATAAAACACAAAAATGTAAATATCTTCACAACTATGCAAAATAAACAATGTAAATAAATTGCAAAAATTCTCAGGAGAGCAATTCCTATCAATTTACCTAAAGTCATTTTTGGACCACAGTTCCCCTTTAAGATACATTAATTTGATTATGTCTACTTTTGTAGAGCAGGAGGTATTCAACGTGCCGTAAAGCATGGTTATGTCACCTCACTTCCATGCCTTCTCTGTTCACACACAGGCTTGATGATTACTCTTAGAGCCTGCACTGGAACTTTCTCTCTGTGACTTACCCCTTTTATTCCACCCTTGCTTTGTTGCCTGACCAATCGGGACTTAGCAACAATTGTTTGTTGACTGTTGGCCTCGAAGAAAACATTTGTTTATGGATAGAGAACTGGTTATTGGTCCGCAAACAGAGAGGGTGTTATGGATCTAAATCTATTTTGCTAAAGTTCTAAGTGGGGCCCCTCAGGGTTCTGTACTGGGGCCACTCTTCGTTTAAGTCAATATAATAATTTCTAATACAACAGATTTGTTATAAATGACTTAGAAGGGCATTGAGAACAAGTCTCTGTGTTTGCTGATGACACTAAACTATGCAGAGCTTTGGAAACTTCCAATGATGTGCAAGTGCGCAAGCAGACCTAGATAGATTATCAAAATGGGCAAGAATGGCAGATGAGATTCAATGTAATAAATGAAGGTGATGCATTTGGGATTTAATAATCCCTGTGCCACCTACACCATAAATAACTCTGTGTAGTATGCATCTGTAATGGAAAAAGATTTACAGTATTATACATATACTGTAGTTCTGGTTGGTACGGGGATACTATATAAATATTGAGAATTACTGGTATTAATACATTACTGTATTATCTGGTTGGTACGGGGATACTATATAATTTGAGAATTACTGGTATTAATACAATACTGTAGTTCTGGTTGGTACGGGGATACTATATAATATTGAGAATTAACTGGTATTATCACCTACGTAGTTCTGGGTTGGTACGGGGATACTATATAATATTGAGAATTACTGGTATTATACACTACTGTAGTTTCTGGTTGGTACGGGGATCTATATATATTGAAATAACTGGTATTAATACACATACTGTAGTTCTGGTTGGTACGGGGATACTATATACATATTGAGAATTACTGGTATTAATAACCATACTGTAGTTCTGGTTGGTACGGGGATACTAATAATATTGAGAATTACTGGTATAATACACATACTGTAGTTTCTGGTTGGTAGCGGGATACTATATATATTGAGAATTACTGGTATTAATACACATACTGTAGTTCTGGTTGGTACGGGGATACTTATAATATTGAGAATTACACTGGTTTAATACACATACTGTAGTTCTGGTGTACGGGATACTATAATAATATTGAGAATTATTGTATTAATACACATACTGTATTCTGGTTGGTACGGGGATACTATATAATATTGAGAATTAACTGGTATCAATACACATACTGTAGTTCTGGTTGGTACGGGGATACTATATAATATTGAGAATTACTGTATTATACACATACTGTAGTCTGGTTGGTACGGGGATCCTATATATATTGAGAATTACTGGTATTATACATATACTGTAGTTCCGGTTTGGTTACGGGGATACTATATAATTGGGAATTACTGGTATTAATACATACATACTGTAGTTCTGGTTGGATGGGGATACTTATAATTGAGAATTCCTGGTATGAATACATATACTGTATTCTAGAGAATTAATTCAACAGCGCACCCAGTCTTAAACCACCAAACTGTGTTTAATAACACTGACGTTTCGGTGCCCGTGTGGCACCTTCCTCAATAAACAAGAATTATTGTTTGTCTGAGGAAGGTGCCACACGGGCCACGAAAACGTCACGTGTTAATAAACACGTTTGGTGTTTTAAGACTGGTGTGCGCTCTGAATTATATATTCTCGGGATCTTACAGACCGTTGGGCTATGGTCTTCTGAGTGGCACCAGCAGCTACATTACCTTGCAGGTGTCGGGAGAACAAACACTTGGTGGATCGTATATACGTAGTTCTGGTTGGTACAGGGATACTATATAAATTTGAGAATTACTGGTATTAATATATACTGTAGTTCTGGTTGGTACGGGATGCTATATAATATTGAGAATTACTGGTATTAATACATATACTGTAGTTCTGGTTGGTACAGGGATACTATAATATTAGAATTACTGGTATTAATTCATATACTGTAGATCTGTGTGGTACAGCGATACTATATAATATTGAGAATTAACTGGTATTAATACATATACTGTAGTTCTGGTTGGTACGGGGATACTATATATAATTGAGAATTACTGGTATTAATACTATACTGTAGTTCTGGTTTGGTACAGGATACTATATAATATTGAGAATTACTGGTATTAATTCATTACTGTAGATCTGGTTGGTACAGCGATACTATAAATATTGAAATTACTGGATTAATACATATACTGTAGTTCTGGTTTGGTACAGGATACTATATAATATTGAAGAATTACTGGTTTACACATATACTGTAGTTCTGGTTGGTACAAGGGATACGATACTCATAATGAGAATTACTGGTATTATATATATACTGTAGTTTCTGGTTGGTACATGGGATACTTATATATATTGAGAATTACTAGGAATTATCCATATTACTGTTAGTTCTGTTGGTACAGGGATGTTGTATAATATTGAGAATTACTGGTATTACTACATATTCTGTGTTCTGGTTTGTACAGGATTGCGTATAATATTGAGATTACTGGTATTAATACATATACTGTAGTTCTGGTTGGTAAGCAGGATGCTATATAATATTGGAGAATTACTGGTATTAATACATATACTGTAGTTTCTGGTTGGTACAGGGATCTATATAATATTGAGAATTACTGGAATTAATACATATACTGTAGTTCTGGTTGGTACAGGGATGCTATATAATATTGAGAATTACTGGTATTAATACATATTCTGTAGTTCTGGTTGGTACAGGGATGCTATAATAATATTGAGAATTCTGGTATAATACCATATACTGTAGTTTTGGTTTGGTACAGGGAGCCTATAAATAATATTGAGAATTACTGGATTAATACATATACTGTGTAGTTCAGGTTGGTACAGGGATGCTATAAATATTGAGAATTACTGGTATTAATACATATACTGTAGTTGTGGTTGTACGGGATACTTATAATATTGAGAATTACTGGTATAATACATATCTGTTGTAGTTCTGGTTGGTACAAGGGATACTATATATTTGAGAATTACTGGTATTAATACATATACTGTAGTTCTGGGTTGGTACAGGGATACTATATAATATTGAGAATTACGGTATATATACATATACTGTAGTTCTGGTTGGTACAGGGATCTATATTAATGAAATTACTGGTATTAATACATATACTGTAGTTCTGGTTGGTACGGGGATACTATATATATTGAGAATTACTGGTATTAATACTATACTGGAGGTTCTTGTGTACAAGGGATGCTATATATAGTGAAAATTACTGGTTTAATACATATACTGTAGTTCTGGTTGGTACGGGGATCTATATAATATTGAGAATACTGGTATTAATACATATACTGTAGTTCTGGTTGGTACAGTGATACTATATAATAGTGAAAATTACTGGTATTAATACATATACTGTGTTCTGGTTGGTACCGGGATACTATATAATATTGAGAATTACTGGTATTAATACATATACTGTAGTTCTGGTTGATCCAGGGATACTTTCCGATTGCCATTTGGATTATGAAGGAATGTTTTCCTGCCTTTTTAGCTGTTTTTTTGTCTTCATCTGGATCAACTGTTAAGTAGGGAGAATGACTGTTATACAGACATTATGGGTAGGGTATATAGGTTGGACTAGATGGACGTATGTCTTTATACAACCTCCAATACTATGTTACTATGTAACTGTTATACAGACACTATGGGTAGGGTATAAAGGTTGGAATAGATGGACGTAGTCTTTATACAACAGTTTCTAAGTGGGGCCCTCAGGGTTCTGTAACTGGGGCCACTTCTGTTTAATCTGTTTATAAATGAGCTTGTGAAGGTTCTCATTCATCCAGGTCATGGTATATCTGTTGTATTCAATTAGATCAACTGGACTTGAAGTTTAGTTCTTGAAGACGTTTCGCTAGTCATCCGACTGGCTTTCTCAATTCAGAATGACTTGTACAAGAATCTGTGGCAATTATGTACCCTGTGAAAATAAAGAAACCAAGCCTAAATAGAGGTGGGGGGGTTCGACACCATCTGTCTGCCATGTACAATGCTGTTTTGACACCTTACCCTGGGCGTTCCTATAACACCTCTTAGCCACTATCCAATCACGCCCTTAACACCTGGCTGTGATATGCTAATTGGGATTTTCCAGGGTACATAATTGCCACAGATTCTTGTACAAGTCATTCTGAATTGAGAGATCCAGTCGGATGACTAGCGAAACGTCTTCAAGAACTACATTTCAAGTCCAGTTGATCTAATTGAATACAACAGATATGTTTATAAATGACTTAGAAGGGGCATTGAGAACAAGGTCTCTGTGTATAAATGACTTAGAAGGGGCATTGACAGCAAGGTCTCTGTTTTTGCTGATGACACTAAACTATGCAGAGCTTTGGAAACTTCCAATGATGTGCAAGTGCTGCAAGCAGACCTAGATAGATTATCACAATGGGCAGCAGAATGGCAGATGGGATTCAATGTTGATAAATGTAAGGTGATGGATTTGGGTGTGTCATATGTAATATGGGGGTACAGTATATAATATGGTGTACAGTATGTAATATGGGGGTACAGTATATAATATGGGGGCAAAGTATGAAATATGGGCGCACAGTATATAATATGGGGTACAGTATATAATATGGGGTACAGTATATAATATGGGGTACAGTATGTAATATGGGGTACAGTATGTAATATGGGGTACAGTATAGTATATAATATGGGGTACAGTATGTAATATGGGGGTACAGTATGTAATATGGGGGTACAGTATATAATATGGGGTACAGTATGTAATATGGGGGTACAGTATATAATATGGGGTACAGTATGTAATATGGATGTACTGTATATAATATGGGGTACAGTATGTAATATGGGGGTACAGTATGTAATATGGGGTACAGTATGTAATATGGGGGTACAGTATATAATATGGGGTACAGTATGTAATATGGGGGTATAGTATATAATATGGGGTACAGTATGTAATATGGATATACAGTATATTATATGGGGTACAGTATGTAATATGGGGGTACAGTATATAATAGGGATGTACAGTATATAATATGGGGTACAGTATGTAATATGGGGGTACAGTATATAATATGGGGTACAGTATGTAATATGGGTGTACAGTATATAATATGGGGTACAGTATGTAATGTGGGGGTACAGTATATAATATGGGGGTACAGTATGTAATATGGATGTACAGTATATAATATGGGGTACAGTATGTAATATGGGGGTACAGTATGTAATATGGGGTACAGTATATAATATGGGTACAGTATGTAATATGGGGGTACGGTATGTAATATGGGGTACGGTATGTGATATGGGGTACGGTATGTGATATGGGGGTACGGTATGTGATATGGGGTACGGTATGTAATATGGGGGCACGGTATGTAATATGGGGGTACAGTATATAATATGGGTACAGTATGTTTAAAGACTGGGGTCGGTACTGTGATATTTGTAATATGGGGTACGTATGTAATATGGGTACGGTATGTATATGGGGGTACGGTATATGGGTCTATATGGGGTACGGTATGTAATATGGGGGTACGGTAATGTCATATGGGGGTACGGTATGTCATATGGGGGTACGGTATGTAATATGGGGTACGGTATATAATATGGGGTACGGTAGTATGTAATAGGGGGTGGGTACGGTATGTCATATGGGTACGTAGGTATAGGGCGGGTACGGTAAGTATCTATCGGGGGTACGGTAGTATATGGGGTAAGGTATGTAATATGGGGGTACGGGTATATGTCATATGGGGAGGGTATATCGGGTACTAGTCATATGGGGGTACGGTATGTCATATGGGGGTACGGTATGTCGTATGGGGGTACGGTATGTCATATGGGGTACGGTATGTAATATGGGGTACAGTATGTCATATGGGGTACGGTATATAATATGGGGTACGTTGTATAGGTGTACATATGGGGGTACGTGTATTGAAGATGAGTACATGTAATATGGGGTACAGTATGTATATGGGGGTACAGAATGTAAATGGGGTACAGTATATAATGGGACAGTATGTAATATGGGGTACAGTAGTAATATGGGTACAGATATAATAGGGGTACGGTATGTATATGGGGTACTGTATATAATATGGGTGTACAGTATATCATAGTAGATCTAAAATTATCTCCTCTGTATTTGGATCTATAAACAATATAACAGGGACAAGTAAATAGTGTCCAAATGTTTTACTACAACTCCCAGCATTCTCCCCCATGTTCTCTGTGGGTAGGGATGTGGGAGTTGTAGTTTTGAACCATGTAGAGGCCATATAGTATGGGGAATGGGACTACTGAGAGTGTTGATATAGAGACAGGGTTGTAATCCAACCCCCAGGGTGACAAGAGCGGCGGTCCTATCTATCCACTCAGCTTCCCTCTCTATGGTCTCTGATAGTCACATGACCAGTTTCTTTCCTTCCGGGCCGTGCTATTGGCGGATAAGCTGTGGGTGGGCGGGGCGATCCTGGTAGAATCAGGCGGCCCATCTGAAGAAACGAGTGTATGAGGAATTCACCAGAGTGGTTCAGGTGGGAGACCCGGTCCGTGTGTCATGGTGACACTGTGTGTGTGTCATTGTGTGTGTGTTACTGTGTATGTGTTACTGTGTGGTGGTCATTGTGTGTGTGTTACTGTGTAATGTGTTACTGGGTGTGTGTTGTGTGTGTGTCATATTGGGTACTGTTGTTGGTGGGTCAGTATCATGTGTCATGTGATGTGTCCTATGGTGACAACCCTCTGTGTGTGTGTCACTGTGTATTGTGTCCTATGGTGACAACCCTCTGTGTGTGTGTCACTGTATCATGTCCTATGGTGATATCCTCTGTGTGTGTGTACTGTATCGTGTCCTATGGTGACAACCCTCTGTGTGTGGTGTCACTGTATCATGTCCTATGGTGATACCCCTCTGTGTGTGTGTCACTGTATCATTCCTATGGTGATATCCCTCTGTGTGTGTGTCACTGTATCGTGTCCTATGGTGATATCCCTGTGTGTGTGTGTCACTGTATCATGTCCTATGGTGACAACCCTCTGTGTGTGTGTCACTGTATCATGTCCTATGGTGATATCCCTTTGTGTGTCACTGTATCATGTCCTATGGTGACAACCCTCTGTGTGTGTCACTGTATCATGTCCTATGGTGATATCCCTCTGTGTGTGTGTCACTGTATCGTGTCCTATGGTGACAACCCTCTGTGTGTGTGTCACTGTATCATGTCCTATGGTGATATCCCTCTGTGTGTGTGTCACTGTATCGTGTCCTATGGTGACAACCCTCTGTGTGTGTGTCACTGTATCGTGTCCTATGGTGATAACCCTCTGTGTGTGTGCTGTAGTATCATGTCCTATGGTGATACCCTCTGTGTGTGGTCACTGTATCGTGTCCTATGTGATATCCCTCTGTGTGTGTGTCACTGTTATCATGGTCCTATGGTGATATCCCTCTGTGTGTGTGTCACTGTTCATTCCTATGTGATAACCCTATGGTGGTGGGTCATGTCATGTCCATGGTGATACCCTCTGTGTGGTGTCACTGTATCATGTCCATGGTGATATCCCTCTGTGTGTGTGTCACTGTATCAGTCTATGGTGATATACCCTGTGTGGTTGTCACTGTATCATGTCCTATGGTGATATCCCTCGGTGGTTGTGTCATTATCATGTCCTATGGTGAATCCCTCTGTGTGTGTGTTCACTGTGTCATGTCCTATGGTGATATCCCTTGTGTGTGTGTCACTGATATGTCCTATGGTGATACCTCTGTGTGGTGTCACTGTTCATTGTTCCTATGGTGATATCCAATTCCTATCTGCCTCTGTGTGTGTGTCACTGTGTATTGTGTCCTATGGTGACAACCCTCGTGGTGTGTGTGTACTGTATCATGTCCTATAGGATATCCCTCTGTGTGGTGTCACTGTGTCATGTCCTATGGTGATCCCTCTGTGGTGTGTCACTGTGTATTGTCCTATGGTGACAACCCTTGTGTGTGTGTGTGTCACTGTGTGTGTGTCCTATGGTGACAACCCTCTGTGTGTGTGTCACTGTATCATGTCCTATGGTGATATCCCTCTGTGTGTGTGTCACTGTGTCATGTCCTATGGTGATATCCCTCGTGTGTGTGTCACTGTGTATTGTGTCCTATGGTGACAACCCTCTGTGTGTGTGTCACTGTGTATTGTGTCCTATGGTGACAACCCTCTGTGTGTGTGTCACTGTGTCATGTCCTATGGTGATATCCCTCTGTGTGTGTGTCACTGTGTATTGTGTCCTATGGTGACAACCCTCTGTGTGTGTGTCACTGTGGTTGTCCTATGGTGCAACCCTCTGTGTGTGTGTCACTGTATCATGTCCTATGGTGATATCCCTTGTGTGTGTGTACTGTATCATGTCCTATGGTGATAACCCTCTGTGTGTGTGTCACTGTATCATGTCCTATGGTGATAACCCTCTGTGTGTGTCATGATATCATGTCCTATGGTGACATCCCTCTGTGTGTGTTTGTCACTGTATCAGTGTCCTATGGGATATCCCTCTGTGTGTGTGGTACTGTATAGGTTTCCTATGGTGTATCCTCCTGTGTGTGTGTCACTGTATCATGTCCTATGGTGACCTGGTGTGTGTGACTGTGTATCATGTCCTATGGTGACAACCCTCTGTGTGTGGTGTCACTGTGTATTGTGTCCTATGGTGACAACCTCTCGTGTGTGTGTCGTCATCATGTCCTATGGTGATATCCCCTGTGTTGTGTGTCACGTTGTCATGCCTATGCGTTGATAACGTACAGATACACTATTTAATGTCAGTCGGTCGCTTTGTGAGGCGCTGTCCTATATAGGGTTTATTATAGATACCGAAAATGAATATTATACCCTATAATACGTACAGATAACAATATTAATGACAGTCGGTTGGTGGTGATGTGTTCTGTCTTTAGGGTTATTATTATATATACCGATAATGAATTTAGTATTTAACACCGATAATAGTACAGATACAATATGTAATGACAGTCTTGTCGTGTGTGATGTGTCTGTCTTATAAGAGGTTTATTATATATACCGATATGATTTATACCAATAATACCTATCAATATCCTAATATGACAGTCGTGTGGTGGTTGTGATGTGTGTCCCTGTCTATATAGGGTTATTATAGTATAACCTATAATGATATTATCACCGATTATACGTACAGATAACAATATTATGCAGTCGTCGCGGTGTGATGTGTCGTTCTATATAAGGGTTCATATAATACCCGATAATGTATTATACCAATACACGTACGAATAACATATTATGAATTGGTCGACGTGTGGTTAATGTTGTCTGTCATATGGGTTATTATATAACCGATAATGATTTATATACCATAATACGCTAAGATAACAATATTAATGCATCAATCGGTTGTGTGATGTGTCTGTCTAATAGTGGTTTTATTATATATCCGTATTAGCTATTCTAACCGCTATCCGTACAAAACAATATTAAGCGGTGCAGTGGTTCGTGTGTATGTGTCTTCTATATAGGTTATTAGTTATCTTATACCGCTAAGGATATTATAACTGATATACGTTACAGAAACAATATATGACAGTCGGTTGGTGTTGTGGATGTGTCCCTGTCTATATAGGGTTCTCATATATACCGATATATATAATACCGATAATACTTACAGATAACAATATAATTGCAGTCGTTGGGTGTGTGTTGTGTCCTGTCCTATATAAAGTTTTATATCTACCGATAGATATTACTACGATATATACTACAGATAACATATTAATGGAGACAGTCGGCCTGTCGGTGTGTGATGTGTCTGTCTATATGGTTTCGGTATATTACCTGATAATGATATTAACCGATAATCGTACAGAAACATTATATGCGCAGTGGTGTGTGATGTGTCCTGTACTATATAGTGTTTACTATATATACCCGATATGAATCTATACCAGATATACGTACAGATACAATAATAATGACAGTCGGTTGGGTTGTGGATGTGTTCTGTCTATATGGGGTTATTATATATACCGATAACGATATTATAACCGATAATAACGTACAGATAACAATATTATGACAGTCGTTTGGTGTGTGATGTGTCTGTCTATATAGGGTTATTATTATACCGATAATGATATTTCAGATAATCGTACAGATAACACTATTATTGACAGTCGGGTTGTGTGTGATGTTTCTGTCTAGTATAGGGTTAATTATATATACCGATATGATATTATACCGATAATACGTTACATAATAAACAATATTAATGACAGTCGGTTGGTGTGTGATGTGTCTGTCTATATAGGTTATTATATATACCGTAATGATTTATATAACCAAGATACGTCAGATAACAATATTAATGACAGTCGGGTTGATGTGTCTGTCTATATAGGGTTATATATATACCGATAATGATATTTACTCGATAATACGTACAGATACAAATTAATGACATTCGGTGGTGTGATGTGTTCTGTCCTATAGGGTTTTATATATATACCGATAATGATATTATACCAATAATACGTCACATAACAATTTAATGCCAGTCGGTGGTGTGTGATGTGTCTGTCCTATATAGGTTATTATATATACCGATAATGATATTATACCGATAATACGTAACAGATAACAATATCTGACAGTCGGTTGGTGTGGTGATGTGTCTGTCTATATAGGGTTATTATATATACCGATAATGATATATATACCATAATACGTACAGATAACAATAGTAATGACAGTCGGTTGGTGTGTGATGTGTCTGTCTATATGGGTTATTATATATACCGATAATATATTATACCGATAATACTACGATAACAATATAAAATGACAGTCGTGGGTGGCTGTTGTGTGGCCTGTCTATATAGTTATTATATATCCGATAATGATATTACCATAATCTTACAGATAACATAATAAGACAGTCGTGTGGTGTGTGATGTTCTGTCTATATATGGTTATTAATATCCGATATTATCTCTAAATACCGATAATACGTACAGATAACAAATTAATGGCAGTCGTGTCGCTGTGTGATGTGTCTGTCTATATAGGGTTATTATATATACCGATGATATTATACCGATAATCTATACAGATAACATATTAATGACAATCGTTGTGTGTGATGTGTCTGTCTATATAGGGTTTATTATATATACCGATTAAATATATTATCCGATAATACGTACAGATAACATAATTAATGACAGTCGGTTGGTGTGTGATGTGGTCGGTCTATAAGGGTTATTTATATCATACCGACATGATATTATACCGATAATACTACAGAAACAAATAATGACAGTCGTCGGTGTGTGATGTGTCCTGTCCTATATAGGGTTATTATATATACCGATAATGATATTATACCGATAATACTTCAATAACATATTAATGACAGTCGGTTGGTGTGTGATGTGTCCTGTCTATATAGGGTTATATATATACCGATATGATATTATACCGATAATACGTACGATAACAATATAATGAACGTCGGTGTGTTATGTGTCTGTCTATATAGGGTTATTAATATACCGATAATGATATTATACCGATAATACGTACAGATACCATAATAAATGACGTCGGGTGGTGGTGATGTGGTCTGTCTATATAGGGTTATATCTTAACCGATAATGATATTAATACCATAATACGTACAGATAACAATTTAATGGCAGTCGGTTGGTGTGTGATGTGTCTGTCTATATAAGGGTTATTATATTACCGATAGATATTTATACCGATAATACGTACAGATAACAATATTAATACAGTCGTTTGGTGTGGTGATGTTTCTGTCTATATAGGGTTATTATATATACCGATATGATATTATACCGATAATACTACAGATAACAATATTAATGACTCGGTGGTGTGTGGTTATGTGTCTGTCTATATAGGGTTATTATATTACCGATAATGATATTATACCGATAATACGTACATGATAACAATATTAATGACAGTCGGTTGTGGTGTGTGAGTGTCTGTCTATATAGGGTTATTATATATCCGATAATGATTTATACCATAATACGTACAAATAACAAATTAATGACTGAGTCGGTTTGTTGATGTGTTCTTCTATATAGGGTATTATATATACCGATAATGATATTATACCGATAATACGTACAGATACAATATTAATGACATCGGTGGGTGTGTGATGTGTCTGTCTATATAGGGTTTATTAATATATTACCGATAATGATATTATACCGATAATACGTACGATAACAATATTAATGACAGTTGGTTGTGTGTGATGTGTCTGTTATATAGGGTTATTATATATACCGATAATGAATATTAATACCGAAATACGTACAGATAACCATATTAAGACAGTCGGTCTGTGTGTGTTGTGTCTGTCTATATAGGGTTATTATATATACCGATATGATATTATACCGATATACGTACAGATAACATATTAATGACAGTCGGTGGTTGTGTGTGATGTTGTCTGTTCCTATGATAGGGTTTATTATATATACCGATAATAATTATAATAATATACGTACAATAACAATTTAATGAACAGTCGGTCTGTGTGGTGGATGTGTCTGTCTCTATAGGGTATTATATATACCCAGATAATGATATTTATAACCGATACTAATACAGATAACTATTAATGACAGTCGGTTCGTGTGTGTATGTGTCCTGTCATATAGGGTTATTATACTACCGATAATGATATTATAACCATAATACGTACAGTAACCAATATTAATGCATCTTTCGCTGTTTGGATGTGTCTGTCTATATAGGGTTATTATATATACCGATAATGTATTAAACCGATAATACGTACATATAACAATATTAATGACAGTCGTTGGTGTGTATGTGTCCTGTCTTAATAGGGTTTATTAATATATCCGATAATGATATTATACCGATATACGTAAGATAACATATTAATGACATCGGTGGGTGGTGATGTTGTCTGTCTAATTAGGGTTATTATATAAACCGATAATGATATTATAGCCAATAATACTACAGATAACAATATTAATGAACAAGGTCGCGTGTGTGGTGTCTGTCTATAAGGGTTATTATATATACCGTAATGATATTATACCCGATAATACTACAGAAACAATAATAATGACAGTCGGTTGGGTGTGTGATGTGTCCTGTCTATATAGGGTTATTATATATACCGATAATGATATTATACCGATAATACGTACAGATAACAATTAATGACGTCCGTTGTGGTGTGTGATGTGTCTGTCTATATAGGTTATTATATATACCGTAATGATATTAAACCGATAATACTACAGATACAATATTAATGACAGGTTGGGTTGTGTGATGTTGGTCTGTCTATAAGGGTTATTATATATACCGATATGATATATCCAATAATACGTACAATAACATAATAATGACAGTCGGTGGTGTGTGATGTGTCCTGTCTATATAGGGTTTATTATATATACCGATAATGATATTATACCGATAATACGTACAGATAACATTTAATGACAGTCGGTCGTGTGGGATGTGTCTTGTCTATATAGGGTTATGATATATAACCGATAATGATATTATACCAATAATACGTACAGATACAATATTAATGACAGTCGGTCGCTGTGTGATGTGTCTGTCTATATAGGGTTTTATATATACCGATAATGATATTATAACCCGATAATACGTACAGATACCAATATTAATGACAGTCGGTTGTGTGTGTGTGTTCTGTCTATATAGTGTTATTTATATAAACCGATAATTGATATTATACCGATAATACGTACAATAACAATATTAATGACAGTCGGTCTGTTGTGTGATGTGTCCTGTCTATATAGGGTTATTATATATACCGATATATATTAACCGATAATACGTACAGATAACAATATTAATGGACAGTCGGTTCGTGTGTGATGTGGTCTGTCTATATAGGGTTATTATATATACCGATGATGATATAACCGATAATACATACAGATAACAATATTAATTACAGTCGTGTTCGGTGTGGGTGTGGCTGTCTATATTGGTTATTAATATAATACCGATAATGATATTATACCGATAATAACCGTACAGATAACACTATTACTGGCAGTCGGTCGCTGGTTGTGATTTTATCTGTCTATATAGGGTCCTATTATATATACCGATATGACTATTATATACCGATAATACGTACAGATAACAATATTAATGCAGTCGTCGTGTGTGATGTTGTCTTCTATATAGGGTTTATTATATAACCATAATTATATTATACCGTAATACGTACGATAACATAATAATGACAGTCCGGTTGGTGTGTGATGTCTGTCTATATAGGGTTATTAATATTACCGATAATGATATTATAACCGATAATACGTACAGATAACAATATAATGACAGTCGGTGGGTGTGTGATGTGTCTGTCTATATAGGGTTGTTATTATATATACCGATAATGATATTATATCCGATAATACTTACAGATAACATATTAATGACAGTCGGTTGGTGTTGATGTTGTCGTCTATATAGGGTTATTAATATACCGATAAGATATTATACCGATAATACGTACAGATAACAATATAATGACAGTCGGTGTTGGTGTGTGATGTGTCTGTCTATATAGGGTTTTATATAATACCGATAATGATATTATAACCGATAATACTACAGATAACAATATTAATGACAGTCGGTTGGTGTGTGATGTGTCTGTCTATATAAGGTTTATTTATATACCGGTAATGATATTATACCGTATACGTACAGAATACAATATTAATGACAGTTGGTCGCTGTGTGATGTGTCTGTCTATATAGGGTTATTATATATACCGATAATGATATTATACCGATAATACGTACAGATAACAATAATATGGCAGTCCGGTCGTGTGTGTGATTTGTCTGTCTATATAGGGTTATTATATATACCGATAATGATATTATACCGATAATACGTACAGATAACAATATTAATTACAGTCGGTTTGGTGTGATGTTGTCTGTCTATATAGGGTTATTATATATCCGATAATGATATTATACCAATAATACGTCAGCTAACATATTATGACAGTCGGTTGGTGTGTGTGATGTGTCTGTCTATTAGGGTTATTATATAATCCGATAATTGATATTATAACCGATATACGTACAGATAAAATATTAATGACAGTCGTCGTGTGGTGATGTGTCGTCTATATAGGGTTATTATATATACCGATAATGATATTATACATAATACGTACAGATACAATAAAATGACAGTCGTGTGTGTGTGATTGTGTCTGTCTATATAGGGTTAGATATTATACCGATATGATTATACCAAAACGTACAGATAACATATTAATGCAGTCGGTCGTGTGTGATGTTTCTGTCCTATATAGGGTTTTATATATACCGATATGATATTATACCAATAAACGTACAGATAACAATATTATGACTCGGTTGTGTGTGATGTGTCCTGTCTATATAGGTTTTATTATATATACCGATAATGATATTTACCATAATACGTACAGATAAATATTAATGACAGTCGGTTGGTGTGTGTGATGTGGCTGTCCTATATAGGGTTTTATATAACCGATAATGATATTATACCTATATACGTCAGATAACAATATTAATGAATTCGGTCGTGTGTGAGTTGTCTGTCTATATAGGGTTTTATATTATACCGATAATGATATTATCCGATATACCGTACAGATAACAATATTAATGACAGTCGTTCGGTGTTGATTTGTCTGTCTATATAGGGTTATTATCATATAACCGATATGATATCCCGATAATAGTACAGATAACAATATTAATGACAGTCGGTGGGTGGGTTGTCTGCTCTATATAGGTTATTATATAGACCGATATGATATTATACCGATAATACTACGATAACAATATTAATACAGTCGGTCGGTGTGTGATGTGTCTGTCTATAGAGGGTTTATTATATAACCGATAATGATATTATACCGATATAACGTCCAGATAACAATATTAATGCAGGGAGTCGGCTGTGTGTGTGTTCTGTCTATATGGTTTATATATACCGAGTAATTATATATACCGAAAATACGTACAGATAAACATAATTAAGACAGTTCGGTTGGTGTGTGATGTTCGTCTATATAGGATTATTTATAACGATAATGATTTATACCGATTAATACGTACAGATAACAATAATATGACAGTCGGTCGTGTGTGATTGTCTGTCTATATAGTTATTATATATACCGATAATGATAATTATACCGATATACGTACAGAAACAATATTAATACAGTCGGTTGTGTGTGATGTGTCTTCTATATAGGGTTATTAAATATACGATATTAGTTATAAAACCGATAATACGTACGATAACAATATAATGACAGTCGGTTGGTGTGTGATGGTGTCTGTCTATATAGGGTTATTATATATACCGATAATGATATTATACGATAATAGTACAGATAAACCAATATTAATGACAGTCGGTTGGTGTTGATTTGTGTCTGTCTATATAGGGTATTATATATTACCGATAATGATATTATACGATAATACGTACAGATAACATATTATGATCGTTGGTGTGGTGTGTGATTGTCGCTATATAGGGTTATATTATACGATAATGATATTATACCGATATACGTACAGATAACAAATATAATGACAGGTCGGTTGTGGTGTGATGTGTGTCTATATAGGGTTATTATATCAGCCATAATGATATTATACCGATAATACGTACAGATAACAATAATTAATGACAGTCGTGGTGTGTGATGTGTCTGTCTATATAGGGTTTATATTATATATACCGATAATGATATTATACAATAATACGTACATAACAATATTATGACAGTCGGTCGTGTGTGATGTGTTCTGTCTATATAGGGTTATTATATATACCGATAATGATATTATACCGATAATACGTAACAATAACTATTATGACAGTCGGTCGGTGTGTGATGTGTCTGTCTATTCGGGTTATATATATCCGATAATGATGATATATACCGATAATACGTACAGAACAATATTAATGACAGTCGGTTGTGTGTTGATGTGTCTGTCTATATAGGGTTATTATATATACCGATAATGATTACGATAATATACAGTATAACAATATTAATGAAGTCGTCGGTTGTGATGTGTCTGTCTATTAGGGTTATTATATATACCGATAATGATATATACCGATATACGTACGATAACAATTTAATGACATTCGTCTGTGTGTGATGTGTCTGTCTATATTAGGGTTATTATATATAACGATATTATCCGATATACGTACATACAATATTAATGACAGTCGGTTGTGTGATGTGTCTGTCTTATAGGGTTTATTATATATCCGATAATGATATTATACCGATAATATACAGATAAACAATATTAATGACAGTCGTTCGGTGTGTGTCTGTCTAAATAGGTAATTATTATCCGATATATGATTTATACCGATAATACGACACGATAACAATATTAAATGACAGTCGGTCGGCTGTGTGGATGTGTCGTCTATATAGGGTTTTATATATACCGATAATGATATTATACCGATAATAACGTACAGAATAACATATTAATGACAGTCGGTGTTGTGTGGGATGTGTCTGCTATATGGGTTATTATATATACCGATATTATACCCGATAATACGTACAGATAACATATATATGACAGTCGTCGTGTGGTGTGATGTTGCTTCTATATAGGGTTATTATATATACGATAATGATATTATCCGTATAATCATCAGATCCAATATTAATGACAGTCGGTGTGTGTGATGTGTCTGTCTATATAGGGTTATTATATATACCATATTGATAACCGATAATACGTACAGATACACAATATTAATGAGGCAGTCGGTCGCTGTGTGATGTGTCTGTCTATATAGGGTTATTAATATTACCGCTAGGATATTATGACCGATAATACGTACAGATAACAATATAATGCCAGTCGGTGTTGGTGTGTGATGTGTCTGTCTATATAGGGTTATTATATCATACCGAATTGATATTATACCGATAATACGTACAGATAACAATATTAATGGCAGTCGGTGCGTGTGTGATGTGTCTGTCTATATAGGGTTATTATATTACCGATAATGATATTTATACCGATAATACGTACAGATACACATATAATGACAGGCGGTCTTGGGTGTGATGTGTCTGTCTATATGGGTTATTATATATACCGATATGATATCTATACGTAAATATACAGATAACAATATTACTGACAGTCGGATTGGTGTGTGTTGTGTCTGTCTATATAGGGTTATTATATTACCGATAATTGATATATTATCGATAATACGTACAGATAACACTATTATGGACAGTCGGTCGTGTGTGATGTGTTGTCTATATAGGGTTATTATATATATCCCGATAATGCTATTATACCTGATATACGTATCAGATACAATATAATTGACAGTCGGTTGGTTGTGATGTGTCCTGTCTAATTAGGGTATTATATATACCGATAATGATATTTATCCGCATAATACTACAGATAACAATATAATGACGTGGTGTGTGTGATGTGTCTGTCTATATAGGGTATATATATAACGATATATGATATTATACCGATAATACGTACAGTATAACACATTTAATGACAGTCGGTTGGTGTTGTGATGTGTCTGCTATATAGGGTTAATTATATATACCGATAATGATATTATACCAGATCAATATTCTACAGATAACAATATTATAGACAGTCGGTTGTGTGTGATGTGTCTGTCTATATAGGGTTTTATATATACCGATAATGACGATTATATCCGAAATACGTACAGATAACAATATTAATGACAGTCGGTTGGTGTGTGATGTGTCTGTCTATCTAGGGTTTTATGATAATAATATATTATACCGATAATAGTACAGATAACAATATAATGACAGTCTGTGTGGGTGTGGTGATGTCTGTCTCTATAGGGTTATTATATATACCGATAATGAATATAATACCAATAATACGTACAGATAACAATATTATGACAGTCGGTTGTGTGTTGATGTGTCGTCTAATAGGGTATTATATTACCGATAATAGATATATACCAGATAATACTTACAGATAACAATATTAATGACAGCGGTGTGTTTGTGGTCTGTCTATATAGGGTTATTATATATACCGATATGATATTATAAACCATAATACTACAGATAACATAATTAATTGACAGTCGGTGGTTGTGTGATGTGTCTGTCTATAATAGGGTTATTATATTACCGATAGATATTATACCAATAATACGTACAGATAACAATATAATGACAGTCGTCGGTGTGTGATGTGTCTGTCTATATAGGGTTATTATATATACCGATAATGATATTATACCGATAATACGTACAGATAACAATATAATACAGTCGGTGGGGTGTGATGTGTCTGTTATATAGGGTTATTATATATACCGATAATGATATTATACCAATATAGTACAGTAAAACAATATGACAGTGGTGGTGTGTATGTGTCTGTCTATATAGGGTTATTATATATACCGATAATGATATTATACCGATAATACGTACAGATAACAATAATAATGACAGTCGGTTGGTGTGTGTGATGTGTCTGTCTATATAGGGTTATTATATATACCGATAATGATATTATACCAATAATACGTACAGATAACAATATTAATGACAGTCGGTGGTTGTTGATGTGTCTGTCTTTAGGGTTATTATATATACCGATAATGATATTATACCGAATTACGTAAGATAACAATATTAATGACAGTCGTTGGTGTGTGATGTGTCTGTCTATTAGGGTTATTATATATACCGATAATGATTTTATACCATTAAACGTACAGATAACAATAGTTAATGACAAGTGGTCGTGTGTGATGTGTCTGTCTTATGGGTTTATTTAATATACCGATAATGAATTATACCATAATACGTACAGATAAAATATTAATGACAGTCTGTGTGTGTGTGATGTGTCTGTCTATATGGTTTTATTATGTATACCGATAATGATATTATACCGATATACGTACAGATAACAATATAATGCAAGTGTCGCTGTGTGATTGTCTGTCTATATAGGTTATATATATACCGATAATGATTTATACCAATAATACGTACAGATAACAATATTAATGACAGTCGGTTGGTGTGTGATGTGTCTGTCTATATAGGGTTATTATATATACCGATAATGATATTATACCGACTAATACGTACAGATAACAATATTAATGACAGTCGGTTGTGGTGTTGTGTCTGTCTATATAGGGTTATTATATATACCGATATGATATTATAACCGATAATACGTACAGATAACAATATTAATGACAGTCGGTGGGTGTTGTGATGTGTCTGTCTATATAGGGTTATTATATATACCGATAATGATATTATACCGATAATACGTACAGATAACAATATTAATGACAGTCGGTTGGTGTGTGATGTGTCTGTCTATATAGGGTTATTATATATACCGATATATATACCGATAATACGTACAGATAACAATATTAATGACAGTCGGTCGGTGTGTGGTTGTGTCTGTCTATATAGGTTATTATATATCCGATAATGATATTTATACCGATAATAAGATACAATAACAATATTAATGACAGTCGGTCGGTGTGTGATGTGGGTCTGTCTATTGGGTTATATATATACGCTAATGATATTATACCGATAATACGTACAGATACAATATTATGCAGTCGGTCGCTGTGTGATGTGTCTGTCTTATAGGGTTTTATATATACCGATAATGATTTATACCGATAATCTACAGATACAATAATATGACAGTCGGTTGGTGTGTGATGTTCTGTCTATATAGGTTATTAATATATACGATAATGATATTATACCGATAATACGTACAGAAAACATAATAATGACGTCGGTGGGTTGTGATGTTTGTCTGTCTATATAGGTTATTATATATACCGATAATGATATGTATACGCATAATACGTACAGATACATATTAATGACAGTCGGTTGGTGTGTGATGTGTCTGTCTATATAGGGTTATTATATATACCGATAAAGATTATACCGAAATACGTACAGATAACAATATTAATGACAGTCGGTTGGTTGTGTATGTGTCTGTTCTATATAGGGTTATTATATATACCGATATGTATATTATACCGATAATACGTACAGATAACAATATTAATGACAGTCGGTTGGTGTGTGATGTGTCTGTCTATATAGGGTTATTATAATTTACCGATAATGATATTATACCGATAATACGTACAGATAACAATATTAATGACAGTCGGTGGTGTGTGATGTGTCTGTCTATATAGGGTTATTATATATACTGATAATGATATTATACCAATAATACGTACAGATAACAATATTAATGACAGTCGGTCGGTGTGTGATGTGTCTGTCTATATAGGGTTATTATATATACCGATAATGATATTATACCGAATACGTACAGATAACAAATTAATGACAGTCGGTGGGTGTGTGATGTGTCTGTCTATATAGGGTTATTATATATACCGATAATGATATTATACCAATAATATGTACAGATAACAATATTAATGACAAGTTGGTCGCTGTGTGATGTGTCTGTCTATATAGGGTTATATATACCGATAATGATATTAACCGATAATACGTACAGATAACAATATTAATGACAGTCGGTTGGTGTGTGATGTGTCTGTCTATATAGGGTTATTATATATACCGATAATGATATATACCGATAATACGTACAGATAACAATATTAATGACAGTCGGTCCTGTTTGATGTGTCTGGTCTATATAGGGTTATTATATATACCGATAATGATATACCGTAATACGTAACATATAACATATTATGACAGTCGGTCGTGTGTGTTGATGTGTCTGTCTATATAGGGTTATTATATATACCGATAATGATTATTAACCGATAATCAATACAGATAACAATATTAATGACAGTGGTCGGTCGGTGTGTGATGTGTCTGTCTATATAGGGTTATTAATATACCGATAAGATATTATATAACCGATAATACGTACAGATACACATATTAATGGCAGTCGGTCGTGTGTGTGTCTGTCTATATAGGGTTTATTATATTACCGATAAGATTTATCACCATAATACGTACAGTAACCATATTAATGACAGTCGGTTTGTTGTGATGTGTCTGTCATATAGGGTTATTATTACCGATATTATAACCGATAATACGTACAGATAACAATAATAATGACAGTCGGTCAGGTGTGTTATGTGTCTGTCTATATGAGGGGTATTTATTACGATAATGATATTATACCGATAATAAATACAGATAACAATATTAATGACCTCGGTCGTGTGTGATGTGTCTGTCTATATAGGGTTATTATATATCCGATAATGATATTATAACCGATAATACGTACAGATAACATATTAATGGCAGTCGGTCGCTGGTGTGATGTGTCTGTTCTATATGGGTTATTATATATACCGATAATGATATTATACCGATAATACGTACAGATAACACTATTAATGACAGTCGGTTGTGTGTGATGTGTCTGTCTATATAGGGTTATTATATATACCGATAATGATATTATACCGATAATACGTACAGATAACAATATTAATGACAGTCGGTCGCTGTGTGATGTGTCGTCTATATAGGGTTATTTATATACCGATAATGATATTATACCGATAATACGTACAGATAACAATATTAATGGCAGTCGGTTGGTGTGTGATGTGTCTGTCTATATAGGGTTATTATATATACCGATAATGATATTATACCGATAATACGTACAGATAACAATATTAATGGCAGTCGGTTGTGGTGTGAGTGTCGTCATATAGGGTTATTAATGTATACACGATAATGATATTATACACGATAATACTACAGATAACAACTATTAATGGCAGTCGGTTCTGTGTGATGTGTCTGTCTATATAGGGTTATTATATATACCGATAATGATATTATACGATAATGACGACAGTACACAATATTAATGACAGTCGGTTGGTGTGTGATGTGTCTGTCTATATAGGATTATTATATATACCGATAATGATATTATACCAATAATACGTACAGATAACAATTATAATGACGGTCGGTGTGTGATGTGTCTGTCTATATAGGGTTATTATATATACCGATAATGATATTATACCGATAATACGTACAGATAACAATATTATGACAGTCGGTTGGTGTGTGATGTGTCTTTCTATATAGGGTTATTATATATACCGATAATGATATTATACCGATAATACGTACAGATAACAATATTAATGACAGTCGGTTGGTGTGTGATGTGTCTGTCTATATAGGGTTATTATATATACCGATAATGATATTATACCGATAATACGTACAGATAACAATATTAATGGCAGTCGGTGGTGTGTGATGTGTCTGTCTATTAGGTTATTATATATACCGATAATTATATTATACCGATAATACGTACAGATAACAATAATAATGACAGTCGGTGTGTGATGTGTCTGTCTATATAGGGTTATTATATATACCGATAATGATATTATACCGATAATACGTACAGATAACAATATTAATGACAGTCGGTTGGTGTGTGATGTGTCTGTCTATATGGTTATTATATATACCGTAAAGATATTATACCGATAATACGTACAGATAACAATATTAATGACAGTCGGTTGGTGTGTGATGTGTCTGTCTATATAGGGTTATTATATATACCGATAATGATATTATACCGATAATACGTACAGATAACAATATAATGACCGCGGTTGGTGTGTGATGTGTCTGTCTATATAGGGTTATTATATATACCGATAATGATATTATACCGATAATACGTACAGATAACAATAATAATGACAGTCGGTTGGTGTGTGATGTGTCTGTCTATATGGGTTATTATATATACCGATAATGATATTATACCGATAATACGTACGATAACATAAAATGACGTGTCTGTGGTGATGTGTCTGTCTATATAGGTTATTAATATATACCGATAATGATATTATACCGATAATACGTACAGATAACAATATATGACGTCGGTGGGTGTGTGTGTCGTTCTATTATAGGGTTTATTATATACCGATAATGGATATATATACCGATAATACGTACAGATAACATATTAATGACAGTCGTGTGGTGTGTATGTGTCTGTCTATATAGGGTTATTATATATACCGATAATGAATTATACCGATATACGTACAGTATAACAAAATTAATGACAGTCGGTTGGTGGTGTGATGTTCTGTCTATATAGGGTTATTTATATATACCGATAATGATATTATACCGATAATAACGTACAGGATAACAAATTTAATGACCAGTCGGTTGGGTGTGTGATGTGTCTGTCTTATAGGGTTATTATATATACCGATAATGATATTATACCAATAATACGTACAGATAACAATATTAATGACAGTCGGTTGCGGTGTGATGTGTCTGTCTATATAGGGTTATTATATATACCGATAATGATATTATACCGATAATACGTACAGATAACAATATTAATGACAGTCGGTGGGTGTGTGATGTGTCTGTCTATATAGGGTTATTAATTATACCGATAATGATATTATACCAATAATACGTACAGATAACAATATTAATGACAGTTGGTCGCTGTGTGATGTGTCTGTCTATATAGGGTTATTATATATACCGATATGATATTATATACCGATAATACGTACAGATAACAATTATGAAGTCGGACGTCGGTCGGTGTGTGATGTGTCTTCATATAGGGTTATTATATATACCGATAATGATATTATACCGATAATACGTACAGATAACATATTAAAGCAGTCGGTCTGTGTGTGATGTGTCTGTCTATATAGGGTTATTATATATACCGATATTATACCGATAATACGTACAGATAACAATATTAATGACAGTCGGTCGGTGTGTGGTGTGGTCTGTCTATATAGGGTTATTATATATATACCGATAATGATATTATACGATAATAAATACAGATAACAATATTAATGACAGTCGGTCGGTGTGTGATGTGTCTGTCTATATAGGGTTTATATAACCGATAATGATATTATACCGATAATACGTACAGATAACAATTTAATGGCAGTCGGTCGCTGTGTGATGTGTCTGTCTATATAGGGTTATTATATATACCGATAATGATATTATACCGATAATACGTACAGATAACAATAATAATGACAGTCGGTTTGTGTTGATGTGTCTGTCTATATAGGGTTATTATATTACCAATATTATACCGATAATAACTCAGATAACAATAATATGACAGTCGGTCGGTGTGTGATGTGTCTGTCTATATAGGGTTATATATATACGATATGATATTTACGATAATAATACAGATAACAATATTAATGACAGTTCGGTCGGTGTGTGGATGTGTCTGTCTATATAGGGTTATTATATACCGATAATGATATTATACCGATAATACGTACAGATAACAATAATATATGAGCAGTCGGTCGCTGTGTGATGTGTCTGTCTATATAGGTTATTATATATACCGATAATGATATATACCATATAACTACAGATAACAATATTATGACACGTCGGTTGGTGTGTGATGTGTTCTGTCTATATAGGATTATTATATATACCTATATGATATTATACCGATAATACGTACAGATAACAATATTAATGACAGTCGGGGTGGTGTGATGTGTCTGTCTATATAGGGTTATTATATATACCGATAATGATATTATCAAACCGATAATAAATACAGATAACAATATTAATGACAGTCGGTTGGTGGTGTGATGTGTCTGTCTATATAGGGTTATTATATATACCGATAATGATATTATACCGATAATACGTACAGATAACAATATTAATGGCAGTCGGTGGTGTGTGATGTGTCTGTCTATATAGGGTTATTATATATACGATAATGATATTATACCGATAATACGTACAGATAACAATATTAATGACAGTCGGTGTCGCTGTGGATGTGTCTGTCTATATAGGGTTATTATATATACCGATAATGATATTATACCATAATACGTACAGATAACAATAAATGACAGTCGGTTGGTGTGTGATGTGTCTGTCTATATAGGGTTATTATATATACCGATAATGATATTATACCGATAATACGTACAGATAACAATATTAATGACGGTCGGTGTGTGATGTGTCTGTCTATATAGAGTTTATATATACCGATAATATTATACCGATAAATACTTCAGATAACAATATTAATGGCAGGTCGGTTGGTGTGGGATGTGTCTGTCTATATAGGGTTATTATATATCCGTAATGATATTATACCGATAATACGTACAGATAACATATTAATGACAGTCGGTCGGTGGTGTGTGTGTCTGTCTATATAGGGTTATTATATATACCGATAATGATATTATACCGATAATACGTACAGATAACAATATTAATGACAGTCGGTTTGTGTGTGATGTGTCTGTCTATATAGGGTTATTATATATACCGATAATGATATATACCGATAATACGTACAGATAACAATATTAATGACAGTCGGTTTGTGTGTGATGTGTCTGTCTATATAGGGTTATTATATATACCGATAATGATATTATACCGATAATACGTACAGATAACAATATTAATGACAGTCGGTTTGTATGTGATGTGTCTGTCTATATAGGGTTATTATATATACCGATAATGATATTATACCGATAATACGTACAGATAACACATATTAATGGACAGTCGTTGGTGTGTGATGTGTCTGCTAATAGGTTATTAGGCTAGTCTGGGGCACAACTGGACTGTGAGGGTTAGTTTTCTGTCTCTGGTCACACACCGCACTGTCGTAATACCGATAATACCTATACGATAATATGTCAATACAGATATATACCTATAATACCTACTGATCTCTATGTTGTCACACACCGACACTTCCGTAATGCCGTAATACCTATATACGATAATATGTACCAGTACAGATATATACCTGAAATACTACTGATCTCTATGTGTCACACACCGACACTGTTCCTAATACCTAATATACCTATAGATAATATGTACCAGTACAGATAATTACCTATAATACCTACTGATCTCTATGTTGTCACACACCGACTGTCCGTAATACCGATAATACCTATACGATAATATGTACCGTACAGTAATATACCTATAATACCTACTGATCTCTATGTTGTCACCACCACGACACTGTCCGTAATACCGATAATACCTATACGATAATATGTACCAGTACAGATAATATACCCATAATACCTACCGATCTCTATGTTGTCACACACGACACTGTCCGTATCCGATAATACCTATACGATAATATGTACCAGTACAGATAATATACTATAATACCTACTGATCTCTATTTTGTCACACCGACCACTGTCCGTAATACCGATAATACCTATACGATATATGTACCAGTACAGATAATATACCTTAATACCTACTGATCTCTATGTTGTCACACACCACGAACTGTCCGTAAAACCGATAATACCTATACGATAATATGTGCCAATACAGATAATATCCCTATAATACCTACTGATCTCTATGTTGTCACACACCGACACTGTCCGTAATACCGA
Organism: Hymenochirus boettgeri; assembly: GCA_019447015.1. Classification (NCBI taxonomy): domain Eukaryota; kingdom Metazoa; phylum Chordata; class Amphibia; order Anura; family Pipidae; genus Hymenochirus; species Hymenochirus boettgeri. Next base: position 31,736,560 of record CM033471.1, on the reverse strand, counting down.
TAATACCTATACGATAATATGTACCAGTACAGATAATATACCTATAATACCTACTGATCTCTATGTTGTCACACACCGACACTGTCCGTAATCCGATAATACCTATACGATATATGTACCAGTACAGATAATAACCCTATACCTACTGATCTCTATGTTGTCCACCACCGACACTGTCCGTAATACCGATAATACCTATACGATAATATGTACCAGTACAGATATATACTATAATACATACTGATCTCTATGTTGTCACACACCGACACTGTCCGTAATACCGATAATACCTATACGATAATATGTACCAGTACAGATAATATACCTATAATAGCTACTGATCTCTATGTTGTCACACACCGACACTGTCCGTAATACCGATAATACCTATACGATAATATGTACCAGTACAGATAATATACCTATAATAGCTACTGATCTCTGTTGTCACACACCGACACTGTCCGTAATACCGATATACCTATACGATAATATGTACCAGTACAGAAATATACCTATAATACTACTGATCTCTATGTTGTCACACACCGACACTGTCCGTAATACGATAATACCTATACGATAATATGTACCAGTAACGATAATTACCTATAATAGCTACTGATCTCTATGTTGTCACACACACCGACACTGTCCGTAATACCGATAATACCTATACGATAATATGTACCAGTACAGATTTATACCCATAATACCTACTGATCTCTATGTTGTCACACACACACTGTCTGTAATACCGATAATACCTATATACGATAATATGTGCCAGTACAGATATTATACCATAATACCTACTGATCTCTATGTTGTCACACACTGACACTGTCTGTAATACCGATAATACCTATACGATAATATGTGCCAGTACAGATAATATACCTATAATAGCTACTGATCTCTATGTTGTCACACACTGACACTGTCTGTAATACCGATAATACCTATACGATAATATGTACCAGTACAGATAATATACCTATAATACCTACTGATCTTTATGTTGTCACACACTGACACTGTCTAATACCGATAATACCTATACGATAATATGTGCCAGTTACGATAATATACCTATAATAGCTACTGATCTCTATGTTGTCACACACTGACACTGTCTGTAATACCGATAATACCTATACGATAATATGTACCAGTACAGATAATATACCTATAATACCTACTGATCTCTATGTTGTCACACACTGACACTGTCTGTAATACCGATAATACCTATACGATATATGTACCAGTACAGATTATAAACCATAATTCCTACTGATCTCTATGTTGTCACACACACTGACACTGTCCGTAATACCGATAATACTAACGATATATGTACCAGTACAGATATATACCTATAATACCTACTGATCTCGTTGTCACACACGACACTGTCCGTAATACCGATAATACCTATACGATAATATGTACCAGTACAGATAATATACCTATAATACCTACTGATCTCTATGTTGTCACACAACCGACACTGTCCGTAATACCGTAATACCTATCGATATATTTACCAGTACAGATATATACCTATAATACTACTGATCTCTTGTGTCACACACTGACACTGTCGTAATACCGATAATACCATATCGATAATATGTACCAGTACAGATATATACCTATAATACCTACTGATCTCTATGTTGTACACACACCGACACGGTCCGTAATACCGATATACTAACATAATATGTACCAGTACAGATAATATCCCATAATACCTACTGATCTCTATGTTTCACACACCGAACGGTCCGTAATACCGATAATACCTATCGATAATATGTACCATACAGATAATATACCCATAATACCACTGATCTCTATGTGTCACACACCGACACTGTCCGTAATACCGATATAACTATACGATAATATGTACCAGTACAGATAAAATACCCATAATACCTACTGATCTCTATGTTGTCACACACTGACACTGTCTTAATACCGATAATACCTATACGATAATATGTGCCAGTACAGATATTATACCCATAATACCTACTGATCTCTATGTTGTCACACACCGACACTGTCCGTAATACCGATAATACCTATACGATAATATGTACCAGTACGATAATATACCTATAATACCTACTGATCTCTATGTTGTCACACACCGACACTGTCCGTAATACCGATAATACCTATACGATAATATGTACCAGTACAGATAATATACCTATAATACCTACTGATCTCTATGTTGTCACACACCGACACTGTCCGTAATACCGATAATACCTATACGATATATGTACCATTACAGATAATATACCCTAATACCTACGATCTCTATGTTGTCACACACCGACACTGTCCGTAATACCGATAATACCTATACGATAATATGTACCAGTACATACAATAACATCAATATACCTACTGATCTCTATGTTGTCAACACACTGACACTGTCCGTAATACCGATAATACCTATGGATAATATGTACCAGTACAGATAATATACCTATAATACCTACTGATCTCTATGTTGTCACACACCGACACTGTCCGTAATACCGATAATACCTATATGATACATATGTACCTAACGATAATACCCATAATACCATACTGATCTCTATGTTGTCACCACACCGACACTGTCCGTAATACCGATAATACCTATACGATAATATGTACCAGTACATAATATACCTATAAACTACTGATCTCTATGTTGTCAACCACTGACACTGTCCGTAATACCGATAATACCTATACGATAATATGTACCAGTACAGATAATTATACCTATAATACCTACTGATCTCTATGTGTCACACACCGACACTGTCCGTAATACCGATAATACCTATATGATAATATGTACCAGTACAGATAATATACCCATAATACCTACTGATCTCTATGTTGTCACACACCGACACTGTCCGTAATACCGATAATACCTATACGATAATATGTACCAGTACAGATAATATACCTATAATAGCTACTGATCTCTATGTTGTCACACACTGACACTGTCCGTTATACCGATAATACCTATACGATAATATGTACCAGTACAGATATTTTACCTATAATACCTACTGATCTCTATGTTGTCACACACCGACACTGCCGTAATACCGATAATACCTATATGATAATATGTACCAGTACAGATAATATACCTATAATACCTACTGATCTCTATGTGTCACACACCGACACTGCCGTAATACCGATAATACCTATATGATAATATGTACCAGTACAATAATATACTATAATACCTACGATCTCTATGTTGTCACACACCGACACTGTCCGTATACCGATAATACCTATAATAAGATGAATATTCCAGTACAGATAATATACCTATAATAGCTACTGATCTCTATGTTGTCCACACACGACACTGTCCGTAATACCGATAATACCTATACGATAATATGTACCAGTACAGATAATATACCTATAATACCTACTGATCTCATGTTGTCACACACTGACAATGTCCGTAATACCGATAATACCTATCGATAATATGTACCAGTACAGATAATATACCATAATACCTACTGATCTCTATGTTGTCACACCGACACTGTCCGTAATACGATATACCTATACGATAATATGTACCAGTACAGATAATATACCTATAATACCTACTGATCTCTATGTTGTCACACACTGACACTGTCCGTAATACCGATAATACCTATACGATAATATGTACCAGTACAGATAATATACCTATAATACCTACTGATCTCTATGTTGTCACACACCGACACTGTCCGTAATCCGATAATACCTATATAATATAGTACCAGTACAGATAATATACCTATAATACCTACTGATCTCTATGTTGTCACACACCGACACTGTCCGTAATACCGATAATACCTATACATAATATGTACCAGTACAGAGAATATACCTATAATACCTACTGATCTCTATGTTGTCCACACACAGACACTGTCCGTAATACCGATAATACCTATACGATAATATGTACCAGTACAGATAATATACCTATAATACCTACTGATCTCTATGTTGTCACACACTGACCTGTCGCGTATACCGATAATACCTATACGATAATATGTACCAGTACAGATAATATACCTATAATACATACTGATCTCTATTTTGTCACACACACGGACACTGTCCGTAATACCGATAATACCTATACGATAATATGTACCATACAGATATATACCTATAATACCTACTGATCTCTATGTTGTCACACACCGACACTGTCCGTAATACCGATAATACCTATAGATATATGTACCATACAGATAATATACCCATAATACCTACTGATCTCTATGTTGTCACACACCGACACTGTCCGTAATACCGATAATACCTATACGATAATATGTACCAGTACAGATAATATCCTATAAACCTACTGATCTCTATGTTGTCACACACACGACACTGTCCGTAATACCGATAATACCTATACGATATATGTACCAGTACAGATATATACCTATAATACCTACTGATCTCTATGTTGTCACACACCGACACTGTCCGTAATACCGATAATACCTATACGATAATATGTACCAGTACAGATAATATACCTATAATAGCTACTGATCTCTATGTTGTCACACACCGACACTGTCCGTAATACCGATAATACCTATACGATAATATGTACCAGTACAGATAATATACCTATAATAGCTACTGATCTCTATGTTGTCACACACTGACACTGTCCGTAATACCGATAATACCTATACGATAATATGTACCAGTACAGATAATATACCTATAATACCTACTGATCTCTATGTTGTCACACCCCGACACGTCCGTAATACCGATAATACCTATACATAATATGTACCAGTACAGATAATATAACTATAATACTACTGATCTCTATGTTGTCACACACTGACACTGTCCGTAATACCGATATACCTATACGATAATATTACCAGTACAGATAATATACCTATAATACCTACTGATCTCTATGTTGTCACCACCGACCAATGTCCGTAATACCGATAATACCTATACGATAATATGTACAGTACAGATAATATACCTATAATACCACTGATCTCTATGTTGTCACACACCGACACTGTCCGTAATACCGATAATACCTATACGATAATATGTACCAGTACAGATATATACCCTAATTCCTACTGATCTCTATGTTGTCACACACCGACAATGTCCGTAATACCGATAATACCTATACGATAATAGTACCAGTACAGATAATATACCTATAATACCTACTGATCTCTATGTTGTCACACCCGACAATGTCCGTATACCGATAATACCTATACGATAAATGTACCAGTACAGATATAACCTATAATACCTACTGATCTCTATGTGTCACACCCGACACTGTCTGTAATACCGATAATACCTATACGATAATATGTACCAGTACAGATAATATAACTATAATACCTACTGACTCTCTATGTTGTCACACACTGACACTGTCCGTAATACCGATAATACCTATACGATAATATGTACCAGTACAGATAATATACCTATAATACCTACTGATCTCTATGTTGTCACACACCGACAATGTCCGTAATACCGATAATACCTATACGATAATATGTACCAGTACAGATAATATACCTATAATACCTACTGATCTCTATGTGTCACACACCGACACTGTCCGTAATACCGATAATACCTATACGATAATATGTACCAGTACAGATAATATACCATAATTCCTACTGATCTCTATGTGTGTCACACACTGACACTGTCCGTAATACCGATAATACCTATACGATAATATGTACCAGTACAGATAATATACCCATAATACCTACTGATCTCTATGTTGTCACACACCGACACTGTCCGTAATACCGATAATACCTATACGATAATATGTACCAGTACAGATAATATACCTATAATACCTACTGATCTCTATGTTGTCACACACTGACACTGTCCGTAATACCGATAATACCTATAAGATAATATGTACCAGTACAGATAATATACCCATAATACCTACTGATCTCTATGTTGTCACACACCGACAATGTCCGTAATACCGATAATACCTATACGATAATATGTACCAGTACAGATAATATACCTATAATAGCTACTGATCTCTATGTTGTCACACACCGACACTGTCCATAATAAATTATGATAAAGGGCGCACGGAGACATTTTATTTTAATGAAAGGGAAGTTTACTCCACACGTTTAGTTTAAATGGTTAATTATTGATCTAAATGTCCCTGAAAAAAATTATTCAAATGACCCCATTGAACCTCACACATCTGGTCACAGTTGACAATGCTTAGTCCTAGGCATACATAAGGGCAAGTTGTGATTTGTCTGCATTTTTAGGCTAAGTCCAGTGGCATAAATGTGGACCGTTTAGGGTTGTCTGTCTCTCTGTAGTCACACCAGCATTGCCAGTAACTTTTAGGACTTGAGGAATTGCGGTCAGATTTCTGCTTAAGGGCTGTGCATACATTAACAAGTATAATCTGTTGTATTCAATTAGATTAACTGGACTTGAAATGTAGTTCTTGAAGACGTTTCGCTAGTCATCCGACTGGCTTTCTCAATTCAGAATGACTTGTACAAGAATCTGTGGCAATTATGTACCCTGGAGAATCCCAATTAGCATATCACAGCCAAGTGTTAAGGGTGTGATTGGATAGTGGCTAAGAGGTGTTATAGGAACGCCCAGAGTAAGGTGTTAAAACAGCATTGTACATGGCAGACAGTTGGTGTCGAACCCCCCCACCTCTATTTAGGCTTGGTTTCTTTATTTTCAGGAAATGGGTCTCGGGAACATGTTATATATCAGCAAAACATTATTTAACACTAACTTTCCCCCAACGGCAATTGTTGGGTTTCCGCATGCTACATTCAAGGGTTATGGCCAATTTGAGGGTTACCGAACACTACATTCGAGGTTTACCGAAATTGACCGCTACATTCGAGGGTTACCGAAATTGACCACTACTTCGCGGGTTACCGAATTTGAAGACAACATCGAGGTTTAACCGATTAATTATCGAAAACAATTAAACTTAGAGAGAAACAAAGGGTACATGGTTGAAAAGTAGTAGGGAAGGGCATGCACCCATGCATTGTGCCTGTAGAAACTCTTTAAATACCTAGAAATGGCGAAATGAATTTTAGATCAGAGAGCTATTCAGATGTGATTTCAAAATATTAATAATGTCCTTAACTAGTCGTGTGGAATACTAACATAGGGGAAACTATCACAAACATTAAATTGAGAATTTCGCAACAGAATATTTGATCAACTAAAAAAAAAACACTGACTGGACCAAGACACTTTTAAATGACACAGAGCAGGTGATACCGGGTATACTGTACTGAAAGAGAATATGGGATTGGGACATTACTGAGAAAAAGAGAAACCAGTGACTTCTAAACCCACAGGGCTTGAATCTTTGACCTTATTTGTTTTTATAAGGAATTTAAAAAAAAAACGTTTTTGTGATATAATATTGGTCGGTAAGTCAGGGTTTTCACCCCTTTATCACATTTGCCTCTTGAGACAATAGAAGCTTATTATGTTTAGATATTGTGTATATTTAGATACGTATCAAATAGAAGGGTAATTCCCTAACTGCTTTATAAGTGAGTATATTACAAATCCCAGGCACAGGTTACACTGAACTATTGAGAGTAATTTTCCTTTTAAGCCTATCAAAAACAGAATTGACTCTTATATTAGACTTTAAACACTTTAACAGCCAGACTGACACAGTGGGATGTTTTAAGGTGTCATTCTCTTTATTCTGCACCCATGTTGTATCCCAACAGGATGTTTGCATAATGCCATACCAATATAGAATCATAAGTACAAATTGTTTATCTGCATATGGAATATCAATAACACCCTGATATTACATAAATTATACATTTATTATGTACATGTGGTATAATACAGACACTGATCAGCAGAGATTAGGGGTCTGATCAAATTGGATTGACGGTTTTGAAGTTCTCGGGCAGATAATAAATAAAACTTTTATGAAAATGATCCAGCCACATGACCTTAAAATCACCAATCACACAGCAGTGCGAAGCTATTGGTATAAAAGTCAGTGTTTCGAGCATGATGTTTGTCAACACTACTACCAGAGCTGCTGGTATTCGGCAATATTGTAACTTTACTTTGGATGCTGATTAGAAGTTCAGGACCTGAAATAAAGATACAGAGCCTGTTCAATAAAAAGAATGTTGCACATGCATTTGCATAGATCAGGAGATCAATTCTTAAACCCTTAAATTTAGTTCATGAACCCTCAAACATTCAATATAGAACCCCAAAATAACTTGAACTTAAAGAAAGTTACAGGAGATTCAATAAAAGTTCTTTCAGGGAGATGTAATAAAAGTTCTTATCGTTAAAATGTGCTAATTTTGCACCAGCCCAATCAGATGTTATTTAACACTTTGAAAGCTAAAATCTGATTGGTTGTGGTAAAATTAGCACCATTTTAACGATAAGAAAATAAACTTTACTACATCTTCCTACTTACTGTTAAAAATGGTGCTATATTTGCCAACCAATCACATTAGCTTTTTTTGGGGTTACATGTTTTGGTTACATGTATGTGTTCCACAGAACTTTTTCTCAGTCCCAGCCATTACACAAACTTTACTATTTATACCTTAAAGGTAATTAGAACCTTCAGATTTTTTTTTCCTGACTTATTTGGGGTCATTTTGGATTTTTCGAAAAACAGAAAGGAATTCCAGTTTCAACATCTTCTAGTCCTCCACCCTTAATATAACAAAATGGAGAGGGGGGATTCAAACCCTATAGACCCCATGGAAGTGGGGGGTTTCACCCTATATATTGCCTTTACTGATTTGGTGAAACAGCTTCAAAATATATTAGTAATTAGTAGGTAAGGGGGTGGAAACATATATAGTTATAATATATATAGTTTACAATGCACATAGGCAGGATATGGGGAGAATCAGAGCTTAGAATATGAACTACATTTGTTCCCAGACAGTTGTCTCTAGGGCTATATGGGGGTTTTACATGTTTGGAAGTGCCACATACATGCTTGACAGACAATACCTCCGGTCGCTCTGATCTTCTTCTACTTTATATCTGAACAGGGTTATAATGTCCAAATGCTACATTTGTCTTGCTGAATATGGATCATATGCTGGTATGACCCATGCAAAATAAATCAGTAAAAAGCTGAGCTATATAGTGGCAGGATAATGTTAAAAGATATATATATAGATTGTAAGCCTTCGGGGTAGATATCTCATTACTAATGTGTCAAGGCATGCTGCACTTATACAATGTATCTATACTTTATATATATGATTCTTAACCAATGTATGCAATTCTATTTATTTTTACATCTGTCTAATAGCTTGCACTTATCCCCCTTGTTTGTATACTCTGTTTTATAATGTGCAGAGCTGCATACCAAGTGGCGCTATATAAAAAAAATGATACATACATAAATATAGTTAACCATAGATGCAATCTGCCACCCCCAAGAGAGTGCTGGACATAAAACTAGAAACTGGTCCTGATCACTGTCAGATCTACAAAAAATCTATTTGTAAAGTTCATGAGGAATATTAGTGGTGGGTTGGGTTAATAACCCTACAGATAAGGGTTTCAACATCTTGGCGGAATGTCAGAAGTTTAGGTAAGAGAAGCGTCATGTGATTCTAGCTAACTATGACTCATTCAACATTAATACAGAAGCACACTGCAATGTTTATTCACAAGGGCATGAAGGGCAAGTTTTTTCCAAATCTCTGCATTAAACCAATTGAGAGAAAATAAGGGCATGTGAACACCCACTCTTACTACTTACCTTACCCCCCCCATAAAAACCAGAGATTGGTATAGTTTCACCTACCTACAGCCCTGAGACCATACCATAAAAACTATTCTTTCCCATCACAAGAAGGAAAGCTGCCTCTTACACAATGATGTTGACTTCCTTCCAGGTTACGGCAGCACTCACTGCTGAGATGGTGGACATCAAAGCTAATGACTGACTCTGCACACGGGTGCCTCCTCTGCAAAATCTCTCTGAGCTTGCAGAGGAGGTGTGGATCGGGTGGAGGACAAGCAAAGCAGAGAAAGGTATTGCATTTGGTTTTCAGGGACCTATCGGTATGCTCTTTAAAGGACAATGAACTGAAAAATCAAGCCCCCTCCTAATCGTGCCTGGGGGTGCATGTAGGTACAGCTTGTACCGCTGGAACCCAAATACATACATTGCAGCTGCCCTTGTGGTCCACCTCATCTCTTTTTACTTTGGGTCATAATAGGGGGGCTGGGATTGTGATGAAGGGGCAGTCATCAGATCCAAAAGACAATAAATGATGCGTTCTAAAGTAAACACTTCCTTCCATTAGCAATGTTTTAAAGAATTGTTGAAACGGAGGGGTCAGGTTCAAAGTGGAGCACTTAAGGCGCCTGGAACGTATAAGTACCAAGTACATTGTTATCACCAGGGGAATGGGGGGGGTTCATTTAGACTTCACCTTTTGATTTGAATGTCTGACATCGGTCCTAATTATACTTACCAGCCCTTGTTTCCTCACATCAGTGATTGGCTGAGACTCAATCAGGATTGAGTCACCGAGCATGTTGCTGATGTAGGTGGAGTGGGGGAAACACTGAAGAGGTTTTCCCCGTATTAATAAAAAAAAAACAAATAACATTAATATTTGAGATATAAGGAAATCTAAAGTGCGTTTGAACATTTTATAAAAAAAAAAAAAAAAGTACTGGGGCAATATGGTGTAAGAGTGTGAGAATGAGAAGAAAATGCTTCTGCCAGAACTTCCCAGTGCTTCAGCACTATCTTTGATACAGAAAGTCAAGGACCTAACCTGGCAGATGAAAAACTGTACATACTGGTGCTTCCTCAATAAATTATTTAGAGGTAGGAATAATAATTATCTCCCCTGCCCATGGTACGTTTATTTTTTAAAATTCCGCATTAAAGGAGCAGAGAGTATGATCTTGTTTTTGTGAGTATCATTTCATTTTATACAGTTTCTCCTTTAAATCTATTTCAGAGTTTAGAGCACAGTTGAGTTGTAGCTGTCAGCACTTAGTTGAAAAACAAGACAAAATAGAGAAAAAAGATAAAATATCGCACCGTGGACCGTGTTTCTACACATCTTGTCTTCACCACTGACTGCCCTCATTTTTTTCAGACTCGGATATTATTTAAAAATCCAAAACAAAGGGTGTGGGGGTTGTTGGTGACTAGGAAAAAGGTTAATGTTTTTTTGTGCGAAAAGAGTTCTACATCGTTAACGGCTCTATCTGAAGTGAAATTATAAATAGCCATGGGTTATATAAGACAAAGACGGATTTGCTAAAGAACCAGCGAGCCAAAGGGAAGCCTTTATTCCACCGAGAGGAGGCACAATGGGCCTTGAAATCCTTAGGAAGCAGTTGCCATGGTGATTCTCGGAGCTATAAAATGTGGCCTGTGTTGCGGTTGGTAGGCAAATTCTAAGCCCTGAAGGGAAAGTAAAATAAATTAGGAAATAAAAGAAAAATAATCCCACACTGCCGAGAGGACGATTAGTGTTGAATAACGTTTAAACGCTTTCCCTTGCAGCTCTGCCTACAGATCATTCATTTTGTTCCAGCATGGAATCGCTCTTCCTTTAATGTGCAAAATGTGGGCACGTTTCATGTCATTTAAAGGGAAATCAGTATATCATAAAAAACGTTCAGATTCCTTCAGAGACCTTGGAAATGTTGGTTGGAGTCACCCAAAACACATGACATCAACCCAATCCAGCTTTAGGAGCTGATGTAATAAAAGGTGCCTGTGCTATTTATCTGCAGCCACCAATCACTGCATAGCCCATTAAAAAGCTTTCATCTGATTGGTTGCTTCAAATTAACAGCAAGGACAAAGTTTTGCAAACTCCCTTTGCATTGTGACTAGATTGTAAGCTCTACTGGGCAGGGACCTGCTTTTTCCCTTGTGACAAGCTCTAGCACTTCTATTTATAAAACTCAATATTTATGTAATGAACTATCTTGTTTTCCCCCTTGTATGACTTTATTGTTATGTTGTACTGCCTGCGTCGCCAAGTGGCGCTTTATAAATAACTACTACACTTATATAAATCTTCTCCTATTGGAAATTAAACTCCTTCTCTTAAGTCATTATGTACAGAGTATATATACTCAGTATATTCTCAGTATTATAATATAATATACACAGAGTATTATCTGACAGGTCTTACAAATAAAGGGCCATCAGGTGTACCAAATTGAAAGTTGTATGATCCCCAAATATCCCAGAACATCGGATTTCTATGCTGGGTTGTCAGACCAAACACTGTCTCTGGCATCATTAATCTTTCTTCCCCTTTACATCCCTTCATCCCAAAATATGTAATTCCCAGGCACCTGGGGCTCCTTTAACAGTGTCCATGCATCAGGGGTACTAAACTGGGAAAGGCCCTGGGCAGAATCTGGACTCATTTGGCTCATACCCTGGCAAGCTAACGACCTGCCACAATGTGTCTATAGCCACGCCCACCCTTGAGCCGCATCATTTTATGAAACAGTTGCAGTTCTAGTGGCCAGCCATTCACAGAACAGCTCTTAGTAGTCATTAAACAAGATAGCGTATTTATAAACATCATTTCACAGGGACAAGTAGTGCAAACTTCTTTGAGGTTATGTCTCTCTGTACATTAACATGTCACCCAAAAAAGGTTTGCTTTAAAATGTTTAACACCCCCCCAAACCTAGGTTTCACAATTATTCTTACGTCTCAAAGATTCCCCTATAGGGACCCGGTCTCTCGCCACCTGAGCGCCACCCCCGTTCCTGTCTCAAGCTTGTTTCGAGAGAGAAAACAGCTCCACTCCTGGTCGGGCGTCGACATCAAATGGCCCCTTTACTCACAGCTACAAACAGGCAGTGGAGAGTTCCACAGTGCAGAAACTTTCTGCTCCTGTTTTGCTCAAACAAGCTTGAAACAGGAGCAGGGGCGGCGCAGGTGGCGAGTGACCGGGTCAGTAAGGAAGTTTGGGCATCTTTAAATCTTAAAGTATTGCGAAAAAAGAAATTGAATGCAAGCATCATCATTAGAGATGGCCGAAACGATCGCTTTCGTTCCGTTTTTGGATTTGAAAAACCAAACTTACAATCGTGGACTTCGAAGAGCGTTTTCGCTCTTGAATGTTTGATAATCCTCGAAAATATGATGGAAACACTATTTGCGAGTTTCCGATCATATCATTTTTTTTATCAAACTTCGAAACTATTTTCGAAAATCCTTGAACGGTTCGATAAAATCGAAAATACCCTCCGAAGTCCTGAAATCCGAACGATCCGAACATCGGATTTCAGAACTGAGTGGTTCCGTTTGGATCTGGGTCCAAGTCGGTCCCGGATCCCATCTCTACTCATCATAGGTACTAGAAAGGAAGGGGCTTCACCACAAAATGTACATAAATCTGTATATATTATTCACAGTGAGGTCAGAACGCTCTAATTGTGGGCTCCTTCCCAGCTCCAATCTAAGTAGTAAGCATGCATTAGCAAAAGATAGGAGCCCAGTCGGGACACAGCGCCATCTTCTGGGAGAAGCATCAAGTGGATCACCAGCAGTAAGTTTATCTCTGTTATGGGCGTTACAGCGGGAATAAGTGATCTCACCTCCCTGTGAATAATAGATACAGATTTCCTGTACTTGTAAATTAGGTTGTTGTCCCTTTAAGCTTTCATCTAAAATAATAACTATTGTAAATAGGTAAATTATTATACTAACAAACTTTAATTCATCGGTTCCCACAAAATCCTATTCTTCGGGTTCACTATAAAAGCATTACAGATTTGTTTTTTATTCAGGAGCTATTATTTAGTTTGCCTTTTTTGATTAAAATTATAATAGTATTATTTAGCAGTTTGACTGAGCAGACAGTGTTCATTGTTGAAGGTGACCGAGAACCAGGTAATCTAAATAAACAAAGTACTCAGCCCTTTGGAAACATTTGACACACTGTTCTTTTGGAGTATTTCACAGAAGCAGTTTATGAATTGTTGCAATGGGATAATGGTCATTTCTATTATCATATCCTTAGGGATCTCCTCTAATATGTCAGGCACACCACACTTATTTATATATAATATTTAAATATATTATTTATTTTATCTTTATTATGTAAATTTAATTTATCTGTATAGTGGCTTGCACTTATCCCTGTTTGTATACTTATTTTATATGTACAGCCAAGTGGCTTTATATTTACCGTATATACTCGAGTATAAGCCGACCCGAGTATAAGCAGAGATACCTATTTTACCTCAAAAATTAGGAATACCTTATTGACTCGAGTATAAGCCAGGGTTGAAATTGACCACTACTACCTTCTGTAGCCATGTGCATTTCATTACTTACTGGTAGCATGGGAATTACTGGTAGCCATTTGAATTACTGGTAGCCATGGGAATTACTTGTAGCCATAGGAATCACTGATAGCCATGGAAATTATTGGCAGCCATAGGAATTACGGTAGCATGAGAGTACTGGTAGCCAGGGGAATTACTTGCAGCCATAGGAATCACTGATGCCATGGAATTACTGGTAGCCATGGGAATTACTGGTAGCCATGGGAATATTGGTAGCCATAGGAATTACTGGTAGCATGGTAGTTACTGGTAGCATGGGAATTATTGGTAGCATGGGGGTAACTGGTAACTGGTAAGGTACTTCAGTTGGTGTGCAGAGCCTTCCAGACACCTTACCGATGCAGTCGAAAGGCAGGAGGGAAAGCCGTCAGTTCCCAGTAGTGCTTTGCGGGTGCGCGATGATGTAATTGCGCCAGCGTGCGCAAAGTACTACTGGGAACTGCCGTTTTTTTTACCTGACTCGTGGCTGCATACAGAATTTAGGTAAACCCCAGCTTGACCCGAGCATAAGCCAAGGTTCATTTTTCAAGTCATTTTTAAGACCTGAAAACCTCGGCATATACTCGAGTATATACGGTAATGAAATTATACATACATGCATATACCTATAAATACTGATCAGTTTTTCATTTTCTGACAATTTTTTTTTTATATTTATAAAGCAGGGGAATTCTTAATAAGGAAAATTAATAACACTGCCAGTTGGTTAGATATCACTACTATTATTAAATAATGATACAAAATACTGATATTTAAATAGGATAGTATGAAGGGGAAAGAAATACTTCCTGACTCCAAGTGGCAATCGGAAAAATCTCTGGATCAACTCTACTTTATGTATCAATACCAGTAACATTAAACATTCTTTGTTTTTAGAAATTCATCCAGCTTTTTTTAAAACTATCCAATGAACCTGCCATAACAACGTCCAAAATTCCAAAATTGCACTGCAAATTCCATGAGGCCTTACCAATGCTTTGTAAAGAGGAAAAAAATATTTTTCTCCCTTGAATCCATACCTCTCTTTATACAAGACATATCTTGCTGGCTCTAACTGTTGCCTACTTGCTACATTTAACAAATCATTTCCATCAGAGATTCACTTAACACAGAGCCATTTGCAGTATAAACAGCTCAGGGGTTTTAAGCCTAAAATGAATCGTATTACATTTATGAAAATGAATCTCATCTGCCACTACCAGCCCAATATGAAAATCTATCTAGATCTGCCTGTAATAAAATTGCACATCATCTGTAGCTTTTAATGGTCGACAAAGTTTTATCATCTGCAAACACAGAGACCTTGCTGACAATACCCACTTCCAAAATTATTAATAATCAGATTAAATAGAAGTGTTCCCAACACAGAACCCTGTGGTACCCCACTTAGGACTTTACATTGACAAAGCACCATTAAAAATACTTCTGCCATCCAAACCATCAACCGAATTTCTCCATGTGCAAATGTGCCACCCAAGCCATAGCTCAGAGATTCTCTAATGGTGTGCCTCCAGATGTTTGAAAACTATATCTCCCAGATGCCTGCCTACAGGAGTTGAGGAATGCTGGAGTGTATCTGTGTAGAAATCGTAAACTAACTCTAAGTCAGAGTCTAAATTCCTACCTATTCCCTCATAAAGCCAAGCAAGTTTGTTTGACAAGATCTATTCCTCATAAATCCATGCAGATATATGCAGAAAGGTCAGTCCTTGAATCATACTCTAGAATATGTTACTGTCAAAATTTCCAGTAACTTTCAGACCACTGAAGTTAAATTTACAGGTCTGTAATAACCAGGCTGTTAACTACCTTTTTGAATATTGGATTACATCAGCTTTTTTCCATCCAGAGACACGTTTCCGTACATGAGGGAAACAATGGCCTGGATAAACTAAACTAAGTTCTCTAGGATCTGAGGATGTATTTTATCTGGTTCAGAAGTTTTTTGTTTGTTTCTAACCATATCCTCAGTTAACAAAGTGCAATTAAATACTTAAGGGGCTGTCCAATCCCAAAACTTAAATTAACCTTATACTGGCCCCACGTTAGTGCTAAAAAATCCTTACCTTACATCCTGCTCAAATGGTTCCTCTGCGTTCAGGAAAGTGAAGAGTAGGAGCTGTCTTCCTGGAAAATGGTTTTCTGCCTCTTCCCTTGCCTTCGGGAGATATTGCAGGCATGCACTGGAGCCGATTCCCCCCTCCCTCCATCCAGATGCATTGCGCTGTAGAGCTAGTGTAGCATAAATCATTTTTGTGTCTCCCCCTCTCAACCCGAACTGCATGGTTTGTTAGTAAAAAAAAGAATAGAAAAAACTTACTTACCAGCCCGGGATCCCTTGTCTGTTTCAATAGCCATCAGCCATGTCTGTGATTGGCTGCCCCCTCAGCATTAAGATCAGAAAAATGAATAATAGTTATCTGTTTCTCTGTGCTCTTTCTGTGCAGATTACACCCAATCCTCCTGCTGTGTACTGAAGTCCCAATGTAGCACTGTACTATAGCTGTTTGGGTGCAAAGATTATCTTCACTGCATATGCTCCACACTCTAGCTGTGCCTCAGTTTGGGAGGGGTGGATACATAGAAAGGAGACATGCAAACTAACTAGGAGTGAGTTGAACAGGACATGAGGAGATCTATAAACTGAAAGCAAAAAGGGATCAAGTTCCTGGCAGCACTAAAAATATAGAAGGATAAGACAAGTCATTTTTTCAGGTTAGTATCCCTTTATATACTTTAAAAATTGTTTAGGGTTAGTGTTGCTTTGTTCAGCTATCTATCTTTATTATTATCAAGTACTGTAGCTTTAGCTTTCTAAAGTCCTTGTTACAATTTTCTTTATAGTTTCTAAAGGCCCGTTCTGTTCCCTCTGACTGAAAGACTTTAAATGCATTTTCTTTCTTTTTTTCCCTATTTACATCAGAATTAAAGGGTAGTCCATTCCCAGTGCATATTGGGAGTGGACATATCTATTGCCCAGATGAAAGCTTTACAAAAAGCTAAACCTTATTAAAATATGTCCAGCCATTCTTAAAGGGGAACTGTGGTTTCCAAACAAGTTGGGGCCAGTTTCTTACTTTAAAACGAGCCATCAACCAACTCTCTACGTGCTCTACAGCCCAAGAATAAAGAAAAGACTGACCAGAAAGTTAATGGGTGGGAGGCAGACATGTGACATTCAAGGCTTCTCCTGCACAGTGCCGCCAGCGAGCAACGCCTCAGACTCCCTCAGTGTGTAAGGGAGACAGAAAGTCCCTCCTCCTCTCTGCTGTGTGAATCCTGGCAGAGAGAGTAGTAAGGGAATCTACAGCCCTTCTCTCCCGCTATGTGAAAACAGCCTTTCAGGCAGAGTTTTGCTCTGCCTGAAAAGGCTGTTTCCACAGAGTTTTTGTAGGGGGGGGGTATGAGTGGCCCATGGCAGTGGGCGGGGCTTATGCACCCATGAGTGGGTGGGGCCATGGCACCCATGGGTGGGCAGGCCACATGGGGCTGTAAGAGAATGGGTCAAGGGGGCCTGCAACGGAGGGACCATGGGGTCCATGACCAGGGGGGCTGCATGAAGAGGAGGAGAACCGGGCAGTTGACTGACATGGTTTCAGAGCAGGAAGCAGGTAGTGCAGGGGACCTGGTGATGCTGCTGCCATATAAAACACAAAAATGTAAATATCTTCACAACTATGCAAAATAAACAATGTAAATAATTGCAAAAATTCTAGGAGAGAATTCCTATCAATTTACCTAAAGTCATTTTGGACCACAGTTCCCCTTTAAGATACATTAATTTGATTATGTCTACTTTGTAGAGCAGGAGGTATTCAACGTGCCGTAAAGCATGGTTATGTCACCTCACTTCCATGCCTTCTCTGTTCACACACAGGCTTGATGATTACTCTTAGAGCCTGCACTGGAACTTCTCTCTCGTGACTTACCCCCTTTTATTCCACCCTTGCTTTGTTGCTGACCAATCGGGACTTAGCAACAATTGTTTGTTGACGTTGGCCTCGAAGAAAACATTTGTTTATGATAGAGAACTGGTTATTGGTCCGCAAACAGAGAGTGGGGTAAATGGAGCTACATCTATGTGGGCTAAAGTTCTAAGCGGAGTGCCTCAGGGTTCTGTACTGGGGCCGCTCTATTTAATCTGTTTATAAATGAGCTTGTGAAGGTTCTCATTCATCCAGGTCATGGTATATCTGTTGTATTCAATAGATCAACTGGACTGAAATGTAGTTCTTGAAGACGTTTGCTAGTCATCCGACTCGGCTTTCTCAATTCAGAATTCTGAATTGAGAAAGCCAGTCGAGACTAGCGAAACGTCTTCAAGAACTACATTTCAAGTCCAGTGATCTAATGAATACAACAGATATGTTTATAAATGACTTAGAAGGGGGCATTGAGAGCAAGATCTCTGTGTTTGCTGATGACACTAAACTATGCAGAGCTTTGGAAACTTCCAATGAGTGCAAGTGCTGCAAGCAGACCTAGATAGATTATCAAAATGGGCAGTAGAATGGCAGATGAGATTCAATGTTGATAAATGTAAGGTGATGCATTGGATTTATAATCCCTGTGCCACCTACACCATAAATAACTCTGTGCTAAGTGCATCTGTAATGGAAAAAGATTGGGGGTTCTAGTAGAAAACAGACTTAGCTATAGCAAACAATGCCAGGTAGCAACGGCTAGAGCTAGCAGATATTGTTTGTATAAAAAGGGGAATAGATTCAATAGAGAAAAATTATATTCTCCCTCTTTACAAGGCACTGTAAGGCCTCATTGGAATATGCGGTGCAGTTTTGGAATCCCATATACAAAAGGGATATCTTGGAAATTGAGGCAGTTCAGAGAAGGGCAACTAATAATAAGGGGAATGGAGGGGGCTTCACTATGCAGGCTGATTAGACAAGTTAGGGCTGTTTACAGAAGCGACGTTTGCGTGGGGACATGATACCTTATAAAATATATTAATGGCCCATACAATGAGCTCTCTGGTGCAGTTCACTAATAGGTCATATCAGAGGACAGGTGGACATCCTCTAAGGTTGGAAGAAGAAAGAAGTTTCATCTTCAAGTTAGGAGAGGTTTCTTTACAGTGAGAACGGTGAAAATGGTGGAACTGTCTCCAGCAGAGGTGGTAATGGCAAGTTCATTGAATAACTTTAAAAAAGGCCTGGAAAGTTTCTAAAACTAAAAAATATTGAGAATTACTGGTATTAATGCATATAGATCTGGTTGATCCAGGGATACTTTCCGATTGCCGTTGAGTCAGGAAGG
Source organism: Hymenochirus boettgeri (assembly GCA_019447015.1). NCBI lineage: Eukaryota > Metazoa > Chordata > Amphibia > Anura > Pipidae > Hymenochirus > Hymenochirus boettgeri. The sequence goes on along the minus strand of CM033471.1, from coordinate 31,716,778 downwards.
AATTTCCCCCTTTTTAGCTGTTTTTTTTGCTTTCTCTGTATCAACTGTTAGGTAGGGTTAAAAAAAAAAAAAAGGGTGAATAGGTTGGACTTGATGGACGTATGTCTTTATTCAACCTAATTACTATGTTACTATGTTACTATGTTACTATGTTTATGGAAGTACAGACGATATATTGTGTTGCTGTAAGGTTTAAGTGAATTGCGTGCAGGAGCAGTCTGTCTACACTCGGGATCGTACAGGAGTATTAACTTATTCAAACAGGACCCTTACTTTCATCAGTGCACAAAAGGTACAGATGCTTCATCTTATTTGCATCTATGATGCGCATTAGTGGGTGTAGTTATTTGCTGTTGGAGTGATGAGCTGGGAACATACCTTCTACATGCTAGTAAACCGGAAATTTAGGCTTAGCGTGGCCTACTGGGATCCGGACAAAAAATGGAGAATTATAATGGTTTTTAATGTTTCATATTGGCGGTTCAGGTCAGTGAATACATCTGAACAAATATATTTTGGGGTGGACATAACCTTTAAAGAAAAATGGGTGTGGACTTGAGAATATACCATTGAGAATATACCATTTTTTTATTAACACAGTGCACTTTTCCTTGTGATAACATACATTAAATAACCTTATTTCATGGTCAATAAGCTTCCAGTTACCTTTATATGTATAATATGCTCTGTGTGGTTAGATGTTATTATAACCAACATTGTTAAAAAAAACACTATGGTGACCTACAGTATCTGTAAACTGTAAAGGCTCATACACACGACTGATCTTGGCACCGCCCATAACCCCTGAGATGATGCACACCCGCGACAAATGGCCACTTGGGCGAAGCGGCGTTCATCACACGCGAGAACACTGTGGGTCTTGCCAAGATCGAACGTGTGTAAGAGGCTTTAGGGCTAAAGCACCTACATAGAAAGTAAAGTACCTACGTAAAGAGTAAAGTACCTACATAGAGAGTAAAGCACCTACATAAAGAGTAAAGCACCTGCGTAAAGAGTAAAGCACCTACATAGAGAGTAAAGCACCTACATAGAGAGTAAAGCACCTGCGTAAAGAGTAAAGCACCTATGTAGAGAGTAAAGCACCTACGTAGAGAATAAAGCACCTACGTAAAGAGTAAAGCACCTACGTAGAGAGTAAAGCGCCTACGTAGAGATTAAAGCACCTACGTAGAGAGTAAAGCACCTACGTAAAGAGTAAAGCAACTACGTAGAGATTAAAGCACCTACGTAGAGAGTAAAGTACCTACGTAAAGAGTAAAGCAGCTACGTAGAGAGTAAAGTGCCTACATAGAGATTAAAGCACCTACGTAAAGAGTAAAGCACCTACATAAAGAGTAAAGCACCTACGTAGAGAGTAAAGCACCTACGTAGAGAGTAAAGCACCTATGTAAAGAGTAAAGCACCTACGTAGAGAGTAAAGCACCTACGTAAAGAGTAAAGCACCTACGTACAGAGTAAAGCACCTATGTAAAGAGTAAAGCACCAACGTAAAGAGAAAAGCACCTATGTGGAGTGTAAAGCACCTATGTAAAGAGTAAAGCACCTACGTGGAGAGTAAAGCACCTATGTAAAGAGTAAAGCACCTACGTGGAGAGTAAAGCACCTACGTGGAGAGTAAAGCACCTAATGGCCTGATAATTCCTGATATTTTAAGTGATCAGCTGTGACTGGCGACTGTTCATTTCCTGTCAATCAATCATTTAAATGCCACCGATCAAAATGCTAAGATGACAACAATCTGCTAAGTCTGTGTTTAAATCTCTGCCTTTCCTATTGCTTCTAATAGTGAGCGTTTATTTTATGGGGAGAATTATTGCCCTATTATATGAGCAAAATGACAGTAGCGCTTTTTAATACATGTCTAATGTGCAGATATTACTGATAAACGACAACTGCCTGAATCTTGATGGTTACTGCATAAATTATTACTAGAAAATAACTCTTGTAATCACAGTGTTGGGGTTTTCATTCTGCCTGTGTTGATAAGACAATCATTAGAAGTGATCAATCAGTCACATCCCTTGTGGGAGTAGAACAGTCAATGAAACTATTGTCAAAATGCTTTCTAGCTGTGTAGTTTCTGGAGTGTATTTTTTATTGGATTGGCTTTTTCGCCTGCTGTGTTAAAGGGCAAACAATTTGTTGTGGTTTTCCTTGCTATGCCCTTAAACTATAAATTTAGTATCTTGCACCCCCTAGGGGTCGCCTTCTTTTGTAAGATAAAGTCACTTGGGGGAACATTTATAAAGCCATGGTATGGAAAATACTGCATGTTATTATCTGATCACAGTGGCAAATGACAATACCAGTCATCATTTAAAACTACCAACACATTATTTAACACTATTGTGCTTTAATTAACCTTACTGTGTGTTAGTTAACATTATGGTCATTATTTAAATCTACTAGCATTATTAAAGGGCATCTCAAAACAAACCTGGCATTCGGAACTGCCAGTTCAAAAATCCACGGATCCAACAGATTTTTAAAAATATAAAATCCCCAAATTCTAATAATCCTGTCTAAAATTTGAAAAATTCTGATTCAATCAGTTTTTTGGAACTTCTGCGGAACTTGCCAGTTTTGTTAATCTTTATGGCTTTAAAAAATATGTCCCATAATAAGAATGAAAAGCAGGACTCATAATAAGGAAAAATAGGCACAAAGAATTTGTATTTTTCAATAAAATATTAAACTTTACTGAGAAGCCAACAATTAACGACGCATGTATTGTGAGAACATGTGGGGACGGGAATATATTTTGGGTCAAAAATCTGCATTGGTTTAGAAGAAAACTGGATAATACTACTCAATTTTATATTTTAAAGTGGAATTAATCCAAATGTACAAGATCTTCACCTTTTTGTATTAAAACTCTAATTCTATCGGTGAAATTTTCTCGACTGCAGCCTATTAGAATACATTAGGCATTTCATAACCATAAACCTCTGGTATTAATAACCCATACTCCTGCTGGGTCCATAGCGTGTTGGAAACATTAAAGTAGTTTGAGTTAAACATTTGTTTTATGGTCCTTAGGAATCCATATCTGTTCTCGTCTTTACTACATTTGGAAATTCCTTTGCACGGAGAAAAAGTACAGAAAATAAATCAATAAATAGCACATCCAAATACAGTACATCTGTTGACTCTCATATGGAAGCACAATTACCCCTTAAGAATGTAATAAAGGATTGTGACTGTTTAGGAATTTTACTGTAACTAAACACATTCTTATGCTACTTGGATCAATTCAAAAGCTAATTCCCCCTTTAGAGAGATTAATTAAACATTTGATTATTTCTTTATTTACTGACCCCGATCTTTGGAACAGGTCAGTAGTTCTTAGCTACAATTAGGAATTACTAAACCTTAATTTTACTTTTATGTGTTACAAACTCACACATGCAACCACAAACCACACACATTAGTGCACTAAACAATGGAATAAACTTGTACAAATACATACTGTACACATACTGTATCTACTGTACTAACTGTCCTGTTTTTTTTTTTTAAAGGGACAGTTTCATTTTTATGGTCTGTCCCAGTCCCACTGTCCTTGGAAAAAAAATCTTTCTTGAGGGAAAGACAAGGTCATTGCCATGGGGGAGGGTTTATGCACTTCATGGGTGGGGTTGGGTGGTTTGTGGGTGGGGTTGGGTGGTTTGTGGGTGGGGTTGGGTGGTTTGTGGGTGGGGTTGAGGGGTTTATGTGTTGGCCCTGCCCATGTCCCATTGGAGTGGAGAGGTGCAGAAAAACCATGACTGGAGGGAAAATATAGAGAATTTAGCCATTGGAGTCTTAACAAACAGAAAACCAATATAATTATTGCTTGCAAACTGGAGCTTATTCCTAAATGTAACCCTCTAACAGGCTCATTTACCCAGATCCACTATCGCTCTGGGTAAATGTACGGAACCAATTCAATACATGTTTCAATACATGTTTGCTACAATTTACAGGATTATTTAATAAAAGTTCTTATCATTTAAAATGGTGCTTATTTTGCCCCAACCAATCAGATGTTAGCTTTCAAATGTTAAATAAGAGCTGATAGGTTGGGGCAAAATTAGCACCATTTTAAACGATAAGAACTTTTATTGAATCTCCCTGTTGTTTCGTTATCTACTAAAACCCTCAAAACTTTTTCCCACAGAGATTCACTTAGCAGAGACTCATTTATGGTGTAGGTGGCACCAGGATTGCTAAACCCCAAATGCATCACCTTACATTTATCAACATTGAATCCCATCTGCCATACTGCAGCCCATTTTGATAATCTATCTAGGTCTGCTTGCAGCACTTGCACATCATTTGAAGTTTCCAAAGCTCTGCATAGTTTAGTGTCATCAGCAAACACAGAGACCTTGTTCTCAATGCTCCTTCTAAGTCATTTATAAACAGAGTAAAAAGAAGCATCCCCAGTACAGAACAATGAGGCACTGACCACTTATCTCTGTATGTGATCCAACAATTCTCTATTTATGTACAAATGATTTTTTTCAAGGCCAACAGAACTCAATTTATACATAAGTAGCCTGTGTGGCACAGTATCAAAAGCTTAAGCAAAATCCAACTACACTACGTCCACTACCAATGGCAGAATCTTAAATATTACTCCCTTCTTCCTAAAAACCAAGCACAATCTATTTCTCATGAATCCATACCATTACTTATAAGATCAGTTCTGCAGACAAAGTCAAGAATATGATCCTCTAAAAATGTTTCCAGCATCTTCCCTTCCATTAATGTTAGACTTACAGGTCTATAGTTATCTACTTTTTTTTTAAAATACTGGTATTGCATTGGCTTGTTTCCAATCTAGAGGCACATCACTAGACATAAGTGAATCTGTAAAGATAAAGAACAGTGGTCTGTATAAAAAGTAAAACAGTAAGCTCTCTTAAGATCCAAGGGTGTATTCCATCAGGTCCTGGGGCTTTATCGGTATAAACTCTGTCAGCCAGGGTAAATATTCCTCATTTATATCCTTCAATATTATTACAGTCCTTGCTATAAAGACTAGGATTCTTTATATACCGAGGAAAACTGTTTGGCACATATAATGTCAGTTGGGGTTGAGGGCAGGTAACTGATGTTTTTTTGTGTGTGTGGGGGGGGACATTACCTTTAAATATTACAAAAGCTTTCAGCAGTCTGTTTGGACTTTGGACTTATCTATGCATGACTCAAATCTTGAATGAATTTTAGTTGTATCTCTTTTTATTAGATAAAGTGCATATGTTTGTAAACAATTGAGTTTGCAATCCCCCATAGGATTTAAAAATCTCGGTTTATCATCTATAAAAATAAAACACTCCATTGCTTTACCGAAATCTCTCCAGCAGCAGCACACGTTTGTTTCTAGAATAATGACGGTATCGACACAGACGTTGCTAAGAGCTAAATCAACATTTCATTTTTTTTCAGAGAGCCAGCAGGCAGCCTGGTACCAGGAGGCGAGAGGAATGCATCCCTGATAAATCCGGATGGGGGGCACAGATCTATGCATTTTGGACCTGCCTCCCAAAGATTGGATCAGTATCTCGTGTATGTTTCCTTTCCTTAGCAGTTGATAAGCAATCTATCTTGCAACCTGCAGAGCGTGGGATAGGACATGTACATCCAATTTAGGAACAAAGATTACAAATATGCATTCTGTCTGGCTCAGAGGAATTAGTGTATCTTTCTTTACTAACAACAATTTGAAATACTGGATGGTTCCTGTCATTGCTCTTTTAAAAAAACAATAAGATACGGGATTTTCTAATTTGTATCTCGGCTAGACAATATAATTGCTGTATGTAAACCATTTCTATTAACATACAGAATTATTTCTTGCAATATGGAAATGTCCACATTGGAGACCTCAGATAGACTCCAGGTAGACAGAACCAGCCTCGTCAAATTGACACTTTATCTAGTTTACCTCACTCACAATTAAAGAGAATCCACACCAAAATTTAGTTTTAACTTTCTCACCGTGTTAACCCCAAGACTCACTCACAGGTTAAAACCGAGCACACACAACAATCAAATGAACATGTGTGGCACAGAAAATCAGATTTTGTGTCCGCATATATATAAATAATTGATATTACAATCTTCAAAGGTATGTCCTTTATCCTTAAGATGCAGGTACACGGCTGAGTCCTGACCCGAGGAATTGGCTCTTCTGTGCTGGGCCATACGTTGATGCAGTTGTTGTTTGGTCTCCCCCACATACAAATCAGAGCATTCTTCACTGCACTGCACTGCATATATGATGTCGCTTTTCTTGTGTTTCGGTATTGGGTCTTTCGGATGTACCAATTGCTGCCTCAGTGTGTTGTTCGGTTTAAAGCAGACAGGGATACGGTGTTTTTTGAAAACTCTTCTCAATTTCTCGGAGACCCCTGCTACATATGGGATGACCATGTTCTTCCTCCTGTCTTGCTTTTCCCCTTCACTGTTGGTATTTGTGTTCTTTTCTTTCCTTCTACTTCTTTTGACAAAGGCCCAGTCTGGATATCCACAAGTTTTAAGGGCTCCTCTGAGATGCTTAATTTATTTAGCCTTTGCCTCTGTGCTAGTGGGGATGTTCTCAGCTCTGCCCCACTAGCACAGAGGCGAAGGCTAAAGAAATTAAACATCTCAGAGGAGCCCTTAAAACTTGTGGATATCCACAAGAAGTAGAAGGAAAGAAAAGAACACACATTATTATAGATAACTTACCGGGTTATTCAATAAGAGTTCTTCGGGGAGATCCAATAACTGAGCTCACGTAACTTACCTTAGCCCGATCCCGCAATACAATAACTGACGTGAACAAGATTACGTCAGTTATTGCATCGTGGGATCAGGCTAAGGTAAGGAGCGCGACCTTAACGCACCTAAACCTTTACCGTTAAGTTTCGCGCTATGAGGTAGCGCAAACCTTAACGGCAAAAACATTTGGAAATGGCGCTGTGCTCTAAATTACGTCTAAAACCGGAAAAAAATTCGGGTTAACGCGGGTTTTAGACGAAAAAGGGCTATATTGGATCTCCCCCCTTATGGTTTAAAATGGTGCTAATTTTGCCCCAACCAATCAGATCTTATTTAAAATTTTAAAGCTAACATCTGATTCGTTGGGGCAAAATTAGCACCATTTTAAAAGAACTTTTATTGAATAACCCTGTTAATGTTTTACTGTTCAGAGTCTTTCTCTTAAGGAATGATAATCACATGTTTGTCTAAACAGCGGGATGTGGATTACTTAACTGTGGTGTTTTTTATGTATGAATAATAATTTAGAGCCTCAGCTGGAAAAAAAAGTATTTTACACTGTTGGAACTGTGCTCCATGTCCTCTGGAAGGTGAGTATTTTGTCCTTGTCTTTGCTACTGTATTAGTGGATTAGATGCACTGGTATTATGAAGAGGATAGTTAAATAATATGATGCAAAGCTGATATTTTCCAATACATTCCTTATTCGGCTCTCCAAAGTCATGTATAGTGCTAAATATTAGAGATAGGTAATTATAATTGTTTTTATGGTCGAAAATTTAGATTCTACAGTTTACATACCATTGAAACTTGGGGTCCAAAGCTAGCAGCTCTGCCCCAAAGCAAGGTTAAACCTACTGTACATTCCTACAATGGCTGCAAATTAAAAAAAAATTTGGTGACAAAATGTCAGTTTTCGTGCAAAATAGTTTTGACACTGAAATGTCCAAATTAAAAATGGCAATTTCAGCCCCAATCCACAATTGCCATATTATCAGTTATATTCAGTGCTTAGCTTTGTTATCAGTTATAATCAGTGCTTAGCTATATCATCAGTTATAATGAGTGCTTAGCTATGCATATGTCATAACTTTGCTTAGGCTAGTCCCCCCCCCCCATCAGTTTTCTATCATTGCTAGCTTTGTTATCAGTTATAATCAGTGCTTAGCTATATCATCAGTTATAATGAGTGCTTAGCTATGTCATCAGTTATAATCAGTGCTTAGCTATGTCATATGTCAAATCTTTGCTTAGCTATGTCATCAGTTATAATCAGTGCTTAGCTATGTACTAGAAAAGGGAAGGGGGCGTTCACACCACAAATGTACATAAACTGTATATATTATTCACGTGAGGTCAGAAGCTCTAATTGTGGCTCCTTCCCAGCTCCAATCTAAGTATGCATGCATTAGCAAAAGATAGGAGTCCCATTCGGGACACAGCGCCATCTTCTGTTGGGAGAAGCATCAAGTGGATCACAGCAGTAATTTATACTGTTATGTGGCGTTCACAGGCGGGAATAAGTTGATCTCACCTCCCTGTGAATAATAGATACAGATTTCCTGTACCTTTTAATTAGTTTTGTCCCTTTAAGCTTTCATCTAAAATAATAACCTATTGTAAATAGGTAAATTATTATACTAACAAACTTTAATGTCATCGGTTCCCACAAAATCCTTATTCTCTTCGGGTTCACTATAAAAGCTTACAGATTGTTTTTTATTCAGGAGCTATTATTAGTTCTTTGCCTTTTTTGATTAAAATTATAATTAGTAATTATTTAGCAGTTTGACTGAGCAGACAGTCCGGTTCATTGTTGAAGGTGACGAGAACCAGGTAATCTTAATAAACAAAGTACTCAGCCCTTTGGTAAAACATTGACACAACTGTTCTTTTGGAGTATTTCAACAGAAGCAGTTTTGAATTGTTGCAATGGATAATGTCATTTTCTATTATCATATCCTTAGGGATCTCTCTAATATTTCAAGGCACACCACACTATTATTAATATAATATTTAATATATATATTTATTTTATAACCATTTATGTAAATAATTATCTGTATAGTAGGCTAGGCACATCCCTGTTGTATCTATTTTATAGTGTACAGCCAAGTGGCTTATTATTACCGTATATACTCGAGTATAAGCCGACCCGAGTAAAGCAAGATACCTATTTTACCTCAAAAATTAGGAATACCTTATGTTACTGAGTATAAGCCAAGGGTTGAAATTGACCACTACTACCTTCTGTAGCCATGTGCATTTCATTACTTACTGGTAGCCATGGGAATTACTGGTAGCCATTTGAATTACTGGTAGCCAGGGATTACTTGTAGCCATAGGAATCACTGATAGCATGGAATTATTGGCAGCCATAGGATACGTGCAGGAGTACTGGTAGCGGGGAATTACTTGGCAGCCAATAGGAATGCACTGATCCATGGGTATTACTGGTAGCCATGGGAATTACTGGTAGCCATGGAATTATTGGTAGCCAAAGGAATTACTGGTAGCATGGTAGTTACTGGTAGCATGGGAATTATTGTGTAGCATGGGGGGTAACTGGTAAACCATGGTGTGCAGAGCCTTGCCTCAGACACCTTACCGATGCAGTCGAAAGTCGAGGGAAAGCCGTCAGTTCCCGTAGTGCTTTGCGGGTGCGCGATGTATGTAATTGCGCCAGCGTGCGCAAAGTACTACTGGAACTGCCGTTTTTTTTACCTGACTCGTGCTGCATACAGAATTTAGGTAAACCCCAGCTTGACCCGAGCATAAGCCAAGGTTCATTTTTCAAGTCATTTTTAAGACCTGAAAACCTCGGCATATATCACAATTATACTTATATTTTCGAGTATCTGAATATCTGATGTAATGGAATACATTAATTATACCGTAATAATTAGACGTCTTCTTATTTCTGACATTGATATTATGCTTATAAAGAAGGAATTAAAAAATACACTACGGCCAGTTGTGTAGATATCACTACTATTATAAATAATGATACATATATAACTTTAATAGGATAGTATGAAGGGGAAAGAAATACTTCCTGACTCCAAGTGGCAATCGGAAAAATCTCTGGATCAACTCTACTTATGTATCAATACAGTAACATAAACACTTTGTTTTAGAAATCATCCAGCTTTTTTTTTAAAAACTAATCCAATGAACCTGCCATAACAACGTCCAAAAATTCCAAAATTGCCTGCAAATTCCAATGAGGCCTTACCAATGCTTTGTAAGAGGGAAAAAAATATTTTTCTCCCTTGAATCCATAACCTCTCTTTATACAAGACAATATCTTGCTGGCTCTAACTGTTGCCTACTTGCTACTTTACAAAAACATTTTCCATCAGAGATCACTTAACACAGAGCCATTTGCAGTATAAACAGCTCAGGGTTTTAAGCCTAATGAATCGTATTACATTTATGAAAATTGAATCTCATCTGCCACTTACCAGCCCATATGAAAATCTATCTAGATCTGCCTGTAAAAAATTTGCACATCACTGTAGCTTTTAATGGTCGACAAAGTTTTATCATCTGCAAAACACAGAGACCTTGCTGACAATACCCACTTCCAAAATTATTAATAATCAGATTAAATAGAAGTGTTCCCAACACAGAACCCTGTGTACCCCACTTAACTTTACATTGAACAAGCACCATTAAAAACTACTACTCTCATCCATCCAAACATCAACCGAATTTCTATCCATGTGCCAAATGTGCCACCCAAGCCATAGCTCAGAGATTCTCTAATGGTGTGCCTCCAGATGTTTGAAAACTATATCTCCCAGCACTGCCTGCCTTCTAGAGTTGAGGAATGCTGGGAGTTGTATCTGTGTAAAATCGTAAACTACATCTAAGTCAGAGCTAAATTCCTACTCATTCCCTCATAAAAGCCAAGCAAGTTTGTTTGACAAGATCTATTCTCTCATAAATCCATGCAGATTATATGCAAAGGTCAGTCCTTGATCATACTCTAGAATATGTTACTGTCAAACTTCCAGTAACTTTTCAGACCACTGAAGTTAAATTTACAGGTCTGTAATAACCAGGCTGTTAACTACCTTTTTTGAATATTGGAATTACATCAGCTTTTTTCCATCCAGAGACACGTTCCGTAATGAGGGAAACAATGGCCTGGATAAACTAAACTAAGTTCTCTAGGATCTGAGGATGTATTTTATCTGGTTCAGAAGTTTTTTGTTTGTTTCTGAACCATATCCTCAGTTAACCAAGTGCAATTAATAACTTAAGGGCATGTCCACTCCCAAAACTTAAATTTAACCTTATACTGGCCCCACCGTTATAGTGCTAAAAAATCCTTACCTTACTCTCTGCTCCAATGGTTCCTCTGCAGTTCAGGAAAGTGAAGAGTAGGAGCTGTCTTCCTGGAAATGGTTTCTGCCTCTTCCCTTGCCTTCGGGAGATATGCAGGCATGCACTGGGAGCCATTCCCCCCTCCCTCCATCCAGATGCATTGCGCTGTAGAGCTAGTGTAGCATATAAATCATTTTTGTGTCTCCCCCTCTCAACCCGAACTGCATGGTTTGTTAGTAAAAAAAAGTATAGAAAAAACTTACTTACCAGCCCGGGATCCCTTGTCTGTTTCAATAGCCATCAGCCATGTCTGTGATTGGCTGCCCCTCAGCATTAAGATCAGAAAAATGAATAATAGTTATCTGTTTCTCTGTGCTCTTCTGTGCAGATTACACCCAATCCTCCTGTCTGTGTTACTGAAGTCCCAATGTAGCAACTGTACTATTAGCTGTTTGGTGCACAGATTATCTTCCACTGCATGCTCCACACTCTAGCTGTGCCTCAGTTTGGAGGGGGTGGATACATAGAAAGGAGACATGCAAACTAACTAGGATGAGTTGAAACAGGACATGAGGAGATCTATAAACTGAAAGCAAAAAAAGGGATCAAGTTCCTGGCAGCACTAAAAATATAGAAAGGATAAAGACAAGTCATTTTTTCAGGTTAGTATCCCTTTAATATACTTTAAAAATTGTTTAGGGTTAGTGTTGCTTTGTTCAGCATTCTATCTTTATTATTTATATCAAGTACTGTAGCTTTATTGCTTTCTTAAAGTCCTTGTTACAATTTTCTTTATAGTTTCTAAAGGCCCGTTCTGTTCCCTCTGACTGAAAGACTTTAAATGCCATTTTCTTTCTTTTTTTCCCTATTTACATCAGAATTAAGGGTATGTCCATTCCCAGTGCATATTGGGAGTGGACATACTATTAGCCCGATGAAAGCTTTACAACAAGCTAAACCTTATTAAAATATGTCCGCCATTCTTAAAGGGGAACTGTGGTTTCCAAACAAGTTGGGGCCAGTTTCTTACTCTTAAACGAGCCATCAACCAACTCTCTTACGTGCTCTACAGCCCAGATATAAGAAAGACTGACCAGAAAGTTAATGGGTGGGAGCAGACATGTGACATTCCTAAGGCTTCTCCTCCTCACAGCTGCCGACATGCCGCCAGCGAGCACAGCCTCAGACTCCCTCAGTGTGTGTGAGACAGAAAGTCCCTCCTCCTCTCTGCTGTGTGAATCCTGCAGAGTAGGTAAGGGAATCTACAGCCCTTCTCTCCCGCTATGTGAAAACAGCCTTTCAGGCAGAGTTCTTGCTCTGCCTGAAAAGGCTGTTTCCACAGAGTTTTCTGTAGGGGGGGGGGGGGTATGATGGCCCATGGCAGTGGGCGGGGCTATATGCACCCATGAGTGGTGGGGGCATGGCACCCATGGGTGGGCAGCCACATGGGGCTGTAAGAAATGGGTCAAGGGGGCTGCAACGGAGGGACCATGGGTCCATGACCAGGGGCTGCATGAAGAGGAGGAGACACAGGGCAGATTGACTGACATGGTTTCAGAGCAGGAAGCAGGTAGTGCAGGGGACCTTGATTGCGCTGCCATATAAAACACAAAAATGTAAATATCTTCACAACTATGCAAAATAAACAATGTAAATAATTGCAAAAATTCTCAGGAGAGCAATTCCTATCAATTTACTAAGTCATTTTTGGACCACAGTTCCCTTTAAGATACATTAATTTGATTATGTCTACTTTTGTAGAGCAGGAGGTATTCAACGTGCCGTAAAGCATGGTTATGTCACCCTCACTCCATGCCTTCTCTGTTCACACCCAGGCTTATGATTCTCTTAGAGCCTGCACTGGAACTTTCTCTCTGTGACTTACCCCCTTTTATTCCACCCTTGCTTTGTTGCCTGACCAATCGGACTTAGCAACAATTGTTTGGTTTACGTTGGCCTCGAAGAAAACATTTGTTTATGATAGAGAACTGGTTATTGGTCCGCAAACAGAGAGTGGTGGTAAATGGAGCTACATCTAGTGGGCTAAAGTTCTAAGCGGAGTGCCTCGGGTTCTGTACTGGGGCCGCTTCTATTTAATCTGTTATTAAATGAGCTTGTGAAGGTTCTCATTCATCCAGGTCATGGTATATCTGTTGTATTCAATTAGATCAACGGACTTGAAATGTAGTTCTTGAAGACGTTTCGCTAGTCATCGCGACTGGCTTCTCAATTCAGAATTCTGAATTGAGAAAGCCAGTCGGATGACTAGCGAAACGTCTTCAAGAACTACATTTCAAGTCCAGTTGATCTAATTGAATACACAGATATGTTTATAAATGACTTAGAAGGGGGCATTGAGAGCAAGATCTCTGTGTTTGCTGATGACACTAAACTATGCAGAGCTTGGAAACTTCCAATGATGTGCAAGTGCGAAGCAGACCTAGATAGATTATCAAAATGGGCAGTAGAATGGCAGATGAGATTCAATGTTGATAAATGTAAGGTGATGCATTTGGATTTATAATCCCTGTGCCACCTACACCATAAATAACTCGTGTCTAAGTGCATCTGTAATGGAAAAAGATTTGGGGTTCTAAGTAGATAACAGACTTAGCTATAGCAAACAATGCCAGGTAGCAACGGCTAGAGCTAGCAGATATTGTCGTGTATAAAAAGGGGAATAGATTCAATAGAGAAAAATATTATTCTCCCTCTTTACAAGGCACTGGTAAGGCCTCATTTGGAATATGCGGTGCAGTTTTGGAATCCCATATACAAAAGGGATATCTTGGAAATTGAGGCAGTTCAGAGAAGGGCAACTAAATTATAAGGGGAATGGAGGGGCTTCACTATGCAGGCTGATTAGACAAGTTAGGGCTGTTTACAGAAGCGACGTTGTGCGTGGGGACATGATAACCTTATACAATATATAATGGCCCATACAATGAGCTCTCTGTGGCATTGTTCACTATAGGTCATATCAGAGGACAGCGGGACATCCTCTAAGGTTGGAAGAAAAGAAGTTTCATCTTCAAGTTAGGAGAGGTTTCTTTACAGTGAGAACGGTGAAAACTGTGGAACTGTCTTCCAGCAGATGGTAAATGGCAAGTTCATTGAATAACTTTAAAAAGGCCTGGATAAGTTTCTAAACTAAAAAATATTGAGAATTACTGTATTAATGCATATAGATCTGGTTGATCCAGGGATACTTTCGATTGCCGTTGGAGTCAGGAAGGAATTTTTCCCCTTTTTAGCTGTTTTTTTTGCCTTCCCTGTATCACTGTTAGGTAGGGTTAAAAAAAAAAAAGGGTGAATAGGTTGGACTTGTGATGGCCGTATGTCTTTATCAACCTAATTACTATGTTACTATGTTACTATGTTACTATGTTTATGGAAGTACAGACGATATATTGTGTTGCTGTAAGGTTTAAGTGAATTGCGTGCAGGAGCAGTCTGTCTACACTCGGGATCGTACAGGAGTATTAACTTATTCAAACAGGACCCTTACTTTTCATCAGTGCACATAAAGGTACAGGCACTGCTTCATCTTATTTTGCATCTATGATGCGCATTAGTGGGTGTAGTTATTTGCTGTTGGAGTGATGAGCTGGGAACATACCTTCTACATGCTAGTAAACCGGAAATTTAGGCTTAGCGTGGCCTACTGGGATCCGGACAAAAAATGGAGAATTATAATGGTTTTTAATGTTTCATATTGGCGGTTCAGGTCAGTGAATACATCTGAACAAAATATTTTGGGGTGGACATAACCTTTAAAGAAAAATGGGTGTGGACTTGAGAATATACCATTGAGAATATACCATTTTTTTATTAACACAGTGCACTTTTCCTTGTGATAACATACATTAAATAACCTTATTTCATGGTCAATAAGCTTCCAGTTACCTTTATATGTATATATGCTCTGTGTGGTTAGATGTTATTATAACCAACATTGTTAAAAAAAACACTATGGTGACCTACAGTATCTGTAAACTGTAAAGGCTCATACACACGACTGATCTTGGCACCGACCCATAACCCCTGATGATGATGCACACCCGCGACAAATGGCCACTTGGGGCGAAGCGGCCGTTCATCACACGCGAGAACACTGTGGGTCTTGCCAAGATCGAACGTGTGTAAGAGGCTTTAGGGCTAAAGCACCTACATAGAAAGTAAAGTACCTACGTAAAGAGTAAAGTACCTACATAGAGAGTAAAGCACCTACATAAAGAGTAAAGCACCTGCGTAAAGAGTAAAGCACCTACATAGAGAGTAAAGCACCTACATAGAGAGTAAAGCACCTGCGTAAAGAGTAAAGCACCTATGTAGAGAGTAAAGCACCTACGTAGAGAATAAAGCACCTACGAAAGAGTAAAGCACCTACGTAGAGAGTAAAGCGCTACGTAGAGATTAAAGCACCTACGTAGAGAGTAAAGCACCTACGTAAAGAGTAAAGCAACTACGTAGAGAATTAAAGCACCTACGTAGAGAGTAAAGTACCTACGTAAAGAGTAAAGCACTACGTAGAGAGTAAAGTGCCTACATAGAGATTAAAGCACCTACGTAAAGAGTAAAGCACCTACATAAGAGTAAGCACTACGTAGAAGAGTAAAGCACCTACGTAGAGAGTAAAGCACCTATGTAAAGAGTAAAGCACCTACGTAGAGAGTAAAGCACCTACGTAAAGAGTTAAAGCACCTACGTACAGAGTAAAGCCATATGTAAAGAGTAAAGCACCAACGTAAAGAGAAAAGCACCTATGTGGAGTGTAAAGCACCTATGTAAAGAGTAAAGCACCTACGTGGAGAGTAAAGCACCTATGTAAAGAGTAAAAGCACCTACGTGAGCGAGTAAAGCACCACGTGGAGAGTAAAGCACCTAATGGCCTGATAATTCCTGATATTTTAAGTGATCAGCTGTGACTGGCGACTGTTCATTTCCTGTCAATCAATCATTTAAATGCCACGATCAAAATGCTACAATGACAACAATCGCTAAGTCTGTGTTTAAATCTCTGCCTTTCCTATGCTTCTAATAGTGAGCGTTTATTTTATGGGGAGAATTATTGCCCTATTATATGAGCAAATGACAGTAGCGCTTTTTAATACATGTCAATGTGCAGATATTACTGATAAACGACAACTGCCTGAATCTTGATGGTTACTGCATAAATTATTACTAGAAATAACTCTCTGTAATCACAGTGTTGGGGTTTTCATTCTGCCTGTGTTGATAAGACAATCATTAGAAGTGATCAATCAGTCACATCCCTTGTGGGAGTAGAAAGACAGTCAATGAAACTATTGTCAAAATGCTTTCTAGCGGTGTAGTTTTCCGAGTGTATTTTTTATTGGATTGGCTTTTTCGCCTGCTGTTTAAAGGGCACAATTTGTTGTGGTTTCCTGCTATGACCCTTAAACTATAAATTTAGTATCTTGCACCCCCTAGGGGTCGCCTCTTTTGTAAGATAAAAGTCACTTGGGGAACATTATAAAGCCATGGTATGGAAAATACTGCATGTTATTATCGATCACAGTGGCAAATGACAATACCAGTCATCATTTAAAAACTACCAACACATTATTTAACACTATGTGCTTTATTAACCTTACGTGTGTTTAGTTAACTTATGGTCATTATTTAAATCTACTAGCATATTAAAGGGCATCTCAAAAACAAACCTGGCATTCGAACTGCCAGTTCAAAAATCCACGGATCCAACAGATTTTTAAAATATAAAATCCCCAATTCTAATAATCCTGTCTAAAATTGAAAAATTCTGATTCAATCAGTTTTTTGGAACTTCTGCGGAACTTGCCAGTTTTGTTAATCTTTATGGCTTTAAAAATATGTCCCATAATAAGAATGAAAGGCAGGACTCATAATAAGGAAAAAATAGGCACAAAGAATTTGTATTTTTCAATAAATATTAAACTTTACTGAGAAGCCAACAATAACGACGCATGTATTGTGAGAACATGTGGGGACGGGAATATATTTGGGTCAAAAATCTGCATTGTTTAGAAAAAACTGGATAATACTACTCCATTTTTATATTTTAAAGTGGAATTAATCCAAATGTACAAATCTTCACCTTTTGTATTAAAACTAATTCTATCTTCGGTGAAATTTTCTCGACTGCAGCCTATTAGAATACATTAGGCATTTCATAACCATAAACCTCTGGTATAATAACCATACTCCTACTCCGCTGGGTCCATCGGGTTGGAAACATTAAAGGTAGTTTGAGTTAAACATTTGTTTATGGTCCTTAGGAATCCATATCTGTTCTCGTCTTTACTATTGTGAAATTCCTTTGCACGGAGAAAAGTACAGAAAATAAATCAAATAATGCACATCCAAATACAGTACATCTGTTGACTCTCATATGGAAGCACAATTACCCCTTAAGATGTAATAAAGTTTGTGACTGTTTAGGAATTTTACTGTAACTAAACACAATTCTTATGCTACTACTTGGATCAAGCAAAAGCTATTCCCTTAGTAGAGATTAATTAAACATTTGATTCCTTATTACTGACCCCGATCTTTGGAACAGGTCTGTAGTTCTTAGCTAAATTAGGAATTACTAAACCTTAATTTTACTTTTATGTGTACAAACTCACACATGCAACCACAAACCACACACATTGTGCACTAAACATGAATAAACTTGTACAAATACATACTGTACACATACTGTATCTACTGTACTACCTGTCCTGTTTTTTTTTTTAAGGGACAGTTTCATTATGGTCTGTCCCAGTCCCACTGTCCTTGGAAAAATCTTTCTTGAGGGAAAGACATGTCATTTGCCATGGGGGAGGGTTTATATGCACTCCATGGGTGGGGTTTGGTGGTTTGTGGGTGGGGTTGGGTGGTTTGGGTTGGGGTTGGGGGTTTGTGGGTGGGGTTGGGGTGTTTATGTGTTGGCCACTGCCCATGTCCCATTGAGTGGAGAGGTGCAGAAAACCATGACTGGAGGGAAACTATAGAATTTTTAGCCCATTGGAGTCTTAACAGCAACAAAACCAATAAATTATTGCTTGCAATCAACTGGAGCTATTCCTAAATGTAACCCTCTAACAGGCTCATTTACACCAGATCCCCATTCTCGCTCTGGGTAAATGTACGGAACCAATTCAATACTGTTTCAATTACTGTTGCTACAATTTACAGGATTATTTAATAAAGTTCTTATCATTAAAATGGTGCTTATTTTGCCCCACCCATCAGATGTTAGCTTTCAAATGTTAAATAAGAGCTATAGGTTGGGGCAAAATTAGAACCATTAAACAGATAAGAACTTTTTATTGAATCTCCTGTTGTTTCGTTATCCTACGAAACCCCTCAAACACTTTTTCCCACCGAGATTCAACGTAGCTCGAGACTCATTTATGGTGTAGGTGGCACCAGGATTGCTAAAACCCCAAATGCATCACCTTACAATTTATCAACATGTGAATCCCCATCTGCCATACTGCACCCATTTTGATATCTATCTAGGTCTGCTGCAGCACTTGCCATCATTGAAGTTTCCAAGCTCTGCATAGTTGGTAGTGTCATCAGCAAAACACAGAGACTTGTTCTCAATGCTCCTTCTAAAAGGTCATTTATAAACATAGTAAAAAAGAGCATCCCAGTACAGAACAATGAGGCACACTGACCACTTATCTCTGTTATTTGATCCACATTCTGAGGTTTGTGTTCTAAATGGATTTTTTCAAGGCCACAAACTCAATTTATACATAAGTATCCTGTGTGAGAAGCACATTATCAACGAAGCACTTAGCCAAAATCACAACTACACTACGTCCACTACCAATGGCAGAATTTAAATATACTCCCTTCTTCCTAAAAAACCAAGCACAATCTATTTCTCATGAATCCATACCATTACTATAAGATCAGTTCTCAGACAAAGTCAAGAATATGTCCTCTAAAAATTTTCCAGCATCTTCCTTCCATTAATGTTAGACTTACAGGTCTATAGTTATCTACTTTTTTTTAAAATCTGGTATTTGCATTGGCTTGTTTCCAATCTAGAGGCACATCACTAGACATAAGTGAATCTGTAAAGATAAAGAACAGTGGTCTATATAAAAGTAAACAGTAAGCTCTCTTAAGATCCAGGTGTATTCATCAGGTCCTGGGGCTTTATCGGTATAACTCTGTCTTCAGCCAGGGTAATATTCCTCATTTATATCCTTCAATATTATTACAGTCCTTGCTATAAGACTAGGATTCTTTATATACCGAGGAAAACTGTTTGGCACATATAATGTCAGTTGGGTTTAGGGCAGGTAACTGATTTTTTTTGTGTGTGGGGGGGGGGACATTACCTTTAAATATTACAAAAGCTTTCAGCAGTCTGTTTGGACTTTGGACTTATCTATGCATGACTCAAATCTTGAATGAATTTTAGGTTGTATCTCTTTTTATTAGATAAAGTGCATATGTTTGTAAACAATTGAGTTTGCAATCCCCCATAGGATTTAAAAATCTGGTTTATCATCTATAAAAATAAAACACTCCATTGCTTTAACCGAAATCTCTCCAGCAGCAGCACACGTTTGTTTCTAGAATAATGACGGTATCGACACAGACGTTGCTAAGAGCTAAATCAACATTTCATTTTTTTTCAGAAGCCAGCAGGCAGCCTGGTACCAGGAGGCGAGAGGAATGCATCCCTGATAAATCCGGATGGGGGGCACAGATCTATGCATTTTGGACCTGCCTCCAAAGATTGGATCAGTATCTGTTGTATGTTTCCTTTCCTAGCATTTGATAAGCAATCTATCTTGCAACCTGCAGAGCGTGGATGGAACATGTACATCCAATTTAGGAACAAAGATTACAAATATGCATTCTGTCTGGCTCAGAGGAATTAGTGTTCTTTCTTTACTAACAACAATTTGAAATACTGATGGTTCCTGTCATGCTCTTTTAAAAAAACATAAGATACGGATTTTCAATTTGTATCTCGGCTAGACAATATAATTGCTGTATGTAAACCATTTCTATTACATACAGAATATTTCTTGCAATATGAAATGTCCACATTGGAGACCTCAGATAGACTCCAGGTAGACCAGAACCAGCCTCGTCAAATTGACACTTTATCTAGTTTACCTACCTCACTCACATTAAAGAGAATCCACACCAAAATTTAGTTTTAACTTTCTCTCACCGTGTTAACCCAACCAACATCACTCACAGGTTAAAACCGAGCACACACAACAATCAAATGAACATGTGTGGCACAGAAAATCAGTTTTGTGTCCGCATATATATAATAATTGATATTACAATCTTCAAAGGTATGTCCTTTATCCTAAGATGCAGTTACACGGCTGAGTCCTGACCCAGAATTGGCTCTTCTGTGCTGGGCCATCGTTATGCAGTTGTTGTTTGGTCTCCCCCACATACAAATCAGCATTCTTCACATGCACTGCACTGCATATATGATGTCGCTTTTCTTGTGTTTCGGTATTGTCTTTCGGATGACGCTTGCTGCCTCAGTGTGTTGTTCGGTTTAAACAGACAGGGATACGGTTGTTTTTTGAAAACTCTTCTCAATTCTCTCGGAGACCCCTGCTACATATGGATGACCATGTTCTTCCTCTGTCTTGCTTTTCCCCTCACTGTTGGTATTGGTGTTTTTTTCTTTCCTTCTACTTCTTTTACAAAGGCCCAGTCTGGATATCCACAAGTTTTAAGGGCTCCTCTGAGATGCTTAATTTATTTAGCCTTTGCCTCTGTGCTAGTGGGGATGTTCTCAGCTCTGCCCCACTAGCACAGAGGCGAAGGCTAAAGAAATTAAACATCTCAGAGGAGCCTTAAACTTGTGATTCCACAGAAGTAGAAGGAAAGAAAGAACACCATTATTATAGATAACTTACCGGTTATTCAATAAAGTTTCTTCGGGGATCCTAACTGAGCTCACGTACTACCTAGCCATGCAATACAATACTGACGTGACAAGATTACGTCGTTATTGCAATCGGGGATCAGCTAAGGTAAGGAGCGCGACCTTAACGCTCCTAAACCTTACCGTTAAGTTTCGCGCTATGAGGTAGCGCAAACCTTAACGCAAACATTTGAAATGGCGCTGTCTCTAAATTACGTCTAAACCGGAAAAAAAATTCGGGTACGCGGGTTTTAGACGAAAAAGGGATATGGATCTCCCCCCTATGGTTTAAAATGGTGCTAATTTTGCCCCCACATCAGATCTTATTAACATTTTAAAGCTACCATCTGATTCGTTGGGGCAAAATTAGCACCATTTTAAAAGAACTTTTATTGAATAACCCTGTTAATGTTTTACTGTTCAGAGTCTTCTCTTAAGGAATGATAATACAATGTTTGTCTAAACAGCGGGATTTGGATTACTAACTGGGGTGTTTTTATGTATGAATAATAATTTAGAGCCTCAGCTGGAAAAAAAAGTATTTTACACTGTTGGAACTGTGCTCCATGTCCTCTGGAAGGTGAGTATTTTGTCCTTGTCTTTGCTACTGTATTAGTGGATTAGATGCACTGGTATTATAAGAGGATAGTAAATAATAGTGCAAACTGATATTTTCAATACATTCCTTATTCGGCTCTCAAGTCATGTATAGTGCTAAATATTAGAGATAGGTAATTATAATTGTTTTATGGTCGAAAATTTAGATTCTACATTTTACATACCATTGAAACTTGGGGTCCAAAGCTAGCAGCTCTGCCCCAAAGCAAGGTTAACCTACTGACATTCCTACAATGGCTGCAAATTCAAAAAAAAAATTGGTGACAAAATGTCAGTTTTCGTGCAAAATAGTTTTGACACTGAAATGTCCAAATTAAAAATGGCAATTTCAGCCCCAATCCACAATTGCCATATTATCATTTATATTCAGTGCTTAGCTTGTTTGTATCATTTATAATCAGTGCTTAGCTATATCATCAGTTATAATCAGTGCTTAGCTATGTCATCAGTTTAATCAGTGCTTAGCTAGTCATATGTCATAATCTTTGCTTAGTTCTGTCATCAGTTATAATCAGTGCTTAGCTATGTTATCAGTTATAATCAGTGCTTAGCTATGTTCATCAGTTTTAATCATTGCTTAGCTATGTCATCAGTTATAATCAGTGCTTAGTATGTCATTGTCTAAATCTTTGCTTAGCTATGTCATCAGTTATAATCAGTGCTTAGCTTATGTTATCAGTTATAATCAGTGCTTAGCTATGTCATCAGTTATAATCAGTGCTTAGCTATGTCATCAGTTATAATCAGTGCTTAGCTATGTCATATGTCATAATCTCTGCTTAGCTATGTCATCAGTTATATTCATGCATAGCTATGTCTCAGTTATATCAGTGCTCAGCTATGGCATCATCATAATCAGTGCTTAGCTATGTCATCAGTTTTAGCTATGTCATTGTTATAATTAGAGATGGACTAAAACCGAACTCAAATCCTAGTTCTATCCGACTTTAATAGTTCGGACGAACTCTGCTTTTGAACTTCCTGAACTATAAACTAGTTCAGTTTCTGACTAGCGCACGTATTTTCGATAATTATCAAAAATTCTAATTATTATCGAATTTGTGACCGTTCGCTACCCTGATTTCGGCCATAATCCTTGAATGTACTGTTTCGGCTATAAACCTCAAATGTAGCGTTTCGACAATAACCTTTTGAATGTAGCGGTTCGTTAGCAACCCTCGAATGTTTGGTAACCTTCGAATGTACCGTTTGGTAACCCTCAATGTAGCGTTCGTTCGGTAACCCTCGCATTGGTGATAACCCTTGAATGTAGCATGTAAAAACCTGACACTTGCCCGATCGTGGGTGAAGTAGTGTTTAAACAGTTTTGGTGATATGTACGTGTTCCCCAGAACATTTCCCAGGTCCCAGAGGTCCATTGATATTTTATTTGTAATAATAGAACTAACTTTTCAAACTATTTTCTCCCATTAACTTTAATGAGTTTGTTTCCGAACTTAAACTTTAGAACTTTTACTTCAGGAAGTTCAGCCATCTCTAGTTATAATCAGTGTTTAGCTACAGTATGTCATCAGTTATAATTAGTGTTTTTGTTATGTCATCAATTATAATCTCTGCTTAACTATGTCATCAGTTTAATCTCTGCTAGCTATGTCATCAGTTGTACTCTCAGCTAGCTACAGTATGTCATCATTTATAATCAGTGCTAGCTATGTCATCAGTTATAATCATTGTCTAGCTATGTCATCTCTTTTGAGGCACTTTGCTTATTTTTGTGAAGAGAACAAGACAGAGAGTCACAGCCTGAGAGTGTAACCAAATCAGTTCTAAATGCAAAAAAGAGTATGAGTTACAGTTAGTGGCTCATAACTATTGTATACTTATTTTGTGAGTATAGCTCAGTATTGGTCATTCAAAACTTCATTTTTTTCAAAGGAGAATTAAACTTCAATATAGTAATAATAATAATTATATTATTATTAATAATAAAATACCTCTCCTACATCATAAAAGTTATTCTTATGCATGGTCTTTCTAAAGTAATATTAGCAAGATATCAGCCCAGTTGAGCTGCCTGGGTCCTAGTGCACTGGTCTGCTAGGCACAACAGGACAGGAAAAGCAAAAAGGAAAGCAAACTCTGGCACTACACGCATCTGTCATTGGACAGCCATAGGTGGGAAGCATACTAATGAAGTACATGTCCCCTCTGCACTCATGGATTGATGGGAGGGTACATTTTTTTACATTTAATTTTCATTAAAAAATCATCCTTCGTGACTTTTCATCTCCGGTCATTAGGGGAATATTGCAGATCTAAAAGTCTTTTAAGTCTTTTATACTTACAGCTTTTCTTTGAACAAAAAAAATATGATTGTAAGTCATGCGAATTATCCGTCAAATCTCGAAAGGGAAAGGTTTTGAAATGAATTGAATTTACGTTTGGATTGAAATTCGCTATCATGAGGTTAATGATGGAGTTTAAATAAAAAAATTCCCCAACAGAGGGACCAATAAGAA
The DNA here is from genome assembly GCA_019447015.1 of Hymenochirus boettgeri. Taxonomy (NCBI): domain Eukaryota; kingdom Metazoa; phylum Chordata; class Amphibia; order Anura; family Pipidae; genus Hymenochirus; species Hymenochirus boettgeri. Next base: position 31,692,661 of record CM033471.1, on the reverse strand, counting down.
AAAAAGATAATAAATACATTTAAAGGTCAATAAACACATATAGTTGACCCCCACAGTTAATAGTACCCAGGGTGAGGACCCTAATGTGGGATCCTTACCCCTAAGTCTTACCTTATTCCTTAGAATATTCCCCCCAATGTCAGCTTTGGGAAGCTTCTCCCTGGGCTTTCTTCTTAGTCCTAGACTATGACAGGACTGACCAATGGAAGATAACCTCCTTGCAGAGCTTGGAGATCCAGAGGACGGGTGTCACGCCAGTAGGATAAAAAACTTCTTAAAGCATGTCCACCCCTAAAACTTAATTTTAACCCACTACTGGCCCACAGTACAGTTTAAAAAATCCTTACCTTATGGTTCCCCTGTAGTCCATTTCCAAAGTCCAGGAAACTGAATAGTAGTGGCTGTTTTCCTGTCCAATGTCTGTCTTGCCTCCAAGAGGATGGTGACATGCGCAGAGGATCCCTTTCACCCCCCCGCTCCCATCCCTTTATTTCAATCAATCTCACCTTGTGTAAAAATGTTCATCTATATTGCAGGACATACCCACCCCCAACCGCTATCTTAGAAGTTTAAAAATAGATTCCAAACAGAACTTACAGATCCTTGTTCCAGTGTCTTCTTTTTTATTGCTGGCAGCTACGGCTGTAATTGGCTGCCTCTCAGACCAGAAACGCTAGAACGAGGAGCTGTAAGTTGAGTTTGAATCTATTTTTAAACTTCTAACATAGAGGTTGTGGGTGGGAGGGTATGCCCTGCAATTAGATGAATGTTTCTAAGGAGGGTAGATGCCCTTTAATTAGAACTTGTTAAAATCAATATCAAAAGTATACAACATACATACAATCATGGGGTAGGATGATATGAAGGGGAAAGGACGTGGAGGAATGGTAAGCCTTAGCCTTTCATGTTTCGACCATTATGTCACTTCTCCTGCAGAACTTGCCCTTTCATTGATCAAATGTAGGGTTTGTGGAAGGGGTGAGCAAAGCCGTAAGAGTTAAACGGCTAGTTCTACGAATTAGGTAAAATATAAAATACATATAAACAGAATATACTCCTGTCTGCTTAAAATGTCCCTGCCAAGTCCATTCGTTTCAAGTACGAGTCCAGTTTATGTCACATAACATAGGGGATGCATTAAATGTTGTGCTTTGGTGGCTAAAATAGACAGGCTTGCTGTTTTCATTACAGAGATACCATCATTGTGGATCCCTTGTGCAGCAACCCAGAACCATCTGCATTGCCAAAGGCTTTGGGTAAACTCACATAGGACCTCCATGAGGTTAGCAGTAGGGAAGACATTATAAAAAGAAGCCTTGTTCATTTGTTAAGAAGAAGCAGCACATTACCAAAGCTCGGAGACTAAAATCCCACTGTGCGCAGTCCATAACTGTCATTGTCCCTGCCTGTGACTGTCGCATTTCTTTCTATTTTTCGAAGAGTTCAAAGGCTGTACCATCTGTTTAGCCCATTATCTTTATGTTTGTAAAACTCTGACTTCATTTATGTCTCACCGTAGTAATGAAAAACAAATTCACGAAACACTCTGGGAGCCTATTACCTAAAATGATTTCACAGATGACACAAGTCCGTCCCTCGGGACAGGAAGAAAAGTGACGTTCTTCTTCGCTTCATAAGGAATTTTCTATGGTAAGAGTTATAACATAACAAAGTTCTTTGTCTGAAGATGTGTAAAGGGCATGTACACCCCGAAAACTATAATTTCCCCCACTGTGTAGTGTAGAAATCTATACCTACCTTCATCCCAGATCCAAATGGTTCTCCTGTAATCCCCCCCCCCAAAGTCCAAAAAAGTGGCTACCAGGAGAATAGCAGAGTCCATATAGGACTCTGCCTCCTGTCTCTCCTCCGGGAGAAGTTTAGCATGCGCAGTTCAGCCCTCCCCCCTCCCTCTTCCTCCTGAGTCCTGACCCTTTATATATCTTATAGGTATTGGTCCCCCAGCCCCAAACGCAATAATCTTTTTTGCAGAAACTCCCCCGATAGTTACTTACCTTGCCTCTCTCATCCAACGTTGTAAGCAGCAGGCAGCTGCCTCTCAGCCAATCACAGAAGCGGCTGCCGGTCTCGCCCCCTGCTTGCAGTTCCGTGCGGCGAAGGATAGAAGGAAGGTAGGTAAATATCGGGGGGAGTTTCTGGATATAAGAATATTGCGTTTGGGGCTGGGGGACTAATACCTAAAAAATATCAAAAGTTGTTGGAAAGAACTCTTAAGGATGGCTCATACATTTATTTACAGGAATCTAAAGGCTCACTCGTGGTTGGCCTGCTACAGTAGCTGTGATTTGATCTGATTTCTGTCTCTTCCTGCCATCACATCTCCTGCCACAGTAAGATAAAACTTACCAGTCACTGTGGACAACTTATATGTACCAGTCTCTGTGGGCGACTTATATATACCAGTTACTGTGGGCAATTTATAAGTACCGGTCTCTGTGGGCGACGTATATGTACCAGTCACTGTGAGCAATTTATACATACCAGTTTCTGGGCAACTTATATTACCAGGCTCCAACACATATATTAACACCCCCCATGAGGCATATTTATGTCAGCCCTCCAGTTCCCCCGCTGCTGTTAGGTTAGCCCTCTAGTTTACCAGCCAGTGTCAAGTCAGTCCTCCAGATTTCCAGCCAGCATTAGTTAGCCCACCACGCCTACATCAATAAGTCACACCCCTTTTTTATGTGGTGGCGCACTGCTCGCCACAGGAATATACAGGGGGCAGCTTTTAAAAATTTGGCTCAGGTGCCAAAATGTCTAGAAATGCCCCTGCCAAGTCTCCAGCCCAGAATAAAGGCTAGAAAACTGGATTTACCTTTTGAACATGCCCTTTAATATCATTGATTTTTGTCTTTCCTCTCATTTTGGTTTAAGTGTTGAGTAGTTTACCAGATTAACATGTGAGTCATGTTATAATTTCCTTATTTCCCAGCATTCCAGATACACAGGATATTTTTCTCACCGACTGTATGTTTCATAAAATACTGCCTACCCTAAGCCCTGCAGGAGGTCACTGCTAGGGATGGCCGTCGGGATCCGAACCCGGATCCGCTGCGGATTTATCCCGTGCGAACGGTGGATTTTCCGGATTTTCTGCCTCCGAACTTCGCTTCGCGATTTTTCGTATTTCGAAAATTAGAAATTACAGAGTTTCTCGTATTTTCGAAAATTCGAAAACGATTTTCAAAATTCAAGATTTCTTATTTCATGATATTTCGAAATTTTCGAAATAAGGATTACTCGTATTTTCGGAAATACATATTTTCGAAATAAGCCGCCCTTTTCGAAAATTTTCGAAAATACGAAAAATCTCGAATTACAAGGGTATTTTTCATTTTAATGAAAATTTTTCGAATTTTCGATTTTTTTCTATTTACCGAAGTGGATCTTACACTCCATCGAAATTCTCCTTTAAAGTCCTTCTGTACTTCCCCTAGAATCCTAGAACGCGCCTGACGATTTTTACATATTACTATATTTCTCCATACAAGACTTTACTTTAGGATCTAGAAATTTTACTAAACAACCTTCATTCTTGCCTACAAACATTTTGTAAGATCTATTTTTGTAAAAGTTCTCTCGTAAGATTCTATTATTGCCTTAATAAAATCCTAAATAGTTGACCAGCTCGCTCATAAATGTAATCCCCATCTGTGTAATAAACAACAAAGCAATATCTAAAATGTGCAGATCTCTGCTTTCCCTTATAATATAAACACAGTATTTAATGACCATAGGCAGTGGACTCTTTCCTATTGCTGTTGAGTTTTATGAATTATTAGGTTTCATGAGACCAAGAGGAATATTTACAAAGGTTGTAATACTTCGCCAGCATTATCCAAATCTGGACTTACGGCACTTGTAACGGCACTGTGTCCCCTATCGCCACTTTACTTATCAACGCACCTCGCCACACACATCAGTGTGTTAATCACTGATTTATAAAACCGGTGATAAGTCTTTAATTGTGTTAAGTTCACCTTTCAAATTTTCAAAAGTCTGAGGTGGTGAAAACGCAAATAAAGTGCCCAAATATGTAGTGTTTCTCCGGAAGGTGTCAATGTTTCTGCGTTAGTAAAATGGAGATATTATCGGTAATTTATAAATATGCCCCCAAGTTGAGAATTATTTCTGAAACCAATAACACACACTGTGCTTGCAGGAATACGAATAAAGGTAAGTGCACACCAGCTAAGGTAAATGACTTCAAGGAGCACGCCGTAAGTTTGCAGTCTTGCAAACAAGGGACATCCAGTTCATAGGTATAAAATATTAAAACTTCTCATGCTATTTGTTTACACTAGTATGGTTTAAAAAAGGCACCAAAAAAGTTCACCTTCTATGACTTTATAGGGTCACTATACTTTACATTATCTGAAACGTAAAATGGTGGTACTCGCATATTTATCTGTGCTTGCTTTGTCATTGGGTTTTAATGTTTCATGAGTGCTCCTATTGCCCCACCCTCCCTTACTCGCTGCCTTCTTGTAGTGTCTGCGACACTTATAAGTTCTGCCACAGCCTCACCATAGACAATGCTCTGCTTACACATCTCTCTCTCCCTTCCCCTCTTTTCTCTGCTGTCTCTAATTGTTACAGAAGTGTGCTGGCAGGCAGCCAAAGATCTAGTAAGTGGTCAGGATGGAGAACATATTAAAATTTCTGCTTCTGGAGTGACAGGTCATTCTATGTAAATGCTGTGTTGATATGATGATTTCTCAGGATATAGACACCCTCTAAGGAGTTGCTGCTAACTTATGAGAGTGGCCTAAAAACTGGAAATCCAACAAATTAGGACTGTTGGAAATAATTAATAGGCATCAGTACTGGATTTTTTTTAAATAGCCCGTTACTGATACTATCAGGGGGATTCAATAAAAGTTCTTATCATTTAAAATGGTGCTAATTTGCCCCAACCAATCAGATGTTAGCTTTCAAAATGTTACATTAAGTTCTGATTGATTGGGCAAAATTAGCACCATTTTAACGATAAGAACTTTTATTGAATCTCCCTGTATATTTCCTCCCAACTATCACTGTACCATTTTTTTTTGTTGATCTGTTCCATATTTCTTTAGATATCCAGTCTAAAGGATCTTACATTTCAGCTGTCAATCAAGTGCTTTATAATCATAACTCTACTGCTGTGTGTAGTTTTCTGTAACTGAAATAGTGACTATTGGATGTTTGAATTGTATGGTGGGAATTTCCCTCTGAGTGCTGACTCATAGTGATAACTGCATAGGGATGGCCGGTTCGCGGATCCGAACCCGGATCCGCCGTGATTTATCCCGTTCGCGGAGCGCGGATTTTTCTGGATTTCCGCCTTCCGAACTTCCGATTTCTCGTATTTTCGAAAATTTTCGAAATTACGAGATTTCTCGTTTTTTGAAAACTTTCAAAAATACGTACTTTCGAAAATTTTCTAAATACCAGGATGTCTCTTATTTTCGTAATTACGTATTTTCGAAAATTTTCAAAATACGAGAAATCTCGTAATTTCGAGATATTTTTCATTTTAACGGGTCTGCTCCGGATTTTCAAATTTTCTCGAAAATTCGCGGATCCTCGAGCGGACCGGATTTTGCGAAGTTGGGACATCTCTATTTGGGACCTGGGAAATGGTCTGGGGAACATGTTCGAATATCCGGACTTCAAAAAAAAAACTGAATTTACTCTCATGCGCGCTACTTCGTCTCTCCGTTCGACATTCGATAATTATCCCATAAACGACTCACAGATTCAATAATTCGATATTTACTCGCGTATTGGTATAATAGACATTTACTCGCAGATTTGATAATTCGATATTACTTGCTAATTGGTATAATAGACATTTTACTCACGGATTCGATAATTCGATATTTACTCGCGTATTGGTATAATAGACATTTTACTCGCGGATTCGATAATTCGATATTTACTTGCGTATTGGTATAATAGACATTTTACTCGCGGATTCGATAATTCAATATTTACTCGCGTATTGGTATAATAAACATTTTACTTGCGGATTTGATAATTCGATATTTACTTGCGTATTGGTATAATAGACATTTTACTTGCGGATTTGATAATTCGATATTTACTTGCGATTTGGTATATAGACATTTTACTGCGGATTTGATATTCGATATTTACTTGCGTATTGGTATAATAGACATTTTACTCACAGAATCGATAATTCGATATTTACTCCGTATTGGTATAAGAGACATTTTACTCGCAGATTTGATAATTTCGATATTTACTTGCGTATTGGTATAATAAAAATTTAACTCGCGGATTTGATAATTCGATATTTACTTGCGTATTGGTATAATAGCATTTTACTCGTGGATTTGATAATTCAATATTACTTGCGTATTGGTATAATACACATTTACTCTCGGATTTGATAATTCGATTTTACTTGCATTGGTATAATAAACATTTTACTCGGCATTTGATAATTCGATATTTACTTGCGTATAGGTATAATAAACATTTTACTTGCGGATTTCATAATTCGATATTTACTTGCGTATTGGTATAATAGACATTTTACTCGCGGATTTGATAATTCGATATTTACTTGCGTATTTGTATAATAGACATTTTACTCGCGGATTTGATAATTCAATATTTACTCGCGTATTGGTATAATAAACATTTTACTTGCGGATTCGATAATTCGATATTTACTTGCGTATTGGTATAATAGACATTTTACTCGTGGATTCGATAATTCGATATTTACTTGCGTATTGGTATAATAGACATTTTACTCGCGGATTTGATAATTCAATATTTACTCGCGTATTGGTATAATAAACATTACTTGCGATATTTGATAATTCGATTTACTTGGCGTATTGGTATAATAGACATTTTACTTGGGATTGATAATTCGATATTTACTTGCATATGGTATAATAGACATTTTACTCAGAATCGAGAATTCGATATTTTTCGCGTATTGGTATAATAGACATTTTACTCGCAGATTCGATAATTCGATATTTAATCGCGTATTGGTATATAGACATTTTACTCGCAGATTCGATAATCGATATTTACTCGCGTATTGGTATATAGACATTTTACTCGTGGATTCGATAATTCGATATTACTCGGATGGTATAATAGACATTTTACTCGCGGATTCGATAATCGATATTTACTCGCGTATTGTATATAGACATTTTACTCCGGATTCAATATTCGATATTTACTCGCGTTATTGGTATAATAGACATTTTACTCGCGGATTCGATAATTCGATTTTACTCGCGTATTGGTATAATAGACATTTTACCCGCTGTTCGCGTCCTCAAACGTTCGAACATTCGATAATTACAGTCCAGAAAATATCGAATCCGAGAAATCCGGGTCCTGGATATTTCGAGAGGACCAAGTCCGTTCTAAACTCGAATAGTTTTGCTCGAACTCGGGTTAGAATCCAGCAATTCACACACTCAGAGTATGTGTAAGTGTTTTTTTTTCATTAAGATGAGTATAGATACAGCATAGATGTTTTTCATTTTACAGGGATACTTTATGATCTTTTTGGTTCTTCCTCCTGCCTTGCAGCGTTGAAATCCTGAGTTTAAGTTCTCCTTTGGAGCAATGCATGGAGTTTGTATGGTTTCTCTATACTTGCATGGTTTCATCCGTGCACTCCGGATTCCCCCACAATAAAAGACACTGATAGGATGTATGTGTAAAATAACAATGTATCAATGTATAGATGTTAACTTAATATAATCCATAAAAATGTGATGTATTTTCTAAATAAATCTAATAGCACTTTTGGTTTTTGTCATTTTTTTTAATTGTTTTTTGGTTTTATTATTATAATTATTTGAATTTGATGTCTTTCTTGCATTGTAATATACTTGTACTGCTGGAAGAAATGTTTGTATAAGGGCCTTATTTTAGCTTCAGACCATGAAGCATGTTGAGCCGTGACATTACGTTAGGGACTGTTTTGGTACAACAAAAAACTGAAGCCTTGAAATGTTCAGTTTCTGCACGCTTTCTGATGGTTCCGAAGGACTATGCTGGTAGCATTTGAGTAAGATAGAGCAGCACGCTCATGACATCTCTGCAACAGGAATACAACTGTAAGGTAAGCCAAAATAATTCATTTGATATCTTAAAGGGGAAACTGTGGGTCCATACAAATGCCCACCATTGAAAAAAGGCACACTCTCTGCCTTCAATATGAATCCAAGATAATGCTGTTAGCTGCAATCTATCTAAAGTTACAGCAGTGTAAGTGGAGTGCTTCCTGCTTACACTATAAGCTGTGACATCACCAGCACTCATAGCTCCGCCGCCTTGCCAGTATCATGACAATGGCCACTTGCTGAGACAGAGGAAGAGGCTTACGTGACTTTACATAACTGACACATCATCAGCTTCATCGTTTGCCCTGCCAATGAAGTTCTTTATAGTGTTTAAAGCTAGCCAAAAAAACATATCTTTCGCTGTGCGAACTTCCTTATTTTTATTTAAGGATTTTAAATATAATTTAGAACTTTTTACAGTTTATATTTCATATTTAAATAGTTGTCAATTCTCTCTGACGTGACAATATTCCATATGCTCAGTAATTAGATTCTCTGCAGTAATTCCAATTTTTTGAGTTACATCAACAGAACATTGCTCTAATTATCTAATTGATTTTGACACAATAGAAGGTCCATAATGTTGAGAACAGTAGCATAAATCTTACCTCCCCGTTCTTCAATTAATTGAGCCAGGGACGAAGCCTTACAAACTTACCTGGTCCCTTCACACACCTTGCACTGTACTGCTCTCGCTAGCAAAGAGCGGGATTGATGTCAGCCCTTCAGACAGTATCTTTAGATCCTGATCGTGGGCTGTTTGTTCTGTTCTCTTCCCTGGCCCTGACCCTTAGTTACAGAAAGGAGGTAGAACATGGGGGCCATATTTCTAAAGGTTCGTACCTTTTCGCGGCCGGTTTCACGTACATAACGCATCCATCGCGATTTATAAAAGTCCGAAAACGGCCTTTCGCGGCGATACTTACCTGTTACCGACCGGCCGCTTCTATTTATAAAGCGGCGGTAACTGGTTTTCGCTCGCTAGTATCGCTGTTTTTTCCTTCCCAGCGGCGCGATAGCAACCTCCCGCGGTCGGGAGATTGGCATGCCCCGCGCGTTCTGCATTACCTGAGCCCGGGAGAACGCCTTCACTGCACGCCACCTCGCGGCTGTACTCCACCGCCTGCCACTTTCCGCATCCTCGCCACCTTTCCCCCGTGGAAATTGTGAAGCGGGAGAGGTCCATTCAGGAGTGTGGATCCGAAGTGGGCCGCACATGTTGTTGGTTCTCTACCGCTCCGTCCATTATTGACAGACCCCCCCAGTAGAAATCCTACCAGCCCATTTCATTATTATTTCCATAAGCCGGATTATCCGCTTAATCCCAGGGTATGAGATTGTCAAGGAAAGGAGCCGCTGAAGGTGGGTTTATAGGCCCAAGGGTGATCCCTTTGGACTGAAAAGCCTCTTATGTCCTTAATATAGGTACCATTCTGTGGCTTCAAATCCGGAGCACCCTACCCGTTTTTTGTCACTAAAAGAAAAAACCAAGCGTGGGTAGTGTTTTATGATTGGTGGTTAAGGGTGCATACTTTTGCACAATACAAGCTCTTGAGATGTAAATCTGGGCCCTGAACACAGTGCTATAGTTTAGAGATCAACCCTGCACAGTGTATGGATAAATATATGTATAAGTCACAGAATAATAAACGAATCTGTTACTTGTATAGAACAGAAATTTAAGGGAAGATGCTTTAGATGAATTAAGCATTATTGATATGTAGATCATTCTGAGATTGGAAGATGTGTTTGCAATGACATTTCTAGTAGTAAACGGGAAGTAAAAATTGTGACTTCAAATAGATTAATCCGCAGGTTTATGTTGGACAATAATATATGTACTTACATTTCGCAAATTCATAAAGAAGTTGAGTTAAAGATTAATCTCATAAATTGAAATTAATTAATCAAGACCATTTTCCTTTTGTAAAGGGAATTTTAGTAACATTCAGGAAATATCTTTCGGACCCTACACATTAATAAATAGAAACTTGCTAAAATTATTAATTTCGGTCTGAACACCTAAGCAATGTTTTTTTCAGGTATAATGTAACTTTGCAATTAAGTACTTCCAGTTGGAAGTACTTTAAAAAAAATGCACTAAATTTAAATCAATGTTATATTCGATCGACCCCAACCCCCACCACAACCTTTGTTACTATTCCAATTGTTCATGTCTGTCTGCAGTCTATGTTACGTTATGCGACCTATGTCATGAGCATGCACAGCAGCAGAAGAGGGCAGGCTCCTGCATAGGGCTGTCATCATGGCTATAACTCCCATCGCAGCTATGGCTGACAGGTGTCTTAGTCCCTTACAGGATGTCTTAGGAAAAGGCGAATTAATGAAAATGTTCACATGGCTAATAGAGATGGACTGAATTTTCTAAAGTTTTCGGTCCGTTTTTGAACTTTCAAAATAATTTATGGAAGTTCAAAAGTTCGAAACGGACGTTAAAAATCGATGGAGTCAAATAGTTCGAAAAGTTCGAATGAAATACCAATTAAAATATCAATGGTTACTTTTGTAATGGCGTGTGGGAAACTGGTGGGGATGGGGGGAACTTTTCCAATATCCAGGACACTTATTAAAATTTCAATTTTTACCCTCACTCGCGCTATTTTCGTCGAGCTTGTTGCGCCTAGTTCATTACATTGCATCGATCGAGCTGTTTAGGCCTTACTGTGTACTCGTATCGATGTTGCACTGATCCTGGCTTTCTCACTGTGCTGTATAGGCTTTAATGGACTTACCATATCGATTCACCTAATTACTACTACTCACGTTTACTGTGATGTTAATACATCTGTAGATTGTGTTCGCATCCTAGATACCAGGGACATTTAATCAGATTCGCAATGCTCGCTGTATAGGCTTTTAATGGACACTTTACTCGTAGGATTCGATTTCGCGCCTTAGATACCATGGAACATTTTACTCGCAGATTCGATGCTCGTGTATAGGCTTTAATGGACATTTACTCGTAGATTCGATTTTTCGCGACCTAGATACCCTGGACATTTTACGCGCGGATTTGATGCTCGTTTTATAGGCTTTAAAGGTGACACTTTACTCGTAGATTCGATGTTCGGCCAGGTAACCATGATACATTTTACTCACGATTAGTTGACTCTCGTAAGAAAAATTATGTAATGAACACTTTACTCGTAATTCGATTTCTGTTCGCCGCCTAGATACCATGACATTTTACTCGACAGATGAGATGCTCGAGTAAGTGCTTTAATGACACTTACTAGTAGATATCGATGTTTGCGCCCTAGATACCATGGACAATTTTACTCGCGATATTCGCTGCCGTGTATAGGCTTTTAATGACCTACTGCGTAGATTCGATGTTCGCGCCTAGATAACCATGGACATTTTACTTGGGATTCGTATGCTCGCGCCTTATAGGTTTTAATGGACTACTTTACTCGTAGATTCGATGTTCGTTGTAGATACCATGGACATTTACTCGCGGATCGATGCGTCGCGTATAGGTTTTAATGGCACCTGTCCTCGCGATCGTGATGTGTTGTATAGGTATATATCGGCATTTTACGTGCAATTCGAACGGCTCCGAACACATTCCATATTTACGAAGTCCAAAAATATCGAAATCACGGGATGTTTTGGAGAAGCAGGAATTCGTTTCGCATTGTCGATAGTTCGGGCTCAAACTCGGGTGTCGAGTTCGGTAGTCCATCTCTAATGGCTAATGTAATCACAGTATTTCATTTCGTACGCTAACCTTTTGTGAACAACGAATACCTACTTTTAGTCTGTATTTGTGAAGAAATAGGAAAGAAGAAGAAACCGCGCTCTAGCACTCAAAGGTGTAGTGAAAAAGATAAAAATCCCTTATTTGTGCAAAATAGGGGATTACGCAAATAGTGTCCAATTGTTACACAGTGTGTTGTAAAAAACAATTAAAAGCATATACATAAGTCAAAACAAATCCCTACTCTGCCAATAAGGTAACCCATATTATATGTCAAATTCTCAGGTACAAACTATAAAGTATACTTAATCTGTCCATAGGTCTAATATAATCTGCATATACATGAAAGAGTTCAGAGAGTAAGGTCGAGCTGCAGGAGAGGGATACCTACAGCTGGACGCTTTCGCGGTATGGCTTTCCGTCAGCGTCTTGAGTTGTTGCCTTAATCCCATTAATAGGCCCACCTCCGTCCTCTCCTACTCACTCCGTCACCTATTTATTACACAAGTTTCCGGCGACCTGCTATTAACCTCTAAATTCCCTTGTGCTGGAATAAAGTGTGGTGTGTATGTGTGTGTGTGAGTGTCGTGCCACCTTCTGCCAGGCAGGGAGACATGTTTGGAGGAGACATACACAAATTGTTCAAAGATGGAAGTGTCTGCACAGAGCACGAGGTGTTGATGAGTTGGAAAGGAGAGAATGTATGCTGGTCAGGTTTCCCTGGCCAATGTATACAAGTCGTGTTGATATATAGGCTCATTACCAAGACGCCAAGACTATGCAATTCAAATTTAAGTATACGTCATTCACCTCTGATTAAAAAAAAAAGCACATGTCCAAGTGGATAATGTTTGTGTAATTAAAAAAAATAAAATGATTCTTCCCCTGAATTAAGTTTCTGCAGAATTGCACATTAACTATCTGACTACAGAAATAACTTGGTTCTTGGGGCAAGACAGGACTTTTTTCATTATGCAGAGAGAAAAGATTGTGTATAGTAAAAACATAAGGGACAATGGAAAGACATAAGCAAGTTAATACTTGTGGGGAACATTGAGAGAAACCAATAATTAAAGTCGATAAGGGTTGTCTTTGGATAATGTTTTCCTCCAACAGACTTTGCTATCCTTCCAAATGATACGTCAGTCGACAGATATTGCAACTGAAAAACTGTGTTTTATATGCATCACTTTTTATTAGAATTCATTGACGCAGATGTGGACCAGGCTTATTTCCCATACTCGGCAAGGAACCCCCGTATTGATGTAGTGTTTTTAAAATCTAAATATAGACAGAGTACCTGGGGGCCCGTTAAATAGGGAAGCAACTGAATACAACAGATTATTATTTTGTCGTATTTTACTCAGTTGCAAGATAAGCTCTGGAACAAACATCATGTCAGCTGTAAATGCAAGTCAACTAGTCATCACTCTGGATCCAATGACTGTAACTCTACTAGTGGGACCTTGTACTTTATCCTTAGGTTTCTTTTTTGTTTTTCTCATAACTTTTTCAGTCTGCTCAACTCATAAAATTGCTTGGTTACAACAAATCAACATTGAAATAGAAGGGTCACATGTAGCCAATCAGATTATTAGAAGGCTCTTACCACCGATATTAAAAGGTCCTCCGCAGAGCCGTAATCAAGTTACAGTAGAGCCAACTGTATGTGCAAGTACTTTAGGGCCATATTCATGAAGGTGAGATGTAAATTGAGGTAATGCGTTAAACACCAAAACCCACCAAATGGGTTCATCAAACCAAAAGGACTTAATATAATTACATTTTAATTTATCATTAACTAACAACAATTATTTGCCTTGCAAGGAAATACATGTCTACAGGAATTGATGACAGTTAAACCTCGTCTCTTTCTTTATGTGCTTTGGTCACCATTGCTACTGAATCGGCTGGTCTGGATATTACTCAGAGGAGATGTAACCATGAATGCAGAACGACATAGATACTATCTGTTTTCCATCCCAGAGGCCTACAGCTCATATACCCAACCTAATTATTGCCTTTTAAAAATCCTTCCACACGAAACATTGAAGGCCTTACTTGATGGGCTCTAAAAAAAAATTGAAGTAATCACACACAATCTCCGCCATCCATTGCTTCCTGTAGATAAGTATTTTTGAGAATGCAGGACCTTGGATGAAAGGTCTTCTCCTCCGTTGATGAAACCCAAAGGATATCTGGAGGAAACAAGGAGGAAGAAAGCAAGTTTAAAATTATAATTTTGGCCGGCCGTGTGACAGGATCCTCACTGAAATAAACCCCTCTTTGCTAGACTTAAGCATCCCGTTTATGCCTCGCTATGCCCAAAACAGTTTTGGAAATGGAAGGCACCATCGCTAAATAGTGTAACAAAACCCATGCTTACACTATAGTACATCGGGTAGCGTGGGCATTTGCACTCACGCGCCCATAAGCATGATATAGCTCAGCCGTAGTGGAAAATGGTGTGTTGTCACTATTTGCTATATAAGGAGATGAATTAGAACACGGTACATAAGGTTGGGTAATCTCTGGCCCTTCGCTTGAGCACGGCAGCTGCGTACAAAAACAATAAAGAGCTGGTAGGCTGATGTTTGAGTTTCACTAGTTACATTTTGATTCTTTACTTTATAATTTTTTCTCATCTAACCTAAATCTTGATCTGAAAGTTGAATAATTACACTATCAACAAGCTCCTTCTTTGTCATATCGTCCGATAAAATTGGACAGGGTCCTCACTAGTAATAAGTCCAGTTTCGAACTGGTTGTTTGCATTTGAAAAATGAGAACAAAATTAGGGTATCTGGATTTTTCAAAAGAAGATTAACTATTACTCAAAATATTAGAAATTTGAAAATTAATTTAAAAAATCCTGTATTCAAATTAGATTGGGGGACAACTGCAAAAACCTAAAATTTTATAATTCTATAAATCGAAAAATATTAAACAAATTCTAAATGAATTGGGTTTAAATCAGATTTCTGAAAGTTTTGTTTGTCTCTAGTGTCCTCACACTGAGGTTTGCCCTATACTACGTACATGAACTTTGGGCCAAATACTGGTCTTGAGCTTTTGAGGGAAGGACTAGTTTTCATTATGACATGTGACCAGAAATGGAGACAATTCGAAAAATACAAACAAGTGGTGTCTCACCTTTACTTTCTTTGCTGTGATGTGGGATTTGTAATTACCGTGGGGCACTAGGAATGGGATCTGGGGCTGACACCAAACCCGGATCGACCACAGACCCCCCTCGGTTCTGAATCCGAAAGATCCATCTGTATATCGGGAGTCAAGACTTCGGAATAATTTTCGAAGATTTTATCGAATGTATGGAGCATTTTTAATTCGAAAATAGCCTTGAACGTTCGGAAAATCTTCAAAGTACGATCAGAGAAACGAAGTGTCTCTGATTGTATTTTTGAGGAGTTTTGAATGTTCAAAGAATTTTCGAAAAATTTATCGCAATGAACTGTATTACTAAAATCCTTTGAAAATCCGTTATCGGTTTTCGGATCTTCAGGATTTTCGCAGAATTAATTAATAGGCATCAAGTACTGGATTTTTTTTTAAATAGCCCGTTACTGGATACTATCAGGGGGATTCAATAAAAGTTTATCATTTAAAATGGTGCTAATTTTGCCCCACAATCAGATGTTAGCTTTCAAATGTTACATTAAGTTGATTGATTGGGGCAAAATTAGCACCATTTTAAACGATAAGAACTTTTATTGAATCTCTGTATATTTCCTCCCAACTATCACTGTACCATTTTTTTTGTTGATCTGTTCCATATTTCTTAGATATCCAGTCTAAAAGTCTTACATTTCAGCTGTCAATCAAGTGCTTTATAATCATAAACTCTACTGCTGTTGTAGTTTTTGTAACTGAAATAGTGACTATTGGAATGTTTGAATTGTATGGTGGGAATTTCCCTTGAGTGCTGACTCATAGTGATAACTGCATTAGGGATGGCGGTTCGCGGATCGAACCCGGATCCGCGTGGATTTATCCCGTTCGCGAGCGGCGGATTTCTGGATTTTCCGCTCCGAACTTCCGATTTCTCGTATTTTCGAAAATTTTCGAAATTACGAGATTTCTCGTATTTTTGAAAAATTTCAAAAATACGTACTTTCGAAAATTTTCTAAATACCAGGATGTCTCTTATTTTCGTAATTACGTATTTTCGAAAATTTTCTAAAATACGAGAAATCTCGTAATTTCGAGAATATTTTTCATTTTAACGGGTCTGCTCGCGGATTTTCAAATTTTCTCGAAAATTGCGGATCTCGAGCGGACCGGATTTTGCGAAGTTCGGACATCTCATATTGGGACCTGGGAAATGTCTGGGGAACATGTTCGAATATCCAGGACTTCAGAAAACTGAATTACTTCATGCGGCTACTTCAGTCTCTCGGTTCGAACAAATTCGATAATTATCCCATAAACGACTCACAGATTCAATAATTCATATTTACTCGCGTATTTGTATAATAGACATTTTACTCGCAGATTTGATAATTCGATATTTACTTGTATTGGTATAATAGACATTTTACTCACGGATTCGATATAATTCGATATTTACTCGCGTATTGGTAAATAGACATTTTTACTCGCGGATCGATAATTCGAATTTACTTGCGTATGGTATAATAGACATTTTACTCGCGGATTCGATAATTCAATATTTACTCGCGTATTGGTATAATACATTTATCTTGCGGATTGATTATTCGATATTTTATTGCGTATTGGTATAATAGCATTTTACTTGCGGATTTGATAATTCGATATTACTTGCGTTTTGGTATAATAGACATTTTACTTGCGGTTGAATTTGATTATTCGATATTTACTTGCGTATTGGTATAATAGACATTTTCTCACAGAATCGATAATTCGATATTACTCACGGATTGGTTATAATAGACATCTTTACTCGCAGATTTGATAATTTCGATATTTACTTGCGTATTGGTATAATAAAAATTTAACTCGCGGATTTGATAATTCGATATACTGCGTATGGTATATAGCATTTTACTCGTGGATTTGATAATTCAATATTTACTTGCGTATGGTTAAAAGACATTTTACTCTCGGATTTGATAATTCGATATTTACTTGCGTTGGATAATAAACATTTACTCGCGCATTTGATAATTCGATATTACTTGCGTATAGGTTAATAAACATTTACTTGCGGATTTCATAATTCGATATTTACTTGCGTATGGTAAATAGACATTTTACTCGCGGATTTGATAATCGAATTTACTGCGTATTTGTATAATAGACATTTTACTCGCGATTGATAATTCAATATTTACTCGCGTATTGGTATAATAAAACATTTTACTTGCGGATTCGATAATTCGATATTTACTTGCGTATTGGTAAATAGACATTTTACTCGTGGATTGATAATCGATATTACTTGCGTATTGGTATAATAGATTTTACGCGGGATTTGATAATTCAATATTTACTCGCGTATTGGTATAATAAACATTTACTTGCGGATTTGATAATTCGATATTACCTGCGTATTGGTATAAATAGACATTTTACTTGCGGATTGATAATTCGATATTTACTTGCGATAGGTTATAATAGACATTTTACTCGGATCGAGAATTCGATATTTACTCGGTATGGTATAATAGACATTTACTCGCGAGATTAGAATCATTATTTTTAATCGCGTATTGGTATAATAGACATTTTACTCGCAGATTCGATAAATCGATATTTACTCGCGTATTGGTATAATAGACATTTACCGTGGATTCGATAATTCGATATTACTCGCGTTTGGTATAATAGACATTTTACTCGCGGATTCGATAATTCGATATTTACTCATGATTGATAATAGACATTTTACTCGCGGATTCGATAATCGATATTTACTCGGTATGGTATAATAGACATTTTACTCGCGGATTCATAATTCGATATTTACTGCGTATTGGTATAATAGACAATTACTCGCGGATTCGATAATTATTTTTCATTTCGAGATTTTCCTCGCGTATTGGTATAATAGACATTTTACCCGCATGTTCGCGTGCCTCAAACGTTCGAACATTCGATAATTACAGTCCAGAAAATATCGAAAGTCCGAGAAATCCGGGTCCTGGATATTTCGAGAGGACCAAGTCCGTTCTAACTCGAATAGTTTGGCTCGAACTCGGGTTAGAATGCATCCAGCAATTCACACACTTCAGAGTATGTGTAAGTGTTTTTTTTTACAGATTAAGATGAGTATAGATACAGCATAGATGTTTTTCATTTTACAGGGATACTTTATGAATCTTTTTGGTTCTTCCTGCCTTGCAGCGTTGAAATCCTGAGTTTAAGTTCTCCTTTGGAGCAACTGCATGGAGTTTGTATGGTTTCTCTATACTTGCATGGGTTTCATCCGTGCACTCCGGATTCCCCCACAATAAAAAAGACCTACTGATAGGATGTATGTGTAAAATAAACAATGTATCAATGTATAGATGTTAACTTAATATAAATCCATAAAAATGTGATGTATTTTCTAAATAAATCTAATAGCACTTTTGGTTTTTGTCATTTTTTAAATTGTTTTTTGGTTTTATTATTATAATTATTTGAATTTGATGTCTTTCTTGCATTGTAATATACTTTGTACTGCTGGAAGAAATGTTTGTATAAGGGCCTTATTTTAGCTTCAGACCATGAAGCATGTTGAGCCGTGACATTACGTTAGGGACTGTTTTGGTACACAAAAAACTGAAGCCTTGAAATGTTCAGTTTCTGCACGCTTTCCTGATGGTTCCCGAAGGACTATGCTGGTAGCATTTGAGTAAGATAAGAGCAGCACGCTCATGACATCTCTGCAAGCAGGAATACAACTGTAAGGTAAGCCAAAATAATTCATTTGATAATCTTAAAGGGGAACTGTGGGGTCCATACAAATGCCCACCATTGAAAAAAGGGCACACTTCCTGCCTTCAATATGAATCCAAGATAATGCTGGTAGCTGCAATCTATCTAAAGTTACAGCAGTGTAAGTGGAGTGCTTCCTGCTTACACTATGAGCTGTGACATCACCAGCACTCATAGCTCCGCCGCCTTGCCAGTAGCATGACAATGGCCACTTGCTGAGACAGAGGGAAGAGGCTTACATGACTTTACATACTGACACATCATCAGCTGCATCGTGTGCCCTGCCAATGAAGTTCTTTATAGTGTTTAAAGCTAGCCAAATAAACATATCTTTCGCTGTGCGAACTTTACTTATTTTTATTTAAGGATTTTTAAATATAATTTAGGAACTTTTTACTAGTTGTATAGTTTCATATTTAAATAGTTGTCATTCTTCTCTGACAGCTGACAAGTATTCCATATGCTCAGCTAATTAGATTCATCTGCAGTAATTCCAATTTTTGAGTTACATCAACAGAAACATTTGAAAATTTCTAATTATCTAATTGATTTTGGACACAATAGGAAGCGTCCCATAATGTGAGAACAGTAGCTATATCTTACCTCCCGTTCTTCAATTAAATAATTCTTTGATATTGTTAAAGCATAGCAATAACCTATCTTCGCTGGGCGACTTTACTTTTTTTTATTTAAGGATTTTATATAATTTAGAAACTTTTACTAGTTGTATAGTTTCATATTAAATAGTTTGTCATTCTTCTCTGACAGTCTGACAAGTTTCCATACCTCAGCTATTAGATTCATCTGCAGTAAATTCCAATTTTTGAGTTACATCAACCGAAACATTGAAATTCTAATACTAATTGTTTTGGACCACATAGGAAGCGTCCATAATTGAGAACAGTAGCTATCTTCTTACCTCCGTTCTTCAATTAATGGAGCCAGGACGAAGCCTTACAACTTACCTGGTTACTCCCCACACACCTTGCACTGTACCTGCATCTGCGCTCTGAGTCCAGGAAGCGGGATGATGTCAGCACCTGTCAGAGTAGCTCTGTAGGATCCGGATCGTGGGCATTTTTTGTTCTGTTTCTCTCCTGGCTCCTATCCCTTATTTAAAAACGGAGGTAAGACATAGGGGCCATATTTCTAAAGGTTCGTTAACTTTTCGGGGCCGTTTTCACGGACATTAACGCATACTCGCGATTTATAAAGTCCGAAAACGGCCTTTCCGCGCGATACTTTCCTGTTACCACAACCGCCGCTTCTATTATAAAGCGGCGGTACTGGTTGTCGTCGCTAGTATCAGCTGTTTTACTTCCCGCGGCGCGATACTACCTCCCCTGCGTGGGATGGGCCGCAAACCCGCGGCGGGGGATCGTCACCCGCCCCGGGAGACACGCCCCCTGCGAACCCTGCCCACCCCACCCCCGCGGCGGCGGTGACCACCCCCGCCACTCCAGCAGGTGCCCCTTCCGCGACCCGTTCCCCGGCTCGTGGCAATTTGCTGAACGTAGGCTAGGATGGAATGCCGGGAAGGTTCGCCGCAGCATTTGGTCTCGACCACCCCCGTGCACCCCCTCCCCCGTGCAACCCCTCCAGCCCCCCGCCCCAGCCGTATTCAGCAGTAACCCTTGACTTTAGTGCTCCATTTCCCTCCAATGTGACGTTCGGTTACCCTCGAATTCAGCAGTAAACCTGACTTTAGTGCTCCATATCCCTCCAATGTGGCGTTCGGTTACCCTCTCAGCAGTAACCCTTGACTTTAGTGCTCCATTTCCCTCCAATGTGGCGTTCGGTTACCCTCGAATTCAGCAGTAACCCTTGACTTTAGTGCTCCATATCCCTCGAATTCAGCAGTAATCCTTGACTTTAGTGCTCCGTATCCCTCGAATGTGGCGTGCGGTTACCCTCGAATTCAGCAGTAATGTTTGGATTAGCAAATGTAGGGGGTCCTCAGCCGGGCCCAGAAGCCCATATCTCATTTCACCCCATTGGGATTGCGCCATACCAGTGGACAGGATCCTCAACAACCTAGGTAGATTACATAGGTTTCCAATAGAGTTAAATGATAGGTGGGATATCTCTTTTAATAAAAATTAAAATACAGATATCCCACCCACCACAGGTTTCCGGGCAGGGTGGGGTTTAGGGGGCATGGATAGGACGTGAGTGTCAGAAATTTTTGGGCTGAGGAGACAGGGATATGGGGGCATTCCAGGGGAGTTCGGTGGCGAGGGCATTTGGGAGCATGTGGAAAGAAGTGGGGGGGTACAGGAAGGAATAGAGTCTCCTTTCTGTCACAGGAGTCTGGGTGGTTTGCGGAGGACCACCCCAGAATGAGGGAGATCCCGTGAGATGCGGGAGGGGTTGGATAACTGACAAAAGATGGTTGTTAATATATGCTTGTTGTACATTCTGCACATATTGAGTTCTGTCACAATGTGTGTGGGCATGTGACATAACTAGAAATCACTGGGCCCTCTCTGCAAAGTATGATGGGGCCGCTATCAATGCTCATCCACTGTGTTTTTAGGAGGAGGCTATAGAGTCCTGCATCGGTAGGTACCGCGGGTATCCGATTGCAGTTGGTTCGGGTACACGCGGATTACCCAATTGCGGGTCGGTTTCAGGTAACCGTATTGAGTTTGAATGGTTGAGGGTCGGGTAGAACATTTCATCTTCTAAAAAAAAAGGTTTTTTTCCTGTCTATCGACGCGAGATCTGTCGTAATAAATTGAACTGACAATACATTGTTATCAATCCAAAGACAATGTTGCAGTGTGTATAGCACCTACACTAAATCACCACTATGCCAAAGACAGTAAAGGGAATAAGGGATCTACTGTAGAGCAACGCTCCAGCCTTTACTGTGTTTTTGGATGGGTAAATATTGAGTTATCAACAGCTCTAAGTCCTTAGAAGTCCTCTAGAATGTTTACAGGGATGGCATTGTGGATAGGAATACAGGGACAGCTATGTGAATTGTAGTGGCCTGGGTAGGTTTTGCAGAGGAGAAGAGATCATGGGTAAAAAAGAGTTAATGAGTGACTGGAAAGGCAGGGGGTAAACATTCTGACCTTGGTTTTACTATTAGAGGCTCAGATCCAGCAACAGAGTAACAAATCTCCCATAGACAAAGTAACAAACTTCTATTCTGCACCTGCACCTTTGCCATGAGAAGCCAGAGCAAAGTGTCTGAATGGGAACAGATGACGTTATTCATTGGTCTGGTAAATCCTCTGGCATAATGATCTATGGGATGTGGATTGATTCTAGGATAAAGAACAATCTACCACTTGATTAGTGCAGCGAGAGAACTACAGCCGGTATGTGGACACAGATGATTGCATTTAAAACGCCAAGCACTGTAAAAACAGCAACAGTGCAGACAGGGCGTGGGAGTTTGTAGTTTCAAAAACAGCATGAATATTATACACCCATAAAAGGTGTAGTGTAGATATTTCACGGCAGCTCCACTCTACCCACAGTCCTTGTTATGTTACCTGCTCATTGTAACTTTGCCGTCTCTCATAATAATTGGAAATTTAACTTGCGAGGAGGCTATATCTGTCATACGGTAAATAAGATGATGGGGGCCCCCCTTGGGCTCCCAGTCCCCCCTGCAGTTGCTCCCTGTAGTTACGTTCCTGTGTGGGGTCTGTCTTGAAGCCTTTAACGGAGAGAAAACCCACTGTGTATCCGCTTCTATTGCTCTATGGCATCAGTCAATTGTAGCATGATATGTCTCCTATTATAATACATAATGTGATATTTTATGAATGGGAGCTTCCAATGTGTGGGGATATCATATCATTATAAAAACTCACTTAGTATGTCACTAAGTGACTCATTGCTTATATTTCTTATATCCTACTACTGCCGCCATTCCAGTGTTCATGTCTGGACAATGACTCAGCATTTTTTGCCGTGTTTAACTTCACTAACGAAACCTGCTGGAGCTGTTCCTGTCACTTCATAAACAATTGTCTCTTCCTCCTCCACAAAGATTTGTTTAACACATGGGATGCTGGGCTGGGATGTTCCTTTCTACTGGGTTTAAGTTACAGGAGGAGCTTAGGGGTAAGGTGGAAATAGGGACAAGAATTTAAACTGTGAATGGGCGTGAAGGACTCCGAATTATGTATATAAAAATAATGCGGCCCCTTCACATTATAATATAATGATATTACGCCCACTCGGAGTCACTGTACTGTGTAAAAGCACTCGGCTACGGCCGTGTGCTTCATATGGTCAGGGAACTACATCCGGTGGCGTAATATCCTTATATACACTGCAAGGGGCGCATTATCCCTTATATAATACAATTTTAAGATTCCATTGTTTTTAGATCAGAAGACGGGGGCCTATTTGTTTTGTTGGGTCAACAACGAGTCCACATAGGTCTTCCGTTTCTTTACACCCTCTTGGAGGAAGGAGTATCCCGTGGTGCGAGATCGGGATGGGCCAAGACGATGGTAGGACGCCATGGCCGGAGCGGGCCCTAATTGATCTTGTTGTTTGATAATTTACAGAGAGGGGGTTAAATAGAATTAAACCCATTATCTCATCCTTCTTTGATGCTTGGAATAAAAAAGAAGATAACATAGGGTGAACATGATATATTTCTTATTGATTTATTCCAAATGTCAGTTTCAAAGCATTGAAAGTAGCAAAATATAATCTTAAACGTTGAACCAATTGCAAAAGCCATTCCAAAGAGTGTGTGACTTTTGGGAGATATTTCCATAACGGGGGCGAATCACTAATAGTTTTCGGTCATTTGCTCAGAATTGAAAAGGTCTCGTTCAACTTTAAATGGCTAGAAAAAATGGAATTATTTAAAAATATAAAATTCCAATTTTTAAAAAGTGTTTTGTTGATATAAAGGGAACAGTCCGTGGAAATGATGCAATTATTTGTTAAATTGTTAGGTAGTTGTGTAATTGCCTTCTTAGTTATTACATATCTCTCCCATTTTGGAAAATCAGTTGATTTCAAACCCTTGTGTTCCTGCTGTTGGACATAGTGAGCGCCATTTCAGGATTTCTATGGCTCTTCTTCTTCCCTGATGCAAAACATCTTGGCATGTTCATAACAGTTTAATTTCTACGATTGGCTGTGGATGGGTGCAAAACATGTAAGATCCTACTGAGCACTGAATCAACCCAGGGACTGGGTCAAGGGCAAATCAACAGTTCTATTGGGGGGCCTGCAAACAAGGTAGAGTATTTCGATTGCATTTATTATAGCAGACAAAAGCTGATGATTGGGCAGATTAAGGCATTAGGATGCTGGGTTCGACACCTCCGAAAATCAATCAGCAGCAATATAAATTGCCGGCTTCTTCACTGACGATCCACATTCCATTGTTCTGGTGTCCATGCTGCGCCAATAAAGGACTGGGGATGTGTCAAAAATATCACTGGGTCGGAGAGACTGTCAGCGGCGATGGAGTGCGATCGTCCGTGGTTCTTCCTCGGTCCTGCAAGATCTTAAAGGCAAGTCCCCAAACCCCAAAATGTAAACTTACATACAGGTAAATCACCCCCCCCCCCCCCAAAAAAAACAACCCTAAACGAAAATAGTTGAAATCTGAAAATCTAAGTCTATCCATGAAATTCCTCTGACAATGTCCGGTTGCCCCGTTTCGTGCTTCCTGGTTACTTCCAGGTTAGTAATGTCAGTTATGATTTGACAGTTATCACAGCCAATGACATGAATGCTAATCCCCCAGCTGCCTCTTATGAGCCATGACTTCAGACTCAGTACAGGCTCAGTACAGGTTTAACTAAATTTGCTCAGTGTCCATGAGGCATCAGAATCATCATAGGCAGAAAGTAATGGATTCATGGACAAATATGATATATCAACATATTTAAAGAAGCCATCTTCTAAAAGATGTTCTATGAGGGTGGAGTTGTCCTTTATGAGGAAAGGAGGTTAAGACATTAGCATTTCACCTCCTGTTTTCAGTTAAACAGATAAAAGAAAGTGAAAAAAAATCAGTGGACTGGTCGAGCAAAACCGAGTGGTACGGTCAGTTTCATTCTACTCCCCTACCCACGCAGAGCTGGCAGATGAATTGGCGTACCAGTAGAGTGATTACAGCGCTACAAGCAACATTTAGAAATGGGCTTAGGAACCTTAGGGATGTCATGCAAGCATGGGTTTTTACTTCTAGCAGCCCACTTCTCATTGATATATAATAATAGCTCATTTTTTAAATAGAAACCATCTTAATGAATTGTTAATAGGGACTAAGGGGGCCATTTATTTATCTCTAATTTTATGGCATAAATGCACTTTCTGAAACATCTCTGCTGTATAGGTGAATATTTGTTTTATTCTTGCTGCCACCCATGTGGACTGTAAGGATAAAATGCGGTCTCTTTCCAGTATAGTCCAGTGCAATGATGTACCTCATTTTTCTCTAGGTTAATTGCATTAGGAAAATCTACTATATTATATATAAAAAAATAGATTTCTAGGGCAATAGAGACTTGTCAATATGCTCCCAGAGTAAGAATTATAACTTACAATTCCCCACGCATCCCACCGCGCTTCCTCCGTTTCTATACGAATGTAGCTTGATTTCGGTAACCCTCGAATGTAATGTTTCGATTCTGTAACCCTCGAAGTAATGTTCGATTTCGGTAACCCTCGACATGAAGCACTTCAAATTGGCAAACCTCGAATGGAGCCTGATATCGGTTAAACCTCAAATGTAATGTCCCGATTTTCGAAAACCCTGGAATATTCGTTTTTTTTTTGTAACCCTGATGAGGGCGGAAAACCAGACAATGGTCTGATCTGTGAAGAAGAAGTGTTAAACGCGTTTTGTGTGATAGTGGAATGTTCCCCAGACGTTTCCAGGGTGCCACAGCATATTTACAGTAAAGTGTCGCATGTACACACGTGCGCACCTGCGAGCACGTATGTACGAAACGGCGTTTCGGCGATAATCATGCTGTGTAATGGGACATTTTATCACCGAAACGGCCATTCAGTTGGGATCATGAATTGACCAAATGACCAGGCATTTTCGCCCGATAAAGTGCCCCCGTACATTTTCACGACCCCACAATCGCCACGTGTGTACGACCTTGTTAGTTTATCTTTTTATCTTGGACTTTTCGAAAACATTTCTCTCCCATTGGACTTTAATGGGTTCGTTGCCGACTTCAGAAGTTCGGCCAATACTTAGTCACATTTGATGTCTTACCAGGATACAAAAGGGAGCTGTAACACGTGGATCGGGAAACATGTAAGTATAATTTCACTCGGGAGCATATTCGAAAGGTTAGCAAAACATACCTGAGGTTTGGAGGGGTCACTGCATACAATTTGGACATAACCTTTAAACTTCTTCTGAAGTAAAGCAGCTATGACTTGCACTCCCCCCCCAGAGCTGATGATGATCTTGACATTCAGGTGCTGACCTGATAATCAGCAACATGAAAAAGAAAGATACAACGTTGCTATACCAGCCAGCTCTGGGACGGAGCGGAGATGTGCGAGTTCTCTGAGATGCTTTAATGGAATAAAGTGGAGGTTTTCATTTGACCTGAGAAAACCTGGGTTTGGACTTTAGGTCTCCTGTCTTGTGTGTTAACTTGGGGCAATTTAATAACTCTAATGTAACAGGTCACTGTGGGCAAACTCTGTTACCAGTCTCTAGGATGCTCAGGCCCAGGTTAAGGAGGATTCTTTACTGTACTGGGCCTGTACCCCTAAGATAGCCCCCCTGCGGGGCGTAGTACCAGGGGTTGCAGGCGATACTGACCGCACGCCAGGCCCTTGGCCAAGAAGGGGCCCCATTTTGTGCTAAGGTCCAAAACTACCAGCGTTCTTTGTGCCAACTGTTTTACCAGTGGTCTGTGTACAAAGCATTTTACCATGTTCGGTGTACCAAGTATTTAACCTAGGCGCTATGTGCAGTTGCCAGTTTCCCTACCAGTTGATCAGTGTCTGCATGCCAAGCATTTAACCAGCTTTGTGCCAACTATTCTTACCAGTGGTTATATACAAACATTTACCAATGTTTATTGGTTTTGCAGTGCCGATTTGTGTTTGCGGTCAAGTGTTGGGGGCACATGCCCCAATAATTTTGCATCAGGGCCCATAAGTCTGTATCTACGCACGGACCCCTGTGAACCTGCATTAGGCCCTAACACTAAACAGCTGATCCAGGGATAGAAAAAGTATTGAATACTGACACAGTGGTAAGAGTCAAGCGTTGGGCAGAAGCTTGTGTCAAGCGGCATCAGTCCTTGCAAAGGTTCAATAGTTGCAGGCCTTATGCCTTAGTTGGTCACCCGCTTTATATAGACTTTAAAAATATCCAGGTTTCTTCATTCGGTACATGGTTACTTCTAGGCTGCATTCACATCCCTTATAGTGAAGAACATTACAGGTCGGCGATTAAGGAGCTTGTAAAAAAATACATAAAAAAATGATTCCCATTGCTTCGTGGTTATAAGGGCAGTCCACCTTCCAAAATTAAATTAACCCATACTGGCCCACTGTGGAATCTTAAAAAAAAACTTTACTTACATCCCATGTTCCAATGGTTCTCCTTTGCAGTGCCTGTGCAACGCAGGGCCGTTTCTAACCATTTAGTGCCTAGGAGCCCGTCAACTTACGTGGGTGCCCCCCCCCCACCCCAAAAAAAGAAAAACAAAAATTGTGGCCTGTCAAACTACGCTGGGTTTCTCCTTCCACACTGTCCACTGCTGCTGATCATATAGAGGAATAGCGCTTAACTAGTTGGTTAGAGGCACATTGCTGTACACAGGGACGGTGGGCATGCATACCTAAGTTTGTGCGTACGCGCGTCACTGGTCACCAATGAAATACTGATTGGAAGGACGGAAGGTTTCAGTGGATGTGCTGCAGTATGTGGCACAAGGTTCTCCAAGAAAGAGTTTCCACGATGGGTAGGGCAGATCTGAGATGTTTAATCTCTTCAGTGCCAGAAGAATTTCCCAAGAGTATTGCTTTAATAATGAACTCAGTGCCAGACGAGTATTACCATAACCATTCAGTGCAGCAGACTTCCACATAGATTGACATTTAACACTTTCAGTGCCAGCAGCGTATTACCTTTAACCCTTTCAATGCACATACTTGTCTTATTAATACTTTCAGTGGCCAGCACTTCCTAAAACATACTGCCATTAACACTTGCAGTGCTAGCACAGTATTGACCTTTACCTTCCAGCTGCCACAGCATTGCCATGATACACAGTAGACCTTGCTTTTCATGTCCTCCATGGATTGTTCATCTCCTCACCTACTCTAGGCTGGGTACACATGCAGGGATTTTTTGTCCAGATCGAGCATTTGATCAAACGTTTGGACAGATTACCGACATCTTTATCCGATCACCACCAGCAGATATTTCAGCCGAGACAAACGGTTATGCCGGGGATAGTCAGCTGAAATATATGCTTGGTGTGTACCCAGCCTTAGTTCTAATTGGAGAGTTGGGGGGTGGAAGGAAAAGAGGCAGAGGATAGGATCTGGTGGGGGGGAGAGGAACAGAGTGTAACTGGTCAGTACATTTAAATTTCAATACAAACACGGAATGGTTAAAACTTTTTTATATCCCAGAAAATAGCTTCAACTTGTATGGAGTATAGAGGGTTGGGGGGGTGTATGTGTGTTTAAAGACAGGGAGGGAGGGGAGGGACAGGGTGGTAGATACAGGTAGGGGGGATAGATACAGTGGGGGACAGGAAGGGTGGGGGTAGTAATTTACAGAAAGTGGGAGGTAGATACAGACGAGGTTGAGGTGGTAGATAACAGGGAGGTGGGGGGTAGTACAGGAGGTGAGGGAGATACCGTTAAGGTGGGAGAGTTCAGGGAGGTGGGGGGCCGAGATACAGTAAGGTGGGAGTAGCTACAGGAAAGAGGGTGGACATGGGGGATAGATACAGGAAGTATCTACAGGAGAGGGTAGGATGAGTGAGTGGGTTGGTTGGTTGTGTTGGCCTGTGCGTGGTTTTTGTTTTTTGTTTAGGATATGTGCCTTATTGTAATCTTATGGAATAATACGCCACCTACACAATTAATATATGGAGATGACATCACCCGGAGGTTCCATGACCTCTATATGGTCAGGGAAATACCTCGGGTGGAATAATCTCCTTATATTACATGGGTGGTAGCGTATTATCCTTATATAACCTGGACTTCCTTCAACCCATGTAGTAGAAAAGAGTGACGGTCTTCTATCATTAATCTTATTGAGGTAGTACTCTGTGATGTTGGAACAGGGGCAAATTTTGGTGGAAGTTTGAAATGTAGAACTATGTATTGGCCTTTTAACATGCCTAATAAGACTAATAGTGCTAAAGGAACCCTAAACACGCACGCACCATCTATTAACACATTTTATTAATTGTGCCGGGAAATGATCAAAACTTGCTTCAAAGTCAAATTGTCCAAATCTACTCTCTGTTAAAGGATAATTAAAACTCAACTCCCACTCTCTTCCATAAATGAATGTTAGCTACAGTGGGGACCCTAATCCGCTAAGTCCTAACCCCTGGGCACTTTGCACTAACAGCTGTCAAATAGATTTAATTCCCACTGCTTTCCGCGTCCTTCTGCAGTCCCAAGTGTAGCCCAATAGGAAGGACACGTCTACAATAGAAGAAGGTTTCATTGGCTACATTGGGGCTGTACACTAATAGTGGCAGAGGGTGCGTGGAACGGAACAGAGCCGAGGGAAACTTTAGTAAGTAAACAGCTGTTGGGTAAAGTACCCAGGGGGGAGGAGTTAGCAATTTTACGTCTGATGTGTAAATATGTGTCTTTTATTGGAAAAATCCAATAATCAATATTTTAGGGTAATTAAACAACATCCTTTTTTTACAAATGGGCTGATTTTATCCACACCTCTGATGGTCCAGGGAATTTGGAACCACTTCCAGATCGCTTTAAAACTATCTTGTCCAACCTTCATTCCCGTGGAAATATTAATTTGAGCGTTATTCATACCACGGGTTAGAAATTTAATGGCGACATCTGCAGACAAAATTTTTGATGCATGGAAACTGAAATTCTCCTAAATAATTGTGGTAGTTTGCCAAAACGATGCGAATTGGGGTCAAAGTTTGGGGGTCTAAATGCTGTCAGATTCATGACAAAATGGATTATTCAGAAGTTTCAGCAACAAACTTTTGTATTCTAAACCCGGTAATTTTGATTACAGAGTACGGAATCTCTAATTTGGTCCATTTCTGTCTAGAAAATCACGTGGAATCTAAGAAGAAAACGAAAAGAAAGCTGATTACAAAATGCATTCAAACTGCATTTCAATTGTTTGGCCAGTGGATCCATTTTTTTAACCCCTCTCAAATATTCACGAAAACACATTGCATGCATTTTTTGGTGTATGCATTTTGTAGGTGAAAAAAGCCTATGTAAATTGATCTTTTAAACTAATGTACTAGTGTTATTGGCTTCTTGGTTCCAAGTATAACAACAAGGACCAGGTTGTAGTGCCCTTTTTGTAAATCCAAAATCCTGTTTAAACGAAAACATTTAGATCTATGACCATAGATGGCGCATTAAGAGGAAATAAATTAAATGGCGCTGTATTATCATTACTAAAGGTTGGTCCATCACAGGAGGGCCATTTTTAGCCATCTTTGGTGTTCCTAGCTATGATCAGACGCAATCCCGTCTGCTTACAGGTGCCAGTAGTGTAGCCATCCCTCCATGATTTTGGCATGACCATTTTTATGCCAGCACTTCCCCAGAGTATTGCAATAATTAAACCCTTAGTGCTAGCACTTCCTATAGAGTGATGCTATAATATTTCAATGCACATCACAGGATTACCTTTAACCCTCTCGAGTGCCAGCATTGCCATGATTACACACAGATGTACCTGCTTTCCATGTCTTCCCTGCTTGATTGTTCACGCCTCACCTACTCTTAAGTCTAATTGGAGAGTTTTTTGTTGCGGAGGAAGAAAGAGGCAGGGATTAGGGATTCTTCATTGGCTGCCTAGTCACAGGGTCACTGTTATAAAGTCTGCAGCAGATGACTTAACCTGGTGTTAAATATCTTACCAGAGCGATATTAAAATATATCCTACAGAGAGGCGCTTTCCACCTTTATCTGCGAGAGAGAAAGTCATTTACTTCGATGGGGGGCTGTATCAAAAGTCAGGTTAGAAACGGTTTAGTAACAAATATAAGATGGTAACTATGACAAAGTGTAAGTACTTGTCACTTTAAAGGACAATGAACGTACCATTTCCCCGATCCATCCTGCCAGAGTTACCTAGGGTGAGGACCTAAAACGCTAAGTCTCACCTCTGGGTCTTTACAAAAGTCCGGTGTACTGTATCAATGTACGGGTTAATAGTCACTGTCACTGATCACAAAAACTGCCATCAATCATCTATCTCAACTGTGTGATATTAATTATATATATCTACTGGGGGGGGATTGGTTGTCCATCTGTTGGGGTATGCATATATAATCTATTGGGGTCGGCCCATTCAGAATGTTTGCTATGGGCCTATTGATTTCTAGTTATGCCCCTAGGATGTGCTGTGACGGTCTCACAGTTGTTACAGGGTGGGAATCTAAAGGTGGCCAGAAGGCGGTTCCAGCAGGATCGAAGGGAACATCGCGGTGAGCACTCGCGGGTAAGTAAAATTCTATAGATGTATGGCACCTTAAGTTGCAGAATCCTCAGGGGATATAAAACACAATTTCATTAGAGTTGCCAGAACAGCCTGGCAATAAAATGCCACAAAGTGGAAATAGGTGTTAAATTGAGCATTAACTTGGCCGAGGGTAAAAGCCCTCAGGGATTGTATTAATCCTTGAACATTTCAGCTCCAGTCAGGCGTTTGATTTGGGATACAGCGGAATAGGGGGATGGTTTCTCCCTCCACATAGACTCTTCCGATTCCAAATTTTGTCATCGGCGTGAGCAGCAGCTTCAGGATGACCCAGGGCTCCATTACCTACCCCAGTATTGCCTTTTTGCCTGAAAGTGGTTGCACCACAAGGGAAGTGTATTCTCATTCATTTTGAGCCCCATCACACAATAAAATGTATCAGATCAATGGCAACCATTACAATACAAGGTGTACAATTAGTGTATTGCAGTTGGGACCATTAAAGGACAGATATCCACCCCAAACTGAAATTGGCCCACTGCTGGCCCCCTGTGTGATGTTGTGAAAAACCTTACCTTTCAACTATCCTCTATATGGCCTCACCTTCAGTGGCTGCTGAAAGCTCCAGAAAAGTGAAGAGCTGGGAGCCACTACGTGTGTGTCATCCGGATCAGCCCCTTCCATGCCTCCCCTGGAGGACTCTGGCATGTGCGGGGGAGCTCTATACCCTCCCCTCGCCATCTGGATCTATCAGCACTGGTTTTAATCTTTTAAAAATAAATAACCTTGCTGTAATGTAGAGGACCCTTCCAACCATGAACACTCAGGTTAAAAAGTGCTTAGAAATAAATTTACAGAACTTGTTCCCTGAGGCTCTCTAAAGGTGTGCCCATACATCTATAAGATTTTACTACCCGCCGAGCGATTCACCCGAATGTTCTTTGATCCTGCCGGAACGGACTTCTCCCGATCTTACATTCGACCGGACATCGCGACGCAAAATGAATGGGATTTTGTGATCGCTTGTCCGTCGAATGTAACGATCGGGAGATATCGGGTTCCGGCAGCACGATGAACATCACCGTGAGCGCGGGCGTAAGTAAAATCTTATAGATGGTAGGGCACCTTAAATAGGGTCGTGATTTCTGTGACACTTTTATAACTTCAAACCATGAGTTAGGGTTGTTTGGGGAGTTGGGTCCCCTACACTACAGAAATCAACACTTAAAAATGGTCGATTTCTTGCGGGGATGATACCTTTAAAATTGATGA
Source organism: Hymenochirus boettgeri (assembly GCA_019447015.1). Lineage (NCBI taxonomy): Eukaryota > Metazoa > Chordata > Amphibia > Anura > Pipidae > Hymenochirus > Hymenochirus boettgeri. The sequence goes on along the minus strand of CM033471.1, from coordinate 31,659,963 downwards.
ATCTAATTGGCATCTAACGTACATGATTCGAACAAGCATCGTAGTTGTGTGAATTTTCAAAATTATCTGTTACAAAAGAGCACAATTAGCCGTCTTAATTCCCCTACATCTGCAAGCAATTTGGATAACGTTTGCCACCCCTTTCCCTGAAAACACAGCGTTAATCGATTGTGTGCGCGATTCTTGTGGCATGCGATTTTGACGTTTTCCGTTATGGAAAACGCATGCGTTACCACATGCAAACGGACATGCAATGCATCCGTATCGGAAAACAAGTTGATAAGAAATATAAAGTATCAAATTGTATGGGAGGTACACCAGCAGGTGGCACAACAGAGAACTGTGAGCATGGAAGAGCTCTCACTATCAATTCCTATTGTATTACATAGATTAAGAACCAAGGTTATTTCCCTACCTCCCGGAAAACTAACTTTTTGTGGCATTGCTTTAGTGATACTTACTACCTTTATTAAATCTGCACATGTCTCACCGAAAACGATGCAGCCAGCGTCATATTTCTATTTTGTCATAGTGAATTTGTGCACTCTGCCAAAGATTGGTCCTAAGTCTTCTGCTTGTATTGGGGCTCCAGGCAGGGGAAGTAAAAACCTTTAGCGAGGCCACACAAGATGTTGCAAATAGCGCACGTACTTGGCGTGTTCGTGCCCGCTTGGCGATGCGATCCCCATAATTGCTTCGGGGATCAGAGCGAATGCGAATCGCACCAAAAATGGTGATGTGCGGTGCGGGTGATGGTTTCAAACTGACCTCAGCGCAATTGTCCCCTGGCACCTATTGTGGCCACTAGTGTTGCGGAAGACATGCTCAGTGCAGGAGGAAGAGAGAAGAAACTAGTTAGAGATCAAAGTTACGTGATTCAAGGAGTGTGGGGTGAGAGGCCAGAGGGGTTTCAAGGGAGATGCAGGGAGGCGGCCATGGCGGGCCCACAATGAGAGGAGAAAGAAAGAGAGAGGGACAGTCAATGGTTTCAGAGCAGGAAGCAGGAAGTGCAGGGGATCTGGTGATGCTGCTACATATCACCACATAAAAAATGTAAATTCTTCCAAAACTATGTAAAATAAATAATGAAAGTTAAATTGCAAAAATACAAGGGAGCAATTCTTACTAATTGTTACCTAAAGGTCATTTTTCGACCATAGTTACCCTTTAATTAAGAATTTTTTCTTGCATCTAACATGTTAAAGGGTAGTTTGTTTTCATGGTTTGTTCTCTTTTTTGGAGATACCCTACCCTATACCAAGTCTTGGTGTTACTTAAAGGGTTTTTTTAATTATTAGTATTGTAGCAGTTTACACAAACACCATTTCACACACACAGTTGTGTAGAATGATACTGGTCTGGGTATCCAGGGAGACAAGCGAAAATGTAGTATTTGCCTTTCACCAACGGTTTTCACTATTATTATGTATTGGGATTGTATAGCGGATTGGGATTTATACGCTGTACATTACATGTATACATTTCACATCAGGCCCTGCCCGAAGAGCTTACAATCTGAGCACTTCATTGGACAATACAACCTACCGTATATATACTCGGATATAAGACGACCCGAGGTATAAGTCAAGATGGTACCATTTTTCCTAAAAAATTGTGTAACCTGATTGACTCGAGTATAAGTGGACATGATGGACCACTACTGCTCTTCTGATTCTGTATTGTTTTGAGGCTCTTAGTTGCCCTTTGAAATGGACAGCAGAATTCCCAACAGTACAGGAACACAACCAGTAGGTATTACTGTAGGACTTTGTATGGCAATTCTGCTGTCCATTTAAAGGCGGCAAGATAAAGCCTCAAAACAATAAGAATCAAAAAGGAAATCTTTAATTAACAATTAGATACCATTCCTCTGCATCTATATTGTTTTATGGCATTAGTTGCCCTTTAAATGGAGAGGAATCCCCACCCACTAGCCCCCATTCCTTGCCACTCCAGGATGTTAGGAAAACTTAACAAACTCCCAGCATGCTTTAGGTGCGGGAGTTGTACGCTTTCCAACAACTCTTCATTGGCAAGGAATGGGACTGCAGGGTTACTGTTCCCCAACTCTCAGTTTGTTATGCTGTGGCCTGGGATGCAGCCCCCTACACTTATTACTTCAAAAGCACTGCACCTCACCAATAACCTGGAGGGATGACAACACTGTTCTGGTGACCAGGGCATAAACTATAATGGTACCCTGCGGTGGCTGCGGGTACGGCAGGTAAGAGGAGCCAACGGATCAGTGTTTTTAAACGAATGATCGCGTGATGAGTAAAAGATAAGCATACAATCGCTGTTTAAAAAGGACCGGAACCAAACCGGAAGTCGGTGTTCCAGTCTTTTAAACAGTGATCTTTATTCATTACTCTCAACAGCGGTTTAAAATAGCTAAGCATGTGATTTCTGGTGGAGGGGTCAGGGGCCCCAGCCTCAATTCTTGTGGGGGGGCCAGATCTGGTGGTGGAATGGAGGGGCTCTGACATCACTATCATGAGAAACCCTCTGATATATATATAGTATATATTATATAATATCATATAATTTTAATTGACGGTGGTGAGAGACACCAAAGTATCTGTGTGGTGCCACTAGCGGTATAATTAAATAATAAAAAGATACATTACTGCTAGGTAGGTACACGGTGGCTAGGTCCCCTGAAATGTTATCACGAATAACATGGGGAAAGGACCTTTTCACGGCTTTTGTTGTGTGTGCGGTACCTCATTTTGTTTCTATTAGCATTGGTGGCAGGGCCACTTCTACCATCAGGCAGAATGAGAATTTGTCTCATGCGGGCACCCCCTGCCCACTAAGAAGGAAAGGCGGCCAGACAGGCAGGGTGGGGATTTTTTTTTTTCCTTGACCGGTCAAGAAAAAAGCAATTTCCTTGTTAACATATTATGATGTTGTTAAAATAATTTTATATATTTAGGGGTTAGCTGTTTAGTTGTTTGTTGGGAAAGGTTAGACTAGTTGTAGTGAGGGCTTGCTGAAGAGCCACCACTTTAAAACAGCAGGCTTCCCAGTAGTCTGGAAATAATCAAGGACGGCATTCAAAAGTTTGGCTCAGGCGCAGAAAACCTAGAGTGCCCTGCTTTTACCTGCCATTGTATAGCTGTTCTCCTCAGAATATTAGCTGGGCTCACGTCCCCTCCTTCCTACCTTCAGTCATTTGCCAAACATTGTATCAAGTAGAGTGTGTGGGAGTTAAGGCTCTGTACTAGATACAATGTTGCAAAATTACAGCAGCAGAAAAGGAGGTGCAGTTACTGAAACTGAAACTATCAAAGGCAGACAGGGAGAACACTGGGTGCCTGGTTTATATAGGCGCCCTAGACATCTTTGCCTGGTGGCTTATGCCTAAAAACAAAGCCCGCTGCATCACGTTTGGATATTGGGTATGTAGAGGTAAGTTATGTGTGTCAGTTTTCGGGTGCCCAGTTTTGTGCATATGTTGTATCCTGAGTCTGAGGTTTTATTTTAAACCAAGTTTATAACGGGGAAAATTAAATTCTCCAGACAGCATTGCACAAAATGCACATTCACAAAGACACAAAACACACGCTGTGTCTCCCTTTGCTGCGGCAGGCTGGGTTAAGGATGAAATTTAACTTGTGCGACTAGAGTTGGCTCACCATCATCCACCTTAGAACTAGACATACCCCAGGCAAGTGTATGCCAGTATACTCAAGGAAGCTGCAATGAGCTACCAAGAAGCTGACAGACATTCATGTTAAGCTCAGAGCGCATTCCCTTTTTCTGAACACAGAACATGGCTTTCTGCAGTTTTTTTATGCTCCTTAACAATGATACCTTTACTTTTCATACAAAAAGTAATCTTGCAGTTTATTTCTTAGCTAGCAGGATTAAGAAAAAAGCAGGGAGATTTCCAATAAAGTCTTCTCGTTTAAAATGGTGCTAATTTTGCCACCAACCACCATCAGATATCATTTTAACATTTGAAAGCAAACATTGATGGTTGGGGACAAAATTAGCACCATTTTAAACGATTAAAAAACTTTTATTGAAATCCCTTGAAAATTTTAAACATTTGGAATAAAAAATAAAGGGGTGGAATTGAATCTTCATAAAGGGAGATTTTCTACCTGTCCAATACAGCTTATAGGTGGGCCGATGGCTATATACCATTTTTGCCTGAATTAATGAAAAACATGCTACCCATTGGTGTAGAGGGGTTTAGAGTGGTTTGAAGTAATTTGAGTGCTGGCCGCCCCATTTCCAAAAAATTGTAAACATGGCATAGCCTATGTAGTAGGCTTTGTTAAGATTAGGACAACAATTTTGTATTTTGCATTTCTACTGAGGCGTATGGGCCGAAGCAGAACCCAAAAATTACTATCATCTTACACTGATCCGAGATCTGCAATGCATCAGCATTGCTTTAATGCTTACGTTTAAGCATGCGGGATCGCAGTCAGGTAAGACGTGAACTTTTTTGTTATAACATTGTTAAAAAAGTCTGGGGGATTTTAACCTGTGACCTATGGATTTTTGGTTCTAAAACAAGACTTAGACAGGTAGCCACTATGCACATGCAGAGCACACTTTTGCTACGGAATAAATGTCAGTAAAATCAGTGACATTTGTGTTTATGCCCCAGGAAAGCTGTTCGGCAATTTACGATGCCTGGTACTGTAAATAAAAACAAAGTGACTCGTGAATACATTTTGTACATGACATTTTTTTATAATAAGGCAGGGATTATAAACAGACTTAAACCATGGGAAGAGGGCGCTGCTGGTTCATACCAATCCTTGCAAACTTGATAAATCAAAAGAAGTAGGTCACACAAAGAACCAAATTGTTAGTGTTCATGTGGAGTTAGTTTATTGGTGATGTGGAACAACATGTTTCAGCTTACTGTGTCTTTCATCAGGGTGAGTGATATGAGCTGTGATGACGCTACTTCTTATGAATTGAAACCTGTGACTTCTAAACATCCTCAACACCGCATTAAAGACCAGACTTGAATATTTGTTTTTGCCCCAGGAAGGGCAATCCCCTGGCTGGTAGAGTAAACTGCAGGTTAACATAGCAAACCTTTCCAATTATGTGTTAGATATCTGATAGAAAGTACTCAGTGCATTAGAGACAGTGATACTGGGGCAGGGGGTGTGTGGCTCTTTGAAGATATAAGGTTCGTCACCACCTGCGATGTTCACCGAGCGCCGGACAAACACCCACGACGGAACGGGCGAAACGACCTCCAAATGCCTCCGCAAAAAGAGCTGTTCAACAGAACGGACAGCGGGGGTGTCTAGGCACATTAGCCCTGGTTTTCTGAGATTTTTAGTTTTTTGCCATTTTTGTCGTACGAACGAAACCTACGTGAACTGATTGCAGGGACCGGCCCCCACCAGACTTTGGCGGCCGGGCCCCTGGACCCATCCCTCTCCACATCAGCTGTTTTTAATCAGCTGAATCGCGTATGAATGAAAAGATACGCGTGATCATCGTTTAAAAGGACTGGACCCGAACTGTCCTTTGTTCCACGAGTTCGTGTTCGGTCTTTAAACAGCTGATTTGCGTATGTTTCATTCATATGCGCAGTCCAGCTATTTTTAAACAGGTAAGGGGGGTTGTGGGCGCGGACCCTCCTACGTCCGTATCCCCCCGCTGTTACGCACGGTTTGTCCGTATACAACAAGGAAGTTCTGGGCCCAACAACTACCTACCTTTTGGTAAATTAAAAATACTGTTAAAAAATGATGTTAAACACTTTAGATCTTATGACCATAGATTGGCGCCATTTATTTAAGAAAATAAATAAAATTAAATGGCACATTACTTATTACGATTAGCTATAACATTAAAACATAGGTGTACTCCCTTCAAATGCCTCCAAAGAAAAGAAACTGTCCATCTAGAAACGGTACAAGCGGGGGCTTAGCACTTGAGATCCATTAGAGCGTGAGAATCTGAGTGTGGTGACCACATGGGTCGCTGCAACCATTTTCAGAGACACATGTGATCTATATTTTTTTTGCAGATCGCAATGTGCTGCAGTAGTGGGATATGGGCGGTGCTGTTGCTGCCGGCATATGTGACCTTAAGTAGAAATGAAATTGGTAATATCGTGCCGTGCATGTATACCTAGCGGTTTCTAACTAATACTTATAATTTACATAAGGATTATAATGTTATGCATTAGTTAATAGCTATTGAGTATAACATGGATACAGGTGATGTCATCTTATTATATAACTAGTTTCATCTTTTATACTGTAAGAAGCAGCAGCCAGTCTAGCCTGTCATCCTAGCAGGCATTCAACTGAGGCAAGTCACCATGCCGTACCATGTTTAATTCTTATCAGTGCAAACAGCCCAATTGTAATCATAAAACAGGGGACAGTAGAATTCATTAGATGCATTGTTAATGTATCATTGCGCATAGAAAAGCCACTACAATTAGGAGAGGTTGATTCAGAGGTTATTCATTAAAAAACTGACAGCTCGGATCATGAACTAGGTTCAACTTCCAGCGGCTTATTTTAATATCTTCAGGGCAATAAACATAGATTTGTAAGCTCTTCCAAGGCACACCTTGGTAATGATATATACAGTGTATAATATTCTTGTATTTTAATATGTACAGCACGCGTACCCAAGTGGCGCTAAGATATAAAATTTACATAACAGGCTAGTGGTTCAGGGGCAAAGGGGACCAGTAATCAACCAAGCTAGAGGGTGTAATGCACATTTCTCATTCCCCATTATGCTGATGCTGGCCAGGCGGAAGGGCGGGTGTGTGTGACATGTGTGGTTGGGGGGGTTATTGGAAGTTATGTAGGGGGGAAAGAGCCTGCAGTGTTCCCTTCACCCTGTAATGAAAAGGCCGTAATAAGGAATTCTGTCTATTTATGAACATACTGACACCCTGATCCTAATTACAATGCTCTGTCCTGGCTTTAAATGAATTATAGCCCAAATCTTTTGTTTTAAACCATCATCTGCACCTGGATGGGAGAGGTATTTCCTACGCAGCACAAACATTTTTATAAGGTTTTTAACTCCCTGTTTAAACATTCTTTATTCAGTTCTATTGAAGAACTGGAGGTTTAACAGAGCATGCACATAAATACAGAGTCGTTGGACCGTCAGACTATGGGCAGTAGAGAAGAGGTTGGGTAAGTACCATTACCTTCGTTCCTGGCTCTGAACGTTATAATTGAAGAATGGAGGTAAAGAGATGCCATAGAATACAGAGTCCGTTGGGACATGTCAGACTATGCGGGCAAGTAGAGCAAAGAGTCGTGGTAAGTACCTAACCTTCGTTCCTGGCTCCTGAACATTGAATTGAAGAACTGGAGTGTTTAAAGAGCATGCGCATAGATACAGAGTCCGTTGGGACCCTGCTCAAGAACTATGCGGCAGAGTAGAGCAAGGGTCGGTGGAAGTCCCTTACGTAGTCCGCTACTGAACATTTAATTGAAGAACTGGAGGTAAAGAGGATGGAGAAGAAACAGGTACGTTGGGACCGTCAGACTATGCGGCAGTAGAGCAAGAGGGTCGGGTAAGTAACCTACATGTTCCTGGCGCCTGAACATTAATTGAATGAACGGAGTAAAATGGGGGGTTTTTTTAGGAGCATGCGAATAGCATACAGAGTCGTGGGACCTGTTCAGGACTATGCGGCAGTTAGAGCAAGAGGGTGGTAAAGTACCATACCTTCGTTCCTGGGCTCCTGAACATTTAATTGAAGAACTGAGGAAAAGAGGCATGAACATAGAATACACGGTCCGTTGGGACCTGTCAGACTACTGGCAGAGAGGCAAGAGGTGGGGTAAGTACCTACCTTCGTTCTGGCTCACTGGAAAGTTTAATGAGAATGGATGGTTAAAAGACGCATTGCAACAATAGAATACAGAGTCCAGTTGGGGACTGTCAGGCCTACGCGGCAGAAGGAGAAGAGCAAGAGGTCGGGAAGTACCGTTACTTCGTGAAGGCATGCTCAGTAATCACATGAGCAGCAATGGGAGAGGGAATTTCTACATATCAACCGTCACAAAACACACAGCATAAGCATACCTTATGTCAAAAACATTGTCACCATTCCAAGCACAGCAAAAACTGCTCACACAGAAGAATCATGAGAATAAATGGTACCAGATTTGAAGCTGAAATGTAAGATTAGTTTTGATTGGGCTCCTAAGAAAAATAGGGGGCAGAACAACAAACAAAAATGGTAAGTGACCGCTACGCACAACGTTACCATAGTGACATGCTTATCCAAAGTGACATGTCCATATAGTCAGTTAACCGCAATACTATCACCCTTGCCAGGCAGACGCAAATCACATAGAAAAGTCTGGAACAGATGCTCTACTGCCCCCTATTTTTATTCACCAACCTGCAACTTGCCACACAGAGCATGATATTTTGGCTGTGCAAGATGCCCAATAGTTTTAACTAAAGAACTAGAAGACACACTAGATAAAACAACCAGTGGAGAAATAGGAACCAATGAGGCCCCAGCAAATCTATGTGAGGCCCCTCCCTGGCTTCATTTATTAGTGGTTTTTGGGGAGAGGTTGTATTGATGTTGCCCCCCAGGTCACCGAGCCACCTGCAGGGCTGCTCCCCTAAATAGTATAGCCCTGAACCCCTTTATTGGAACACCGGGAATTGTTGCTTATTCTTTAATTTCATTTCAGCAGATGAGCGGCAGTGGTGATACACGATCCTTTTTGTTTCATTTAAACCAACAGAAGTCAGCTCAGAACATAAAACTTGGTTGCTGTCTTCTCTGTTCTTTACAAGAAAGATTCATTGATCTGATTTGTTCGTATTCGCCACCAGTAGCGTGATTGGAAGTATTTCTACCATCTTATGGTATATATTTCTACTTTCTTGCGTTGCTTGTTTAAAACCATAACAAGAGGTTAGAGGTAGACGGCTGCTGGAAACTGTCCTAGATCTCGGTTCTTTTCAAAACATCCAAATTTAGTTAAAGTAGAAAAGACTGTTTTTTTTTTTTCAAAGTCAAATGGGGAAAAATAGGTTAAAACAGTTCTATATAAAATACGGTTTAATATCAATGGTAAACTTTACTGTAAATGTGCCCTGGGACCTGGAAAATCGGTTGACGAGAAATGTTCATATATCCAAGAACATGTTTAAATAACTCTAACTTTCCCCACAGATGGGCTAATTTGTAGAGCTTTTACAATGATATTTTCAGGGTACCGAAATGATCATCGAATCGGCGAGGGTTGTGAATGAACAAACAACATTAGAGGGTTTTAAGGGTTTAAGATCAGCGCATTGGAGGGATTCGGACATAAATCAGGGTGGGTTAATGTTGAATTCGAGGGTAACGAACACCACATTGGGGGATATGGAGCACTAAAGTCAGGGTACTGTGAATTGAGGGTAACCGAATGCAATATTGGAGGGAAATGGCAGCACTAAAGTCAGGGTTACTGCTGAATTTGAGGGTAGCCGAACGCCACATTGGAGGGATATGGAGCACTAAAGTCAAGGGTTACTGCTGAATTCGAGGGTGAACGAATGCCATATGGAGGGATATGGAGACTAAAGTCAAGGGTTACTTGTGAAGTCGGAGGGTAAAACCGAAATGCCATATTGAGGGAACTAGGGAGCACTAAGTCAGGGTTACTGCTGAATTGAGGGTAACCGAATGCCATATTGGAGGGATAGGAGCACTAATTCAGGGTTATGCTGTGAAATTTGAGGGTGGTAGCCGCACGCCGAACATTGGAGGGATATGGAGCACTAAAGTCAGGGTTACTGCTGAATTCGAGGCTACCGAATGCCATATTGGAGGGAAATGGAGCACTAAAGGCAGGGTTTACTGCTGAATTCGAGGCTAACGCACGCAATATTGGAGGGATATGGAAGCACTAAAGTCAAGGGTTATGCTGAATTCGAGGGTAACCGAACGCCAAATTGGAGGGATATGGAGCACTAAAGTCAGGGGTATGCTGAATTCGGGGTAACCGAATGCACATTGGAGGGAAATGGAGACATAAAGTCAAGGGTTACTGCTGAATTGCGGCTAACCCGAATGCCACCATTGGAGGGATATGGAGCACGTAAAGGTCAAGGGTTCGCTGAAATTCGAGGCTAACCGAATGCCACATTGGAGGGATATGGAGCACTAAAGTCACGGGTTACTGCTGAATTCGAGGCTAACCGCACGCCACATTGGAGGGAAATGGAGCACTAAAGTCAAGGGTTACTGCTGAATTCGAGGCTAACCGAATGCCACATTGGAGGGATATTGGAGCACTAAGTAAGGGTTACTGCTGAATTCGAGGCTAACCGAAGCCACATTGGAGGGATATGGAGCACTAAGTCAAGGGTTACTGCTGAATTCGAGGTAACCGCACGCCACATTCGAGGGATATGGAGCACTAAAGTCAAGGGTTACTGCGCGAATTCGAGGCTAACCGCACGCCACATTCGAGGATATGGAGCACTAAAGTCAAGGGTTAAGTGCTGAATTCGAGGCTAACCTGCACGCCACATTCGAGGGATATGAGCACTAAAGTCAAGGGTTACTGCTGAATTCGAGGGTAACGACGCCCATTCGAGGGATATGGAGCACTAAAAGTCAAGGGTTACGCTGAATTCGAGGCTAACCGAATGCCACATGGGAGGATATGGAGCACTAAAGTCACGGGTTACTGCTGAATTCGAGGCTAACCGCACGCCACATTCGAGGGATATGGAGCACTAAAGTCAAGGGTACTGCTGAATTCGAGGCTAACCGCACGCCACATTCGAGCGGATATGGAGCACTAAAGTCAAGGGTTACTGCTGTGAATTCGAGGGCAACCGAATGCCACAATTGGAGGGATATGGAGAGCCTTAAAGTCAAGGGTTACTGCTGCATCGAGGCTAACCGACGCCACATTGAGGGTATGGAGCACTAAAGTCAAGGGTTACTGCTGAATTCGAGGCTAACCGCAAGCCACATTGGAGGGATATGGAAGCACTAAAGGAAGGGTACTGCTGAATTCGAGGCTAACGACGCCACAGTGGAGGGATATGGAGCATTAAGTAGGGTTACTGCTGATTCGGAGGGTAACGGAACGACCACATTGGAGTGGGGATATGGAGCACTAAAGTCAAGGGTTACTGCTGATTCGAGGACTAACCCGAAGCCCACATTGGAGGGAAATGGAGCACTAAAGTCAAGGGTTACTGCTGAATTCGAGGCTAACCGCACGCACATTGGAGGGATAGCGGAGCATTAAAGTCAAGGGTTACTGCTGAATTCGAGGGTAAACCGAATGCCACATGGAGGGAATATGAGGCACTAAAGTCAAGGGTTACTGCTGAATTGAGGCTAACCAGCACGCACTTGGGGGATACTGGAGCAACCTAAAGTCCAAGGGTTATCGCGAATTCGAGGCTACGAATGCCACATTGGAGGGGAAATGGAGCACTACGTAGTCAAGGGTATATGCGTGAATTCGAGGCTAAACCGCACGCCACCATTGGGGGATATGGAGCACTAAAGTTCAAGGGTTATACTGCTTGATTCGAGGCTAACGAAACGCCACATGGGAGGGATATGGGAGCATTAAAGTCAAGGGGTTACTGTGAATTCGAGGGTAAACCGAACACCACATGGAAGGATTGGAGCATAAGTCAAGGGTATGTATGCGAATTTCGAGGTAATCCGAATCCATATTGGGAGGGATATGGAGCACTAAAGGTCAAGGGTTCTGCTGAATTCGAGTGCCTAACCGAACGGCCACATGGAGGGATAGAGACATGTAAAGTCCACGGGTTACTGTTGAATTCGAGGTAAACCGAACGCCACATTGGGGGGGATTGGAGGCACTAAGTCAAGGTTATGCTGAATTGAGGCAACCGAACGCCACATTGGAGGGCTATGGGCATTACCAGTCACGGGTACGGTGAATTCAGGGTAACCGTACGCCACATTGGAGGACTGAGCACTAAAGTCAAGGGTTACTGCTGAAGTTCGAGGACTAACCAGAAGCCACTTGGAGGGATTGGAGAGCATTAAAGTACGGGTACTGTGAATTCGAGGGTAACGAACGCCACATGGAGGGATCCTATGGAAAGACTAAGTCAGGGTTACTGCTGAATTGCGAGGGATAAAACCCGAATGCCCACATTGGAGGGAAATGGAGATAAAGTCAAGGTTAATGTGAATTCGAGGCTAACCGAACACGCACATGGGAGGATTATGGAAGCAATTAAAGTCAAGGGTTACTGCTGAGCGGGGGTAACCGAACACCACATTGGAGGGAAATGGAGCACTAAAGTCAAGGGTTACTTGAATTCGAGGGTACCGAAGAACGCCACATTGGAGGGATAGGAGCACTTAAAGTACAGGGGTGAACGCGACGTTCGAGGGTAAACCGCACAGCCAACATTGGAGGGATATGGGAGCACTAAAGTCAAGGGTTACTGCGAATTCGGGCTACCGAATGGCCTTTGGAGGGAAAATGGAGCTACTAAAGTCAAGGGTTACTTGCTGAATTCGAGGCTAATCCGAATGCCACTTTGGAGGGAAATGGAGCCCAAGTCCAGGTACGTGAATGAGTCAATTCCAGGAGGGTATGACACTAAGTCAGGGTTACCTGAATTCGAGGCTAACCGAATGCCACTTGGAGGGATTTGGAGCACTGAAAGTCAGGGTCCCTCGAATTCAGCAGTAACCCTTGACTTTAGTGCTCCATATCCCTCGAATGTGGCGTGCGGTTACCCTAGAATTCAGCAGTAACCCTTGACTTTAGTGCTCCGTATCCCTCCAATGCGCTGATCTATAACCCTTATCCCTCCAATGTGGCGTTCGGTTACCCTCGAATTCAACAGTAACCCGTGACTTTAATGCTCCATATCCCTCCAATGTGGCGTTCGGTTAGCCTCGAATTCAGCAGTAACCCTTGACTTTAGTGCTCCATTTCCCTCCAATGTGGCATTCGGTTAGCCTCCAATTCAGCAGTAACCTTGACTTTAGTGCTCCATATCCCTCCAATGTGGCGTGCGGCTACCCTCGAATTCAGCAGTAACCCTTGACTTTAGTGCTCCATATCCCTCCAATGTGGCATTCGGTTAGCCTCGAATTCAGCAGTAACCCTTGACTTTAGTGCTCCATTTCCCTCCCACCTCTACAATTATTTATAATACATGAGGAAACATCATTTTTAAGGTATAGTTGCCCTTTAATGGGAGAGGGGTCTTTTTAAACAATATTGCTTTTTTAAATGTCCCCTATAAGAATAATTTAAATTTCGCTTTTAATTTAAGCTTATGAGGTTACCTCTAAAATCAACAGCAATGGAGGGAAATGTAATGCTGAAGGTTTCTTGGTCTTTCCTGATATCTGCAGCCTTAGTTTTCTATGAGTAACAATTGGTTTCTCACTGCTCAGGTTATGGCCAGGTCGCCATTAGCTGTGGTGCAATATAAAAATGCTGCTGGATGTAAGAGACTCAGCAATCCTTTATATTCTGAATTCGGCTCTATCCTGCCTTTCCCGATTTCCAAAAGTAACAAACACTCAAGATATATTTTTAAAAATTGGCGCCCCAACTTGCAAGGGTGACATTACTTCCCTAATACCACCCCTGTACATTGACTTTACCCCTGTACATGACTTACCCTTTTATCCAGGACGAACTCCGTCGAGCCATTTATATCTACGGTACCATAATTACCACCCACCTTGGCTTAAATCCAGAAAAAATGAGCGTTACCCAGTGTACGACTTAATCACTCAAAGATATACACACTGTGGAACTCAGCAGTTAATTCTCACTAAGACCGATGCATAGGGAGCTAACTAATTAAATTGAGATTTAGAATGATTCTGCTTGTGCCAACCACAAAAAAAAATAAAATATGTGAGCCTATCGGTGATCTTTCCCAAAAACAGCACACACTCTCTATCCCACCACCGGTAATTCTGCAGTGTCCCAATGCCACCTCTAATGTTATCACCCGAATAGCCCACTCCGTATCCTGGGCTTCCTTCCATTTTTCCACCTGCTCTTCTTATAACGTTATAACACATGAATGTTTCAAATCCAGCAGTAACGTGTCCCTTTCTGCCACTATCCACTTTACTGTACACCGTCTACAACTCCTATAATAAATTTGTGAGAACCGTTACCTTCAAGTATGGCACTTTACTACTTTATTACTCATGAAATGAACAACGGCTTCTTCTACAGTAACAAAAGACATGTCATCAATTGGAGAAGAAGTGGGAGGGGAAGTCATCATATGTTTTTCTATTAGACTCAAGACCCTATATGAGAAACTATATTTGCAATTTGCTTGGTGACTCTTTTGAACCGGACCAGAGCATCCCATTATCTGGTGGGAGATCGATTGGCTGCAGTCTCGACTGTTCAGCTCAATTAAAGGGCATGTCCACTCCCCAATCAAAATTTAAAAACCCCCAAACCAGCAACTCCCCCAAAAAAATAATATTTTTCATACTTACCCTTAGCTTTCTCATTCATACTCCTGAAACAATTTATATATATATTACCTTGATATATATACCTTGAAAGTCCCCTGGTCACTCACCTCTTATATAGTAGTATATGGCCATTATATAGTAGATAATGCACCCCTACTGTAAATTAGAAGGATTTAGAAGTCACTGAGTTCATGGCCGCGCCAGTGCCTTTTATACAGGGCGCGGAACTCCGAGGTGACTTCTAATATCTGAATAATATATGTAGGCGGTGCATTATTTAAGTATAATCCACCCCCTCAATCAATCCGGCTCTGTGCAGGGAGGGGGGAGGGATAGAATAACACGTCATTTATTGAGAGAGGGAAGTGAGCCAAACAGTGCGCCAATTATAAGGAAATAATCATACTGCTGGGTCCCATTGGGATCCATTATGGGGGTGGTTATAGCTTAACAAGCCTTCATTGGCTCGCACAGCCTTAAAGGAGGAGTGCTATCGTTGTGAGTTTTTCGCCCTGAATGATGGCTTGTGTGATAGGACCCTTAGATTATATGCTCTACGGGTGGACCTGCTAAAGACCACACAATTGTTCACTATTGAATACAATAGAACTACATGGATCGAAACAAACCGTAATGCAAGCAATACCATTCATCTGACTGATAACAATAATGTTAAAATCCAGCCTTCACTGTGAAAATAAAGATCCCTCTTCTAGCCAAATTCTAACCCATTGCCCCATTTCTGCCTTTATTATTTTTATCCCCCGTGCTCATTCATTCTCACACAGCCGGCTACATTTTCTATGTATCTCTACTGTCAGAACCTTTGCTGTACCTTGATAAAAAGCGGGATTTTTCATTTTTATTTCTCTTAGTAGCGACACAGTCAGGGGGGGTCCTAGCTCCGCATCCAGTGCGTCGTCCCTAGTCGTTAGCTTCAGCGTTCAAGGGCTATGAGCCAAGATTCTAGCAGGGCAAGCTCAGCCGAGCATGAAAAGCGCAGTGATTCAAACATGAAGTCAATTAGACTTCGGACATAATGGTTTGTGTGTGTGTGTATGTGTGAGATAGACAGCGCCTGGTGGGTGACTGGAATACTAAGTACTAGTCCCCCAGACTGTAGGGAGAGAAACTACAGCCTCTTGGAAAATGACACAAGACATTCCAGTGCATGTAGGTCTGAAATTGATAAACCTCTAGAGGAGGGTGTTCCGTGTTCTATTTACATGCCTTGGATACAGACAAAGAATTTTCACACCGACATTAGGTTTTCAGCTAATTCAAAGGATACAAAAAACAAACAGCAACAGGCAACAAATATTCCGTGGACTGAATTCTAAAATCGAAGAATTAACACCATATACACTATCAAAGCTTAACAGCTATAACATTGCTTCAGTACCCACGTATCTCTCCAGGAGTCCCCGGTCTACAATCATTGCCCATAGGGTCATCATTCATCTCGATGATAACATAAGGAACTGGACGGTTGTCACTAGATTAAGTAAAGGGACAGATTTTTCACAGTTTTATTTATTTTCATTTCCCTAATTTCACAAAGATATGGGACAAAATTCCGTGATCAATGTCTCCCTTAAGAAGCATCATTGGTGTATTGATTCCCACATATAGCAGTTCCTATGAGTAATTTTAACTGGATTTGCAGAAGAACAAAGGAACCTAGAGAGACCCCAAACCCAAAACCAAACAAAAACAGTAAAAAGACATGACACTCTATGATGTTGCCCATGGGGATTGAACCCCATGTCCAAGCTCTGCAACAACATCAGCTCTAAGCACTGAGAAGCAGAATTATCCTACATAAAGTAGCTACAAAGCCGGTGTAAAATTATTTAAATGTCCCACTTTTAGTTGTACCTACCTGCTGTGTTGATGTGCTGATGTAACTTTAAGGTAAGTTAAAAGAGGGGGATGTAAAGTTGGACTAGATGGACGTATATCAGTATTTATTCAACCCTTTTAATACTATAAACTGTTAGACAGGCATTATGGGTAGGGTATAAAGTTTGGACTAGAAGGACATATATACAGTATTTATTCAACCCTTTAATACTAATATACCTGTTAGACAGGCATTATGGGTAGGGTATAAAGGTTGGACTAGATAGACTATATACAGTGTTTATTCAACCCTTTAATACTATGTAACTGTTAGACGACATTATGGGTAGGGATAAAGGTGGACTAGATGGACGATGTCTTTATTCAGTCTCCAATACTATGTTACTATGTAACTGTTATACAGACATTATGGTATGTTCATAAAGGTTGGACTAAATGGACGTATGTCTTTTATACACCTCCAAACTATATACTATTACTGTTAGACAGACATTATAAGTAGGGTATAAAGGTTGACTAGATGGACGTATGTTTTATACAACCCCAGTACTATGTTACTATGTAACTTTTTAAGACATTATGTAGGGTATAAGGTTGGACTAGGGATGTATGTCTTTATCAACATCCACTACTATGATACTATGTAACTGTTATACAGACATTTATGGGGTAGGGTATAAAGGTTGGACTAGATGGACGTAATGTCTTTATACAACCTCCCCAATCTAATGTTTACTATTACGTTATTAGACATTATGGGTAGGGTATAAAGGTTGGATTAGATGGACGTATGTCTTTATTTCAACCTCATTACTATGGTACAGTAATTCTAACAATTTGACATTTTAGCTACACCCTTAATATGCACACACCATTCAAAACTCGACCAGTTCCCACCATAAAGACAACCTTTGCCTTCATCCTTTTTTCATATGCCTCTTCAGCTGTAAAACTGTACAGTGATAGGTATTGTGAGAGACATATTTTCCATGTTACCTCAAGTACTTATCAACCTACATGAAAGTCATTGTAGTCTGTAGATCGGATTAACCTTTTCCCCAACCAACTAAAAATCTCTAATAATAACAATTCCTTATTGAGATCTGCATTATTGTTATTGAACTCACACATAGCAGATTGATACTCGTTAATACCATCTTAACAAACGAGTTCACAACATTTTCCAGAGTAGCTTACTGTAGAATCGCCTTACTAGACAGCTTCTTTAGGAAAAGGTTTATTCACAAGGGAATTCTTTTGATGGTATTGACTTACCATATATAACCTAAAGGGTTTTCACATGAGTAAGGGCTAGACCACACTTACCCATTTTAACAAGCGATCCAATCGCGACAGAGACCTAATAATTGGACTGGCCACACTAGTGTGCTGGGGCCCTTCATGATCAGAGCTCATGCGATCCACCATTTTTTTGGTGCATGAAGTGCGTCGCAACACTCGCGATCAGTGTGGCCTTGGTTGAATGTTGAAAAACAAGGTAACTACTGTATGCGTTTAGAAATAATTGTATTTATGTCTTTAATATATGAATTGGTACTTGTACATTACTTTAATTATTTGAGACGAACGGAAAATTTTTAAAATTCTGTTTCCGAATTGAAACCAGGTATCATCACTAACAATTCATAATTAAGGACAGATTTGCAGGAGATTGCATGTAATTTTGGAGAGCTGCCATTAAACAGGGAGATATCCTGGACTTCCGGGAAGGTGGGAGTAGTTCCTAACTAGCAATAGCTCAATTTTACACCCTCAAAAACCAGCAGCCATTTTGGGAGAATCATTTGTAATTCTAGATGGCTATGACACCTCCTGATTTCTGCATCCTTTCCTTCCTAGCGAGCATGATTGTTTTTCTGACTGCACAGTCTTGATTACAGAGAGATCATAGAAAGCTCAGCCAGTAGTTTCTGTAAGGTTCTGGAAAAGGTTACATGGGGGGCTAACTATAAAACTTACTAACCTGTGCAAATGTGTTATAAGTTCCAGGAACACTCTGGTAGGAACCCGAGTTCTAGCCGAACTTAGCGAGTTGTTATCGATAATTATCGAATTAGAAAGTCGAACGATCTTCAAATCGTTTATGGGAAAATTATCGAATGTTCAAATTGTTTATGGGATAATCATCGAAAAAGGAATGCGGGAGCTCTAACGAACATGTTCCCCAGACCATTTCCCGGTCCCACGGCCATTTACATTAAGTTACCATTGATATTTTAATTGTATTTCATTCGAACTTTTCAAACTATTTGACTCCCATTGACTTTAATTCCCGAATGTAGTGTTTACTAACCTCCTTGAAATTCAGTGACACCCTTGACTTTACTGCTTCATAACCATAAATGCTGTCTGGTTACCCTCAAATTCAGCAGTAACCCTTGACTTTAAAGCTCCATACCCCTCGAATGTGGCGTGCGGTTCCCCCCGATTCAGCAGTAACCCTTGACTTTATGCTCCATTTCCCCCAATGTGACGTTCGGTTACCCTCGAATTCAGCGTAAACCTACTTTATGCTCCATATCCCTCCAATGTGGCGTTCGTTTTTACCCTCGAATTCAGCAGTAACCCTTGACTTTAGTGCTCCATATCCCTCGAATGTGGCGTGCGGTGTTACCCGTTAATTCAGCAGTAATCCTTGACTTTAGTGCTCCGTACCCTCGAATGTGGCGTGGCTGGTTACCCTCGAATTCAGCAGTAACCCTTTGACTTAGTGCTCCATATCCCTCGAATGTGGCGTGCGTTACCCTAGAATTCAGCAGTAACCCTGACTTTAGTGCTCCATATCCCTCCAAGTGGCATTCGTTTAGCCCTCGAATTCAGCAGTAACCCTGACTTTAGTGCTCCATATCCCTCCAAAGTGGCATTCGGTTCCCTCTGAATTCAGGCATAACCCTTGACTTTAGTGCTCCATTTCCCTCCAAAGTGGCATTCGGTTAGCCTCGAATTCAGCAGTAACCCTGACTTTAGTGCCCATTTTCCCTCCAAATTGCATTCGGTTAAGCCTCGAGCCGCAGTAACCCTTGACTTGTAGTGCTCCCATATCCCCTCCAATGTGGCGTGGCGGTACCCTCGATTCAGCAGTAACCCTTGACTTTAGTGCTCCATATCCCTCCAATGTGGCGTTCGGTTACCCTCGAATTCACTAAACCCTTGACTTTAGTGCTCCTTTTCCCTCCAATGTGGTGTTCGGTTTACCCGCATCATTCACAGTAACCCTTGACTTTAATGGCTCCATATCCCTCCATGTGGCGTTGCGGTTAGTCCCTCGAATTCAGCATACCCTTGACTTTATGCTCCATTTCCCTCCATGGGCATTCGGTTTACCCTCGAATTCAGCAGTAACCCTGACTTTAGTGCTCCATAATCCCTCCAATGGGCGTTCGTTACCCTCGAATTCACATTAAACCCGTGACTTTAATGCTTCCAATCTCCAAGTGGGCGTTCGGTTAGCCTCGTGAATCAGCAGTAACCCTTGGACCTTTAGTGCTCCATATCCCTCCATGTGGCGTCGGTTACCCTCGAATTCACAGTAACCCGTGACTTCAATGCTCCATATCCCTCCAATGTGGCGTTCGGTTTAGCCCTTGAATTCAGCTAACCCTTGACTTTAGTGCTCCATATCCCCCCAATGTGGCGTTCGTTTACCCGCAATTCAACAGTAACCCGTGATTTTATGCTCCCATATCCCTCCAAGTGTGGCGTTCTGGTTGCCTCGAATTCAGCAGACCCTTGGACTTTAGTGCTCCATATCCCTCCAATATGGCATTCGGTTAGCCTCGAATTGCAGTAACCCTTGACTTAGTGCTCCATATCCTCTCCATGTGGTGTTCGGTTACCCTCGAATTCCGCAGTAACCCTTGACTTAATGCTCCTCCATATCCCTCCAATGTGGCGTTCGGTTAGCCTCGAATCAGCAGTAACCTTGACTTTAGTGCTCCATATTCCCTCCAAGTGGCGTGCGGTTCGCCTCGAATTCAGCAGTAACCCTGACTTTAGTGCTCCTTTCCCTCCAATGTGGCATTCGGTAGCCTCGAATTCAGCAGTAACCCTTGACTTAGTGCTCCATAGCCCTCCAATGTGGCGTGCGGTTAGCCTCGAATCAGCAGTAACCCTTACTTTAGTGCTCATTTCCCTCCAATGTGGCATTCGGTTTACCCTCGAATTCAGCAGTAACCCCTTGACTTTAATGCTCCATATCCCTCCAATGTGGCCGTGCGGTAGCCTCGAATTCAGCATAAACCCGCCTTTAGTGCTCCATTTCCTCCAATGTGGCATTCGGTTTAGCCCGAATTCAGCAGTACCCTTGACTTTAGTGCTCCATATCCCCCCTCCAATGTGGCGTTCGTTACCCTCGAATTCACTCAGTAACTGCTTTTATAATGCTCCATATCCCTCCATGTGGCGTTCGTTAGCCCTCAATTCAGCATTAACCCTTGACTTTAGTGCTCCATATCCCTCCAATGTGGCGTTCGGTTAGCCTCGAATTCCAGCATTAACCCTTGACTTTAGTGCGCCATACCCTCAATGTGGCGTGCGGTTAGCCTCGATATGCAGCAGTAACCCTTGACTTTAGTGCTCCATCCCTCCAATGTGGCATTCGGTTAGCCCTCGAATTCAGCAGTAACCCTTGACTTTAGTGCTCCATATCCCTCGAATGTGGCGTGCGGTTAGCCCTCGAATTCAGCAGTAACCCTTGACTTTAGTGCTCCATATCCCTCCAATGTGGCGTTCGGTTAGCCTCGAATTCAGCAGTAACCCTTGACTTTAGTGCTCCATATCCCTCCAATGTGGCGTTCGGTTACCCTCGAATTCAGCAGTAACCCTTGACTTTAATGCTCCATTTCCCTCCAATGTGGCATTCGGTTAGCCTCCAATTCAGCAGTAACCCTTGACTTTAGTGCTCCATATCCCTCCAATGTGGCATTCGGTTACCCTCGAATTCAGCAGTAACCCTTGACTTTAGTGCTCCATTTCCCTCCATTTTTTTTTACCCAGGTTAAAGGGAAGGTACAGTGTCCAACGAACTTAAAGGAAATTTATAGGGAGCCGCTATCTGTGTATTGTTCCCAATATAACTTTTAGATTATGTTTTGGGAAACAGTTATCAAATTATTTACATTTTTTGTGTTCCGTAGGGTGTAGCACTTGATTCTCTCTCCTCCATATAGTGGGGGCAGGTGCTTGTAGTGCTTATGGGATGTCCACCAATCAGAAAGGTTTTGCATAATGGTTTATAGATAGCACTGCTTTTTTATTGGCCCTAAACCCGAGATCCTCACCCCCTTCGTAAGATGAGGCTTCCAAAATCGGCATTGTGAGCTGCTTTTCCCCTGATAAGAACTGACCAATGGGAGAGACACAAACTTCCTTTCCATTGATCTTTCCCAAAAAATTAAGGGTAAGACCCAGTGGAGAGGACCTAGCAAGTATAGGTCACCACCATGGTTAAGGGTTTGTTGCTGAGTTCAGGTCCTGTGACTTGACCCAAGCACCCATTGGGAGCCCAGTACCAAATTCCGCATGTAGTAGGCCAGGCCTCTAGTATCTAACATCCAGGTAAAATTGGAACATTTAACAGACACTGTTTCAGAATACGGAAGTTTGGATGTTTTTCCTGCAGAAGCTTCTAGGTTGTTAGGGTGAGTAATGCTGGCCAAACTGTTTGCTTGGTCATCTCGAGGATAAGTAACCCCAGATTGTGATTTAATTGATTGGATTAACATGGTTTGTTGCAACTTTAACCGGTTATCACAAATCAATTGCAAATGGCCGTACTGCTGGATCTTGACATCTTTGCACCGAAACCTGTAGCCTAGAGTAAATATTTGATTGTCTTGGCTGCCATGTGGGGTCCAGCTGCCAGATTTCCTCTAGGGATCATATAACAGCATTTGAAAGTCCCTACGCTGAACAGGTGGGATTTTAAAAAAGTGTCCATGTTTTCAGAATCTTCACTACTGTCAATACAACCCCAAAATCAGCCATATTTGCTCATTCACAGAGTTCCCCTCACCTGCCTGGACCCTGTTTGACTGCTCCGGAAAACTTTGCTTAAGCAAACAGGAGTTGAACAGTCCCCCCATCACACATAGCTTTCTATAGCGATGATTGGTCTGACAGCTTCAGTATTAACCCTTCCTTACTGATACCTGCTTGCAATGATTTTGTTTTTTTTTTTATTGAATAACCTGCACTTCCCAGGATAAATACATGAGTTTTGCCAGTTGAATTAAGCCGGTAAATAGCCATAATGCCATAATGGGGAAGATTCAAATGGCTGGCTTTGGGCTTAAAAGGAAATATTAAAACACACAATGCAATATGGGTTCCAAACCCCCATTGCCAGTAAGAGCGCCCAAGGGTCCCAGCACATGGGGTTAAATTTACCCAGGGACATCTTCATGACAGTTCATGATTCTAGCTCCGCCACAGCTCATCGTTCCATTGGTAGGCCAGAGCTGAAAGAGGGGACAGAGTTGAATTGTTTCCTGGACTGGAAATTTCCAATTAAAGGAGAACCTAAACTTAAGATTTTTACCATCAAAAAAATATGGAACAACATTTCCTAAAAAACACCACTACACTGTAAAATACCTTCAGTATTCCATAATAGCATTAAAGCACACTCTAACCCCCTAAAGACCTGGATGGAAATTACTGTATGCATGTCAGTGACTGCCACACCCATGACTCAGTCACATTCACAATCTGTTCCTGTGAAGATTGGGCTAAAGGCTCTAGTGGGTGTGCCAACTGTACAGGTTCCTGCAGTAATTTTCGAGACGTCATGTAAGAAAATAATGGTCAAGTGACCACACTGTGTGTTAATAGGATAACTTGGGACATTAAACACACAGACTCATGTTCAGAAAGGTAAATTTCCCAACAACAATACTCCAAATGAATGGTGAAGACAGTTACTGCTGTTATGTTAAAGGGCTGTCCACCCTAATCAGAACCTTTGCCCTATAAAGAACCAGTGCCCCCAGCCCCAACCAGATAAATAAATAATTTGAGAAAGTCCCCAGTTCTTCACTTACTTCCCTCTCCTCCTCCGACGCCCGGCCTTCTGCTTGCGAGACACTGCAAGCAGGGGGCTAGGACCAGCACACGACGTCCGTGAAAAAACAAAATGGCTGGAGAGGCAAGCCATCAACGGACCGCGGCTGCCGGCTTTCAGATGCCGGGTTTGAAGAGAGGGAAGGTAAGTTACGAGTTCTGGGACTTATCTTAAAAAATTTTTTGTTGCGGTTGGGGCTGGGGGACATATTCTATTAATGGGCAAGGGGTTTTATTGGTAGGGTGGAGGGAATAGCCAAAGGTGAGAGGGAGATGGAGGGAGGAGGGAGAGGGGGGGAGAAGGGCTGCAGTAGCCATCCAAACTTCTCCCGAGGCAGGTAAGAGGCAGAGTCTATATGGACTTGCTATCCTCCTGGGGGCAGTTTTTTGAGGCTCTTTGGGGGTGGGGGGACTACAGGAGAAACCTTTAGAGAATGCTGGATGTGTAGGTAAGGGATTTTACTACACTAAAGGTGGGCCCGATGTGAGTGGTGGGGATTATAGTTTTTGGGGTTGACATGACCCTTAAGGTTGTACTTCTTCTGATTCATGTGTTTCTGAGGCTTTAGTGTCCCCTTTAAAAGCTTCTGCCTAATTAAAGGTAAACTCAGCAGCTGGTATATGTCTCTTACCGATTGAATAGTCATTACTATACTGAAAAAAATCTTATTTTAACATGACCACAATAGAAAATATAATTCTT
The DNA here is from genome assembly GCA_019447015.1 of Hymenochirus boettgeri. Taxonomy (NCBI): domain Eukaryota; kingdom Metazoa; phylum Chordata; class Amphibia; order Anura; family Pipidae; genus Hymenochirus; species Hymenochirus boettgeri. Next base: position 31,635,859 of record CM033471.1, on the reverse strand, counting down.
TCCATCAATCCATTTGTTTTTGTTTGATCTGTTCCACGTATTTTCATTTGATATCCAATCCCCATCTATCATTTTAAACTGTCAATCCAGTGCCATATATTTATCATAAACTCTGCAGCTGTGAGCATGTTTTACGTAGCTGGTAATGGTGACAACCAGTACAATTGACATTTGTATGTCCTGTTGCGAGTTTTTTGAACCGCCGGTATGTGGGAAATTCCACTCTCTCGTTGTTGGCTCATAGTGAACTGAGCCTGCTTGTCACTCATAAGTCGGGTCGATGGCAGGAGGGGGAACTGGAAAAAGAGGGGAGGGGGTACCGGAGCCTGAACAAAACAATTACCTGAGATTGAAAGCAATGCACCTATACCAACACCGCGATATTATTTATAGATAACATGAGGAAACATCATTTTTAAGTATAGTTGCCCTTTAATGGGGAGAGGGTTGTTTTTTTAAACAATATTGCTTTTTTAAATGTCCCCTATAAGAATAATTATAAATTTCGCTTTTAAAGAATCTTAAGCTTATGAGGTAACCTCTAAAATCAACAGCAATGGAGGGAAATGTAATGCTGAAGGTTTCTTGGTCTTTCCTGATATCTGCAGCCTTATGTTTACTGAGTAACAATTGGTTTCTCACTGCTCAGGTTATGGCCAGGTCAGCCATTAGCTGTGTGCAATATAAAATGCTGCTTTGTGGATGTAAGAGACTCAGCAATCCTTTATATTCTGAATTCGGCTCTATTCCAGCCTTTCCCATTTCCAAAAGTAACAAAAACCTCAAGATATATTTTTAAAAATTGGCGCCCCAAACTGCAAGGGTGACATTACTTTCCTATATACCCCTGTCACATGACTTTACCCCCTGTAATCATGACTTACCCTTTTATCCAGGACGAACTACGTCGAGCCATTTATATCTACGGTACCATAATTACCCAACTTGGCTTAAAGCCAGAAAAATGAGCGTTACCCAGTGTACGACTAATCACTCAAAGATATACACACTGTGGAACTCAGCAGTTAATTCTCAGCCTAAGGACGATGCATAGGGAGCTAACTAATTAAATTGAGATTTAAATGATTCTGCTTGTGCCAACCACAAAAAAAAATAAAAATATGGTGAGCCCTATCGGTGATCAGTTTCCCAAAAACAGAACCACACTCTCTATCCCACCACCGGTAATTCTGCAGTGTCCCAATGCCACCTACTAATGTTATCACCACGATAGCCCACTCCGTATCCGGGCTTCCTTCCATTATTTCCACCTGCTCTTCTTATAACGTGTTCTATAACATGAATGTTTCAAATCCAGCAGTAACGTGTCCTTTCTGCCACTATCCCTTTACTGTACAGCGTCTACACTCCTATATACAAGATTTGTGAGACCGTACCTTCAGTAATGGCCCTTTTACTACTTTATTACTCATGAAATGAACAACGGCTTCTTCTACAGTAACAAAAGACATGTCATCAATTGGAGAAGAAGGGAGGGGAAGTCATCAGATGTTTTTCTATTAGACTCAAGACACTATATGAGAAACTATAATGTGCATTTGCTTGTGACTCTTTTGAACCGGACCAGAGCATCCCATTATCTGGTGGGAGATCGATTGGCTGCAGTCTCGACTGTTCAGCGCAATTAAAGGGCATGTCCACTCCCCTATCAAAATTTTAAACCCCCAAACCAGCAACTCCCCCAAAAAACTAATATTTTTCATACTTACCCTTAGCTTTCTCATTGCATACTCCTGATAAACAATTTATATATATATATACCTTGATATATATTACCTTGAAGTCCCCTGGTCACTCACACTCATTATATAGTAGTATAGGCCATATATAGTAGAAATGCACCCCTACTGTAAATTAGAAGGATATTAGAAGTCACTGAGTTCATGCCGCAGGCCGAGTGCCTTTTATACAGGGCGCGGAACCCGAGTGACTTCTAATATCTGAATATATTATTGTAGGCGGTGCATTATTTTAGTATAATCCACCCCTCAATCAATCCGGCTCTGTGCAGGATGGGGGGGAGGGATAGAAAACACGTCATTTATTGAGAGAGGGAAGTGAGCCAACAAGTGCGCCCAATTATAGGAAATAATCATACTGCTGGGTCCATTGGGATCCATTATGGGGGTGGATTATAGCTTAACAAGCTCTTCATTGGCTCGCAAGCCTTAAAGAGGAGGCTATCGTTGTGAGTTATCGTCCCTGAATGATGGCTTGTGTGATAGGACCCTTAGATTATATGCTCTACGGGGTAGGACCTGCTAAAGACCTACACAATGTTCACTATATGATACAATAGAACTACATGGAATCGAAACAAACCGTACAATGCTAATACCATTCATCGACTGATAACAATAATGTTAAAATCAGCCTTCACTGTGAAAATAAAGATCCCTCTTCTACCAAATTCTAACCCATTGCCCCATTTCTGCCTTTATTTGTTTATCCCCCGGTCTCATTCATTCTCACACAGCCGGCGTAACAGTTTTCTATGTATCTACATGTCAGAACCTTTGCTGTACCTGATAAAAAGCGGGAGTTTTCATTTTTATTTCTCTTAGTAGACTGACACAGTCAGGGGGGTCCTAGCTCCGCATCCAGTGCGTCGTCCCTAGTCTTAGCTTCAGCTTCAAGGGTATGAGCCAAGATTCTAGCAGGGCAAAGCTCAGCCGAGCATGAAAGCGCAGTGATTCAACATGAAGTCAATTAGACTTCGGACATAATGGTTGGTTGTGTGTGTATGTGTGAGATAGACAGCGCCTGGTGGGTGACTGGAATACTAGTACGAGTCTCCCAGACTGTAGGGAGAGGAAAACTACGAGCCTCTTGGAAAATGACACAAGAATTCCAGTGCATGTAGTCTGAAATTGATAAACTCTAGAGGAGTGTGTTCCGTGTTATTTACATGCCTTGGATACAGACAAAGAATTTTCCACCGAACATTAGGTTTTCAGCTAATCAAAGGATACAAAAACAAACAGCAACAGGCAAAAATATTCCGTGGACTGAATTCTAAAATCGAAGAATTAACACCATATACACTATGCAAAGCATTAACAGCTAAACATTGCTTCAGTCCCACGTATCTCTCCAGGAGTCCCGGTCTACAATCATTGCCCAGTAGGGTCATCATTCATCTCGATGATAACATAAGGAACTGGACGGTTGTCACTAGATTAAAGTAAAGGGACAAGATTTTTCACAGTTTTATTTATTTTCATTTCCCTAATTTCACAAAGATATGGGACAAAATTCCGTGATCAATGTCTCCACTTAAGAAGCATCATTGTGTATGATCTCCACATATAGCAGTTCCTATGAGTGATATTTTACTGAATTGCAGAAGAAACAAAGGAACCTAAGAGAGACCCCAAACAAAAACAGTAAAAAGACATGACACTCTATGATGGTGCCCAGGGGGATTGAACCCATGATCCAAGCTCGCAACACATCAGCTCTAAGCACTGAGAAGCAGAATTATCCTACATAAAGTAGCTGACAAAGCGGGTAAAATTATTTAATGTCCCACTTTTAGTTGTACCTACCATGCTGATGTGGATGTGCTGATGTAACTTTAGGTAAGGTTAAAAGAGGGGGATGTAAAGTTTGGACTAGATGGACGTATATACAGTATTTATTCAACCCTTAATACTAATAACTGTTAGACAGCCTTATGGGTAGGGTTATAAAGGTTTGGACTAGATGGACATATACAGTATTTATTCAACCCTTTAATATATATAATACTGTTAGACAGGCATTATGGGTAGGGTATAAGGTTGGACTAGATAGAATATATACAGTGTTATTCAACCCTTTAATACTATGTAACTGTTAGACAGACATTATGGGTAGGTATAAAGGTTGGACTAGATGGACGTTTGTCTTTTATTCAGTCTCCAATACTATGTTACTATGTAACTGTTAACAGACATTATGGTAGGGTTATAAAGGTTGGACTAGAATGGACGTATGTCTTTACAACACTCCAAACTCATATTACTATTAACTGTTAGACAGACATTATAAGTAGGGTATAAAGGTGTGACTAGAGGACGTATGTTTTACAACCTCCAATACTATGTTACTATGTAAACTGTTGTACAGACATTATGGGTAGGGTATAAGGTTGGAGATGGATGTATGTCTTTATCAACATCCACTACTATGATACTATGTAACTGTTATCAGACATTTATGGGGAGGGTATAAAGTTGGACTAGATGGACGTAGTCTCTTATACAACCTCCAATACTATGTTACTATGTAACTGTTATATAGACATTATGGGTAGGGTATAAAGGTTGGATTAGATGGACGTATGTCTTTATTCAACCTCATTACTATGTTACAGTAATTCTAACAATGGACATTTTAGCTACACCCTTAATATGCACACCCATTCAGAAATCTGACCAGTTCCCACCATAAAGTACAACCTTTGCCTTCATCCTTTTCAGTATGCAGATCTTCAGCTGTAAAACTGTACAGTGATAGGTATTGTGAGAGACATATTTTCCATGTTACCTCAAGTACTTATCAACCTACATGAAAGTCATTGTGAGTCTGTAGATCGGATTAACCTTTTCTCCAACCAACTAAAAATCTCTATATAATACCAATTCCTATTGATACTGCATTATTGTTATGAACTCACACATTAGCAGATTGATACTCGTTAATACACTGTTAAAAACGAGTTCACAACATTTCCAGAGTAGCTTACTTAGAAATCGCTTACTAGACATGCTTCTTTAGGAAAAGTTTTTTCACAAGGGAATTCTTTTGATGGTATTGACTTACCAATATAACCTAAAGGGGTTTTCACATGAGTAGGGCTAGACCACACTTACCCATTTTAACAAGCGATCCAATCGCGACAGAGACCTAATAATTGGACTGGCCACACTATGTGTGCTGGGGCCCTTCAATGATCAGAGCTCATGCGATCACCATTTTTGGTGCATGAAGTGCGTCGCAACACTCGCGATCAGTGTGGCCTTGGTGAATGTTGAAAAACAAGGTAACTACTGTATCGTTTAGAAAATATTAGTCATTTAGTATAGTAGAATTGGTACTTGACACATACTTTAATTATTTGAGACGAACGGAAAATTTTTAAAATTCTGTTTCCGAATTGAAACCAGGTATCATCACTAACAATTACTATAATTAAGGACAGATTGCAGGGAGATGCATGTAATTTTGGAGAGCTGCCATTAAACAGGGAGAGATCCTGGACTTCAGGGAAGGTGGGAGGTTCCTAACTAGCAATAGCCAATTTTACCCTCTAAAAACCACAGCCATTTTGGAGAAATCATTTGTAATTCTAGAGGCTAATGACACCTCTGATTTCTGCAGCCTTCCTTCCTAGCGAGCCATGATTGTTTTTCTGACTGCACATGTCTTGATTACAGAGAGATCATAGAAAGCTCAGCCAGTAGTTTCTGTGAAGTTCTGGAAAAGGTTGACATGGGAGGGCAACTATAAAACTTACAAACATGTGCAAATGTGTATAAGTTCCAGGAAACTCTGGTAGGAACCGAGTTCGCAGCCGAACTTAGCGAGTTGTTATCGATAATTATCGAATTAGAAAGTCGAACGATCTTCAAATCGTTTATGGGAAAATTATGAATGTTCAAATGTTTATGGGATAATCATCGAAAAAGGAATGCGGGAGCTCTAAGAACATGTTCCCCAAGACCATTTCCCAGGTCCCACAGCCATTTACATTAAGTTACCATTGATATTTTAATTGTATTTCATTCGAACTTTTCAAACTATTTGACTCCCATTGACTTTAATTCCCTAGATGTAGTGTTTACTAACCTCCTTGAATTCAGTGATACCCTTGACTTTACTGCTCATAACCTAAAAGCAGTCTGGTTACCCTCAAATTCAGAGTAACCCTTGACTTTAAACGCTCCATACCCCTCGAATGTGGCGTGCGGTTACCCTCGAATTCAGCAGTAACCCTTGACTTTAGTGCTCCATTTCCCTCCAATGTGACGTTCGGTTACCCTCGAATTCAGCAGTAAACCTGACTTTAGTGCTCCATATCCCTCCAATGTGGCGTTCGGTTACCCTCGAATTCAGCAGTAACCCTTGACTTTAGTGCTCCATATCCCTCGAATGTGGCGTGCGGTTACCCTTGAATTCAGCAGTAATCCTTGACTTTAGTGCTCCGTATCCCTCGAATGTGGCGTGCGGTTACCCTCGAATTCAGCAGTAACCCTTGACTTTAGTGCTCCATATCCCTCGAATGTGGCGTGCGGTTACCCTAGAATTCAGCAGTAACCCTGACTTTAGTGCTCCATATCCCTCCAAAGTGGCATTCGGTTAGCCTCGAATTCAGCAGTAACCCTTGACTTTAGTGCTCCATTTCCCTCCAAAGTGGCATTCGGTTAGCCTCGAATTCACAGTAAACCCTTGACTTTGTGCTTCCATTTCCTCCAAAGTGGCATTCGGTTAGCCTCGAATTCAGCAGTAACCCTTGACTTTAGTGCTCCATTTCCCTCCAAAGTGGATTCGGTATTAGCTCGAATTCAGCAGTAACCCTTGACTTTAGTGCTCCATATCCCTCCAATGTGGCGTGCGGTTTACCCTCGAATTCGCGTAACCCTTGACTTTAGTGCTCCATATCCCTCCAATGTGGCGTTCGGTTACCCTCGAATTCAACAGTAACCCTTGACTTTAGTGTCCATCTCCCTCCAATGTGGTGTTCGGTTACCCTCGCAATTCAGCAGTAACCCTTGACTTAATGCTCCATATCCCTCCAATGTGGCGTGCGGTTAGCCTCGAATTCAGCAGTAACCCTTGACTTTATGCTCATTTCCCTCCAATGTGGCATTCGGTTACCCTCGAATTCAGCAGTAACCCTGACTTTAGTGCTCCATATCCCTCCAATGTGGCATTCGGTTACCCTCGAATTCACAGTAACCGTGACTTTAATGCTCCAATCCCTCCAATGTGGCGTTCGGTTTAGCCTCGATTCAGCAGTAACCCTGGACTTTAGTGCCCCATATCCTCCATGTGGCGTTCGGTTACCCTCGAATTCAACAGTAACCCGTGACTTTAATGCTCCATATCCCTCCAATGTGGCGTTCGGTTAGCCTCGAATTCAGCAGTAACCCTTGACTTTAGTGCTCCATATCCCCCCCAATGTGGCGTTCGGTTACCCCAATTCAACAGTAACCCGTGACTTTTATGCTCCATATCCCTCCAATGTGGCGTTCGGTTAGCCTCGAATTCAGCAGTAACCTTGGACTTTAGTGCTCCATATCCCTCCAAATAGGCATTCGGTTAGCCTCGAATTCAGCAGTAACCCTTGATTTAGATGCTCCATATCCCTCCAATGTGGTGTTCGGTTACCCTCGAATTCAGCAGTAACCCTTGACTTTAATGCTCCATATCCCTCCAATGTGGCGTTCGGTTAGCCTCGAATTCAGCAGTAACCCTGACTTTAGTGCTCCCATCCCTCCAATGGTGGGCGGTTAGCCTCGAATTCAGCAGTAACCCTGACTTTAGTGCTCCATTTCCCTCCAATGTGGCATTCGGTTAGCCTCGAATTGCAGCAAGTAACCTTGACTTTAGTGCTCCATATCCCTCCAATGTGGCATTCGGTTAGCCTCAAATTCAGCAGTAACCCTTGACTTTAGTGCTCCATTTCCCTCCTGACTTTAGTGCTCCGTATCCCTCCAATGCGCTGATCTATAACCCTTAAAACCCTCTAATGTGTTGTTCATTAACCCTCGAATTCGATGATCTATTTCGGTAACCCTGGAAAATTCAATGTAGAAGCTCTAAAATAGCCCAATCTTGGGGAAAGTTAGTATTTAAACATGTTCTGGATAATATGCAATGTTTCCCCGACCATTTCCTGCACTTTCCCAGGTCCCGCAAGGCCATTTACCGTAAAGTTACCGCTGTGAGTTTTTTAACCGTATTTTATAGAAATTTTTCAACTATTTTCCCCATTGACTTTAAAGCACAGGTAGTAAACAGCTTTTTCTTCCTCTCTTTTACTAAATTTCGGATGTTTTGAAAAGGAACCGAGCTCTAGGGTAAGTTGGCAGCACAATCGGTCTGGGGGAGCGGGCGGTGCTATGGGGCCTCTGTTATGGCTTAAACAAGCACGGCAAAGAAGTAGAAATATAATACCATAGAGGTATTAAGATACTGGGGTATGTCCAATTCACGCTCGGTTGTGCGAATACCGGACAACTCAATCAAATAGATGCTTGTCGTCAACAGAGAAGACAGCAACGGCAAGTTTTATTTGGTGGCTCTGCAGCTGCCTTCGTGTTGTTTAAAATGAACACAAGGCAGGATCGTGTTCAACACTGAGCCCTCATCTCTGCTGAAAAGAAATTTAAAGAATAGAGGCCAAAGAAGTCCCGGGATGTTCAAATAAGGGTTCAGGTGTCATAACTATTAGGGGAGCAGACCCTTCATTCAGGTGGCTCTGGGAGCCAGGGGGGCAACCTCAGATACAACCCTCCCCATAACAACCACTATAAATGAAGCAGGGGGAGAGGGGCTCATCATAGTTTGCTGGGGGCCCAGTGTTCCCTGTTACTACTACTCCACTGGTTTATTTAGTCTAGTGTGTCTTCTATTCTTTCTTTATTAAACCTAGTGGATCTTGCACCGCCAAAATATTCATCTCTTGGTGTGCAGTTGCAAGTTGGTGATAAAATAAGGGGGCAGTAGGCAAGCTGTTCACAGCTTGCTCATGTGATTGCCGTCTGCTTGGAGGGTGATATATTTACGGCAAGGTTAAACTTACATAATGGAAATATTTCATTGTCACGCTGTAACCATTTTGTTTGTATTGTTCTGGCGGGCCCCCTATTTCTTTAGGAGCCAATCAAAACTATCCTATCTTACTTTCGCTGTCAATCTGGTACCGAATATTATTATCGCAGTGATATCGCTTTCTGTGGTGGACAGTTTTTTTGCTGTAGCTGGAATGGTGACAGCAATGTTTTTGACATAAAGGTAGCTGTCATGCTGGTGTGTTGTTTTTTGACAGGTTGATATGAGGAAATTCCCTCTCCCAGTTCTGCTTCAAGTGATTACTGAGCTGCTTACGAATGTAAGTTGAAACTTACCCGACCATCTTGCTCTTCTCTTCTCCCTGTGCCCTGACAGGTCCCAACGGACTCTGTTTCTATGTTATCTCTTTTAACCTCAGTTTCTTCAATTAAAACGTTCAGAGCCCGGAACTAAGGTAAGGTACTACCCCGACCTCTTGCTCTATGCCGCATAGTCTGAAGGCATCCCAACGGACTCTGTATTCTATGTCATGCTCTTTTACCTCCCAGTTCTTCATTAATGTTCAGAGCAGAACGAAGGTAAGGTTACTTACCCGACCTCTTGCTCTACTGCCGCATAGTCTGACAGTCCCAACGACCTGTATTCTATGCGCATGCTCTTTATACCTCCATTCTTCAATTAAATGTTCAAGGGAGCCAGGAACTAAGGTAGGTACTACCCGACCTCTTGCTCTACTGCCGCATAGCTGACATGGTCCCAACGGACTCTGTATTCTATGCGCATCTCTTTACCTCCAGTTCTTCATTAATGTTCAGGAGCCAGGACCGAAGTAAGGTACTTACCCTACCTCTTGCTCTACTGCCACTGCCGCATAGTCTGACAGGTCCCAACGGACTCTGTATTCTTGCGCATGCTCTTTTTAACCTCCCTTTCGTCAATTGAAATTTTCAGGAGCCATAACGAAGTTAAGGTCTACCCGACCTCTGGCTCTACTGACGTGCCGCATAGTCTGACAGGGTCCCCACGGACTCTGTATTCTATGTGCATGGCTCTTTTACCCTCCATTTTCTTCAATTTAAAGTTCAGTAGTCCGAACGAGGGTAAGGTACATGACCCAAGTCCGGGTCTTGCTGTCTACATCTGCCCGATAGTCTGACAGGTCCCACAACGGTCTGATTCTATGTGCAATGCTCTTTTACTTCCAGTTCTTCAATGACTGAATGAGAATTTTACCAGTGAGTTAAAAACCATTAAGAAATGTTGTGCTGCGGTAGAATACCTTCCATCCAGGTGCAATGGATGGTTAAAACGAAGTTTTGGGCTATAATTCGCATTGTAAAGGCAGGGACAGAGCATTGTATTTAGGATCTGGGTCAGTAGTTTCATAAATAGACAGGATTCCTTATTTAGCTTTATCATTACAGGGTGAAGGGAAACTGCAGGGCCTCTGTCCCCCCTACATAACTTTCCAATAACCCCCCAACACATCACACACCAACACCCTCCCTTCCGCCTGGCACCAGTCAAGTCAGCTATGGGAATGAGAAATGTGCATTACAATGCTAGCTGGTTGATATACTGGGTCCCCTTTGCCCCTGAAACCACTATCCTTTGTATGTATAATTTTATATTTAGCGCCACTTGGGTACCCAGTGCTGTACATTATAAAATACATAGAATATATATACACTGTATAATATTAGCAGCAGTGTGCCTGGAGGAAGGCTTACAATCTATTTTTTATGTGCCTGAAGTATTAAAATAAGCGCTGGAAAGTTGTACCTAGTTTCATGATCCGAGCTGTCAGATTTTTATGAATAACCTCTGAATCAACCTCTCCTAATTGTAGTTGGCTTTTATATGCGCAATGATAAATTAACAATGCATCTAATGATTCTACTGTCCCGGTTTTATGGATTACAATATGGGCTGTTGGCACTGATAAGATTAAACATGGATAGCATGGTGACTTGACTCAGGTGAATGCCTGCTATGGATGACAGGCTAAGACTGGTGCGTGCTTCTTACAGTATAAAAGATGAAACTGTTATATAATAAGATGACATCACTGTATCATGTATACTCACTAGCTATATAACTAATGCATTATACATTAATAATCATTATTGTAAATTATAAGTATATTAGAAACCGCTAAGGTATACATGCAGGCAGAATTACACATTTCAATTTCTACTTAAGGTCACACTATAGCCGGACAGCAACAGGGCCAATAGTCCACTACTGCAGCACAGGATCTCCAAAAAAAATATAGATCACATTGTCTCTGAAAATGATTGCACACCGGACCATGTGGTCACCCACTCATAATCTTCACGCTCTAATGGATCTCAAGTGGCTAGCCCGCCCGCTGTACCGTTTCTAGATGGACAGTTTCCTTTCTTTTAGGAGGCATTTGGGAAGTACACAATGTTTTAATGTTAATAGCTAATAGTAATACAGTAAAGTGCCATTAATTTTTATTTATTTTCTAATAAATGGCGCCATCTAATGGTCATAAGATCTAAGGTTTAACAGTTTTTTTTTAACAGTATTTTTAATTTACAAAAAGCTAGGAGTTTGCAGAACTGTCCTTGTTGTATACGGACAAACCGTGGGCGTAACAGCGGGGGGATACGGACAGTAGGAGGGTCCGCCACAAGCCCCTCTTACCTGTTTAAAAATAGCTGACTGCGCATATGAATGAACATACGCACAATCAGCTGTTTAAAGACCGAACACGAACGTCTGGACCAAATGGAGTTCGGGTCCAGTCTTTTAAACAGATGATCACGCGTATCTTTCATTCATCCGCAATTCAGCTGATTACAAAACAGCTGATTGTGTGGAGAGGGATGGGTCGAGGGGCCCGGCCGTCCAATCTTGGTGGGGGCCAGGGTCCCTGCAGATCAGTTCAGTAGGTTTCGTTCGCACTACAAAATGCAAAAAACTAAAAATCTCAGAAAACCAGGGAAGTGTGGCCTAGACCCCCGCTGTCCCGTTCTAGGTTGACAGCTCTTTTTGGGGGCATTGGGAGGTACGTTTCGCCGTTCGTCATGGGTGTTTGCCGGCGCTCGTGTGAACATCGCAGGTGTGTACGAACCTTTATCTTCAAAGAGCCACACCCGCCTGCCCCAGTATTCACTGTCTCTATGCACTGATTACTTTCTAACAGATATCTACACACTAATTGGAAAGTTGCTTGTTAACCTGCAGTTTATGTTCTACCAGCCAGCGGGATTTGCCTTCCTGGGGCAAAACAAAATATTCAGCTGGTTTTAATGCTGTGTTTTTAGAGGATGTTTAGAAGTCACGGCTTCAAATCATAAGAAGTAGTGTCACACAGCTATCACTGCACCTGATGAAGAACCAGTAAGGCTGAAACTGTTGTGCCACATCACCAATAATAATCACTGAAGCACTAAAAAATTTGGTTCTTGTGTGACCTACTTCTTTTGATTATCAAGTTTGAGGATTGGTATCGGCCCTCTTCCCATGGTTAAGTCTGTTTATTAATCCCCTGCTCTTACTTTAACAATGTACATGAACAAAATGTATTCCACAGCTTTGTTTTTTTATTTACAGTACCATCATCGTAAATTGCCAACAGCTTTCCTGGGGCAATACCAAATAGTCACTGATTTTACTGACTTTATTCCTAGCAAAAAGTGTGCTCTGCATGTCTATAGTGGCTCACCTGCTAAGTGCTTGTTTTGAGAACAAAAATCCATAGGTCACAGGTTAAAATCCCCCAGACTTTTTTAACAATGTAGTAACAAAAAAGTTACGTCTTACCTACTGCGATCCCGCAATGCTTAAAACGTAAGCATTAAGCAATGCTTAATGCATTGCAGTATCTCGGTCAGGTAGATGATTAATTTTTGGGGTTCTGCTCGGCCCATACGCCTCAGTAGTAAATGCAAAATACAAAATTGTTGTCCTAATCTTAACAAAGCCTACTACATAGGCTATGCCATGTTTACAAAAATATTTTTTGGAATGGCGAGGCCAGCACTCAAATTAACTTCAAACCCACATCTAAACCCACTCTTAACCAATGGGTAGCATGTTTTTTGCATTAATTCAGGGCAAAAATGGTATATATGCATCGGCCCACCTATAAGCTGTATGGGACAGCAGTAGAAAACTCTCCTTTAGAAAGTTCAATTCACCAGCCTTTATTTTTTATTCAAATGTTAAAATTTTCAGGGTTATTCAATAAAGTTTTTATCGTTTAAAATGGTGTCTAATTTTGCCCCAACCATCAGATGTTAGCTTTCAAATGTTAAATGATATCTGATGGTTGGGGCAAAATTAGCACCATTTTAAACGATAAGAACTTTATTGAATCTCCCTGCTTGTTTTCCTCCATGGCTAGCTAAGAAAATAATGCAAAGATTACTTTTGTATGAAAAGTAAGGTAAGTATCATTGTTAAAGGAGCATAAAAAACTGCATTGAAAGCCATGTTCTGTGTCAGAAAAAGGGATGCTCTCTGAGCTGTAACATGAATTGTCGTCAGCTTCTTGGTAGCCAATCTGCAGCTTCCTGTGAAGTATACTGCATACACTTGCCTGGGTATGTCTAGCTAAGGTGGATGATGGGAGCCAACTCTTAGTACGCACAAGTTAATTCTAAATTACCCAGCTGCCACCAAAGGGGAGACACAGCTTTTTGTGTCTTTGTGAATGTGCACTTTTGGTGCAATGCTGTCTGGAGAATTTAATTTCCCTTTAAAACTGATTTAAAATAACCTCAGACTCAGGGATACAACATATGCACAAAACTGGGCACAAAACTGACACACATAACTTACACCTCTACATACCCCAATATCCAAACTGTGATGCAGGGGCTGTTTTTAGGCATAAGCCACCTAGGCAAAGTCTAGGGCGCCTATATTAAACCAGGGCACCCAGTGTTCTCCCTGTCTGCTTTTATTTTCAGTTTCAGAACTGCTCTCCTTGTTCTGCTGCTGTAATTTGCAACATTGTATCTAGTACAGAGCCTGAACTCCACACACACTCTACTTGGATACAATGTTGCAAATGAACTGAAGGTGAAGAGGGAGGGGAACGATGAGCCCAGCTAATAGTACTGAGGAGAACAGCTATAAATGGCAGGTAAAAGCAGGGGCACTTCTAGGTTTTCTGCTGCCTGACCAAACTTTGAATGCCGTCCTTGATTATTTCCAGACATGCTGCGGAAGCCGCTGTTTTAAAGTGGTGATTCTTTCAGCAGGCCCTACTAACCCAACTAGTCTAACCTTTCCCTAACAAACAAAACTAAGCCTAACCTAATATATAAAATTATTTTAACAACATCATATCAGTTAACAAGGAAATTGCTTTTTTTCTTGACCGTCGGAAAAAAAAAAAATCCCCACCACTGCCTGTCTGCCGCCTTTCCTTCTTCAGTGCAGGGTGGCCCCGCCTGAGACAATGTCTCATTCTGCCCTGATGGTAGAAGTGGCCCTGCCACAATGCGAATAGAAACAAAATGGGTACCCGCACACACACACAAGAAGCCGTGAAAGGGTCCTTTCCCCATTTATATTCAGTGATAACATTTCAGGGGACCTAGCCACCGTGTACCTACCTAGCAGTCATGTTATCTTTTATTATGTTAATTATAACGCTAGTGGCACCACACAGATAGCTTGGGTGTTCTCTCACCAACGTCCAATTAATATATATATAATATTATATATATATAATATATATATATATATCAGATGTTCTCATGAGTTTGTCAGCCCCTCCATTCCACGAGCCCAGACTCTGGTGCCCCCCCACAAGATTGGAGGCTGGGCCCCTTGACCCCTCCACAGAAATCCATGCTTAGCTATTTAAACCACCGCTGTTGAGAGTATGAATAAAGATCACTGTTTAAAGACTGGAAACCGACTTCCGGTTTGGTTCCGGTCTTTTAAACAGCGATTGTGCTTATCTTTACTTCATACACGCGATCATCGGTTTAAAAACACTGATCGTGGGTCCTCTTACCTGCCGGACCCGCAGCCACCGCAGGGACCATTATAGTTATGCCCTGGTCACCAGACAGTGTTGTCAGCCCTCCAGTTTTGGTGTAGGTGCAGTGCTTATTGAAGTATAAAGGTAGGGGCGTGCATCCAGGCCACAGCATACAAAACATAGATTGGGGAACAGTATCCCTGCAGCATTCCTTGCCAATGAAGATGTTTGGAAACTACAACTCCCAGCAACTAAAGCATGCGTGGAGTTGTATTTCCTAACATCTGGAGTGGCAAGAATTGGGGGCTAGTGTGTGGGATTCCTCTCCATTTAAAGGGCAACTAATGCCATAAACAATATAGATGCAGGAGGATGGTATCTATTGTTTTAAAAATTTCCTTTTGATTCTATATTGTTTTGAGGCTTTAGTTGCCCTTTAAATGGACAGCAGAATTGCCATACAAAAGTCCTACAGTACTAGCCATACTGGGAGTTTGTTCTGTACTGTATGGGAATTCTTGCTGTCCATTTAAAGGGCAACTAAAGCCTCAAAACAATACAGAATCAGAAGGCATAGTGGTCCATCATGTCTCGACTTATACTCGAGTCAATCAGTTTTACACATTTTTTTAGGTAAATTGGTACCCACTCGGCTTATACTCGGGTCGTCTTATACTCGAGTATATATCGGTAGGTTGTATGTGTCCAATGAATGTGCTCAGATGTAAGCTCTTCGGGGCAGGGCCTGATGTGAATGTTACATGTAATTGTAAGCGTATAAAATCCACAATCCGCTATAAAATCCCAATAATAATAATAGTGAAAAACGTTGGTGAAAGCAAATACTCATTTCGTCTTGTCTCCCTGGATACCCAGACCAGTATATTACACAACTGGTGTGTGAAATGGTGTTTGGTAACTGCTACATACTAATATTAAAACTCTTTAGGATAAACCAAGGACATTGGTATAGGGGTGAGGTATCTCCACAAAAAAGAAACAAACGGAAAACAAACTACACTTTACATGTTAGATGGCAAGAAAAAATATCTAATTTAAAGGGTAACTATGGTCTAAAAATGACTTTAGGTAAAATTAGGTAAGGAATTGCTTCCCTGTGTATTTTTTTGCAATTACTTTCATTTTTATTTTACATAGTTTTGAAGATTTACATTTTTATGTGTGATATGGTAGCAGCATCACCAGATCCCCTGCACTTCCTGCTTCCTGCTCTGAAACCATGTGACATCCCTCTTCTCTTTGTCTCCTTCTCATTGTGGGCCCCCATGGCCCCTCCTTGCAGTCCCCTTGAACCCCCTCTGGCCTCTCACCCACCTCCTGAAGTCACTGTAACTTGATCTCTAACTAGTTTCTTCTCTTGCTTTCGCTCCTGCACTGAGCATGTCTCCAGCACACTAGTGGCCACAATAGGTGCACAGGGGACAATTGCGCTGAGGTCAGTTTGAACACAACCGCACGCAATCACCATTTTTGGTGCGATTCGCATTCGCTCTGATCCCCGAAATTATGGGGATCGCACAACGCAACCCGAACACCACAAAGTCGTGCGCTATTGCACATGCTTAGTTGTGGCCTCGGCCTAAAGGTTTTACATTCCCTTGCTGAGAGCCCCAATACAAGCAGAAACTTAGGACAAATCTTTTGGCAAGAGTCAAAATTCACTATGAAAATAGAAATATGACGCTGGCTGCATCGGTTTCTGTGTAACATGTGCACATTTAATCAAAGGTATAGTATCACATAAAACAAGCCACAAAATGTAGTTTTCCGGGAGGTAGGAGAAATAACCTTGGTTCTTATCTAGTATCATAGGAATTGATAGTGAGCTCTCCATGCTAACAGTTCTCTGTTGTGCCACCTGCTGGTGGTACCTCACCCAGAAATTGATACATTTTATATTTCTTAAACTTGTTTTCCGATACGGATGCAATTGCATGTCCGTTTGCATTTTGGTAACGCATGCGTTTCCTAACGGAAACGAACGTCAAAATCGCATGCACAAGAATCGCGCACACAATCGATAACGCTGTGTTCAGGAAGGGGGTGGCAACGTTATCCAAATTGCTGTGCAGATGTAGGGGAATTTAAGCGGCTATTGTCTCTTTGTAACAGATAATTTTGAAATTCACCAACTGAGCGATGCTGTTCGAAATCGTACGTTAGATGCCAATTAGATTCATGCAATTTTAAAGGTATCTCCACCCAAAAATCTACCATTTTTAAGTGTTGATTTCTGTAGTGTAGGGGACCACTCCCCAACAACCCTAAATGTATGGTTTGAAGTTATAAAAGTGTCCAGAAATCAACGTACCCAACCTCATCCATGCTTATTGTACTGTCCGGAACGAGTAGCAATGGGCGACGAACTATTGCTGAGTCGTGGCTGCGGCTATTAAGTGCCCTCATCTTAAGATTTTACTTACCCGACCAGCGCTCACGGTGATGTCATCGAGCTTCCGGAACCGATTCTCCCGATCTTACATTCGACTGACATGCTGATCACAAAATCCCATTCATTTTGCGATCGCATGTCGGTCGAATGTAAGATCGGGAGAAGCAGGTTCCGGCAGGATCAAAGAACATCGGTGAGCGCTCGCGGGAAGTGAATCTTATAGTTATGGGCCCTTTAGAGAGCCGAGGGAACAAGTTCTGGTAAACTTTATTTCTAAGCACTTTTTAACCTTTGTGTTCATGGTTGGAAGGGGGTCCTCTACATTACAGCAAAGGTTTTTTATTTAAAAGATTAAACCGTGCTGATAGATCCAAGATGGAGGGGGGAGGGTAGAGAGCTCCACCGCACATGCCAGAGTCCTCCAGGAGGACAGGGAAGGGGCTGATACCGGATGACACACAGTAGGGCTCCCCACTCTTCCTTTTCTCCTTTCAGCAGCCACTGAAGGAGAGCCATATAGAGGATAGTTTCAAAGTCAAGGATTATTTGCTAAACAGCTACAACATGGAGGCCAGTGCAGTGGTGCCCAATTTCAGTTTGTGGTGGAATGGATTGTCCTTTAATGGTTCCCAACTGCATGTAACTAATGTCAATCCTGTATTGTAATGGTTTGCCATTGATCTGAACATTTTTATTGTTGATGGGGCTCAAAATGAATGAGAATACACTCCCTTGGGCACCTTCAGCAAAAAGGCATCGGGTAGTATGGCGCCCTGGGTCAGTCTGCAAGCTGTGCATCGCATATGACAAATTGGGAATCGGAAATCGTGAGGAGAAACCAATCCCCCTATTCCGCTGTATCCCACACAAAAAGCCTGACTGGAGCTGAAGTTCATAGGATTAATACATCCCTGAGGGCTTTTACCCTCTGGTGCAATTAATGCTCATTTAACACCTATTTTCCCACTATTTGGCATTTTATTGCCAAGGCTGTTCTGGAACCTCCTAATGATTGTGGTTTTTATATACCCCTGATTCTGCCAACTTAAGGTGCCCCATACATCTATAAGATTTTACTTACCCACCGAGTGCTCACCGCGATGTTCCTTTCGATCCTGCTGGAACCCTGCTCTGGCCACCTTTAAGATTCCACCACCCTGTACAAACTGTGTGAGACCGTCACAAGCCTCTAAGGGGCATACTAGAAATCAATAGCCCCATAGCAAAATTCTGAATGGGCCCCCCCATAAGATTATATATGCCATACCCCAAACAGATGATAAACAATCCCCCCCCTATGATATAATAATTAATATCAACAGTGTAGATAGATGATTGAATGACAGTTTGTGATCAGTGACAGTGACTTTTAACACCGTACATTGATACACAGTACCAGGACTTTTGTAAAGAACCCAGATTAGGACTTAGCGTTTTAGGTCCTCACCCTAGGTACTCTGCAGGATGGATCGGGGAAATGGTAAGTACATTGTCCTTTACATGTACAATCTTCACTTTGTCATATTTACAACATCTTTATATTTGTTATAAACGTTATTCTAACCTGTTTTTACATAACAGCCCCCATGAGATTAATTGACCCCTTCTCGCAGATAAGGGGAAGACGCCTCTCTGGTAAGATATTTTAATACTCGCTCTGGTAAGATATTTAACAAGCCAGGTTAAAGCTGCTGCATGGAAACAAAATAACAACTGAGTGGTTCGCACGTCCAAAGCTTTAGCAATTTTATTGTGACCACAACAACTCACATACACACGTTCGGGGGGATCGCCCCTTTTCAGTGATAAGTGCACTATGCTCAAAGAAATATAAAGACTTGTGTTGAAGCGGCATGGTCCCGTCCCCCCAACAGTTAGGGTGCGGAACCTGTTAGAGCAGGAGGTTCTGTTACAATCAGTGACATAATACATAGTGCTTAAAAACTTGTATTGATATATCACTCAATAAAATTTTTGTAAAAATGAGCAGTCCTAATAAAAACCGTCAGTCGTATATACTGTGCTATAAAGATAAAAAATCTAAATACAACACACCACTTTTACCTAAAAACCAATTGTTATCATATCTAAAAGTGTCAAGATGTCCAATAAAGGCATATGTTGTCAATCGTTACTATCTCTCCAAATCACATTTATTAAAAAGCTGATAAAGGAGTGGCAGTAGTGATCATGACAATGATAAGTAAATGGAGGATGCATAGACAATGAAAGTATAGCTTCTTACGTACAATTACTCAACGGATCCCACGACCTCCATAAAAAAGGAAAATAAGCATACTTGGGAAGAAGCAGCATACCAATGGGAATTAATAGATCATTAATACTAATAAATTTCTCTGTTGTGACACATCCCCGTGTTCCGGTTGTTATAAACATGCTTCCAAAATCACACAAGAATATGAGTAAATGCCACCAGTGTCGCAATTGGTGTCAGGGGTGGACTCTTTAACTCAACCCCTGGGATTACATTGATTCTTTCCTGCAGAGCCCCTGGTCAAAACTACAAAATTGTCCTTAAAGAGATACTACATCCATTCTTAAACGACCGTAAATTATATACCTGACGTTTAATGAATCAATTTCTATTCTAGCACTTAGACCTTGAATCTCTATACCATCCATACCACATAACAGGACTTAACCCATCATGGAGGAACTTCTTTTGGAAGTTTGTGATATGACATAAACTGGTTTTTTTTCTTCTTAATCGATTATGACAATATGCTTAAAAAAGAATTTTTTTTTAGTCCGATTTAACAAAGATTGTAATTTGCAGGTGCAAGGGACTAAGTAAGGGGTGCTAATTTTGCGCCAGCATAATGCACACCTGATTATTTGTTTGCTCTTTTTTGAAAAACTCGGTTTATTTATAAATCGCATTATTCTCAGACGCCACTGCCAACATTATGGTCAGGTTTGGTGGATGACGTGTTTTTTATTTGGGATGTGAAGAGCGGGCTGAATGACTTTGGCACTTACACCTCAATTCTGTACATTCACACTGAAATTTAACCCTCACAGCATGACTAAATATGAATTAATTATCTTGATGTTATGATCATCAACAGGAAGGAAAAGTTCTGACCTGAATCCTTACAGGCAAAAGTAACTGATATGACAACTTTATTATTGTTAGCAAGCAGCTTGCCACCTCCGAAAACGGATTAAAGGTTACCCTATAAGTCAGTCCTACTATCAGAAGAATTGTGGGTGAGGATGAAACATGTAAAATAAGAATGGGTGACTATCCTAAATTTGTACTAGTGGGTTTTATAGCAAGAGCATTTGAGAGAAGATGCACCAGAGCAACTGTCATTAAAACGCAGTGAGTTTAGATTGATGAGTTACTAAACAGAAAGAACGTTGTGAGAGCTACCTTTGGTATCCACATATAACATACTGTCTGAACAGAAATCCAGCAGATAGTTTAAGCAGCACTGGTACATCCTACAATCACCAGCAATTCGGTTCTCTATTCACTATCCCCTTTGTTTTCTTCTACAAAAGTCTAGAAACTTAGGGATGACACTAATCAAACGACTGGGGATAGGGAAAAGGTGGGAGGCATTATCTCTAGCGAACCACCTTAAAGGTACTTTCCCATGGCCGTAACTGTTCAGTCTGCATGCAATATTAAGGGAATGGTTTAACCATCCCAAGCAAAGGCTTTGACTCAACTGAAACCTTAGCCACCTGTAGGACTACTGGATTATCTACAAGTGCTAAAATGCCTCATGTGGATGGGCCTATGTAGGTAAATCCAAAGGGAAGTAGACTCAGGGTTGTGAACAAAAAGGGGATATGTCGAACTACGAGGAACCAACAAAAAGTAATGAAACCCCGATAAGTATGCATTTCCTTGAAAAAAACATAGGCGCGGCACAACTTAGGTGGCTGGTTCTGGAAGTAGTCGACAAAGATCTGAGAGAAGTAGTCGTGGACATGTTTCTGAGGAATTTTACAGAAAGTATATGCAGAAAGAAATTTTGGACTAGAAAGTTAGGACTCTGTCCCCCCATTGTTTAATAGAGAATTCAACTTATCCTTGCTTTTTGTGTAACCACACTATAATTTAATGACACTCCTTTTTCAACCACCATTGTAGCTTCTTCCTAGTATTTGTCCTTAAGTTAGACATAGCCATGATTTTTATCTTACTATAGAATCCGATGGCACGCTCCTGCCCCTAGGTATCTCAGAAGGACATTCCTCGATGATAAAGATCACACGAGTAATGATATTCTATTATTAGATTTTTACAATGGTCCAATCTAATGTAGATAGTTTTTAATATATAAGAGATACTATACAGTTCCGATGTTGGATTTGGAGATAGTCACGATTGACACATAGGCCTTTAATTTGCGACATTCTTAGCACTTAGTATTATCACAATTGTTTTTTAGGTAAAATGATGTGTATTTAGTTATTTTAATCTTATAGCACAGTAATATACCTACGACTGACGGTTTTTATTAGACCTGCTCAGGTTTTTTGAACCAAAATTATATTGAGTGATATATCAATACATAAGTTTTTAATGTCACTTCTGTATTTATGTCACTGATGTAAGAACACACTGGTCGTAAGGTTTCCGCGCCTAATTTGGGGGGAGTGACCTATTTCACACCGTCTTTATATTTCTTTGAAGCACTATTGCCTTTATCACCTGCAAGGGGTATCCCCCCCGAAACGTTGTGATTGATGTGGTGTGGTTCACAAAAATTTTCTAAAGCTTGGAGTGCACCCTCAGTTGGTATTGTGTTTCCTGCGGAGTCCGTCGGTTCCTCAAGGGAAGAACGCTATATGGTGTCTGCAACCCAGTGTTGGAGAGAGTGCACCTCATCATTGTAACTTTGCTAAAAAACGCTGCTGCAGACTTATACCAGTGACCCTGTGACTAGCCCTCGACTACTCTGAGAATCCCTATCCGCCCTCTTTCTTCCAGTCCCAACTCTCCAATTAGAACTTAGAGTAGGTGAGGAGGTGACAATCCAATGGAGGAGACATGGAAAGCAGTTCCATACTGTATATCATGCAATGCTGCAGCTGGAAGGGTTTAATGTATACTGTGCTGGCTTGAAAATATTAATAGCAGCACTCAGTAACGTGCTAGCACTAAGGGTTTAATGGCAATACTCTCCTGGGGAATGTGCCTGGCACTAAAAATGGTAATGCCAATACTCATGGAGGGATAGTGCTACACTACTGCACTTTTAAGCAAGACGGGATTTGCGTTTCTGATCATGCTAGGACACCAAAATGGCTAGAAATGGCCGCTGCTGTGATGGACCAAAACCTTTAGTAATAGAATACAGTGCCATTTAATTTATTTCCATTTAAATGCGCCATCTAATGGTCATAAGATCTAAATGGTATTCTTTAACAGGATTTTGATTTTACAAAAAGCATACGAACTGTCCTTGTGTATCTGACCCAAGAAGCAATAACACTAGTACATATATGTTTAAAAGATCAGTTACAGTAGGCTTTTTTCACCACTACAAATGCATACACAAAAAAATGCATGCAATGTTTCAGCAGTGAATATTTGACGAGGGGGTTAAAAAAATGGATACAACTGCAAAATAGTTGAATGCAGTTGAATGCATTTTATGCAGTTTTCTTTCTTCGTCCTCTTAGATTTCCACTGTTATTTCTAGACGAAATGGACCCAAATTAGAGTGTCCCGTACTCTGTAATACAAAATTACCGGTTCTAGATTACAAAGTTTGCTGAAAACTTCTGATTCCATTTTGTCTGAATCTGACAGCATTTAGACCCCAAATTAGACCCCCAAATTCGGCATCGTTTTGTGTCAAAACCACAATTATTAGGAGGAATTTCAGTTCAACATCAAAATATTTGGTCCTGCAGATGTCGCGCATTTACTTTTCTACCAGGTGTTGATGAATCACGCTCAAATTAACTATAATCCACGGGAATAAGGATTGGACAAGAGTAGTTTAGCGTATCTGAGAGTTGGTTTCTCAATTCTGGGACCAATCAGAGGTTGTGATAAAATCAGCCCATTTGTAAAAAAAGGAAGTTTGTTAATGTACCCATAAAATAATTGATTATTGGATTTTTCCAATAAAAGACACTGTTTACATCAGACGTTAAATTGCTAACTCCCTCCTCCCCCTGGGTACTTTTCCCCAACAGCTGTTATATATAACTTAGTTTCCCTCGGCTCTGTTCCCGTTCACCCCTCTGCCCACTATTAGTGACAGCCCACAATGTAAGCCAATGAAAAACCTTCTTCTATGTAGACCGTGTCTTTCCTATTGGCTACATTGTGGACTCGCAGAAGAGACCGTGAAAGCAGTGTGAAATTTAATCCTATTTACACTGTGTTAGGCAAAGTGCCCAGGGGGTGAGGACTTAGCGGATTCGGTCCTCCCTGTAGCTAACAATTCATTATTGGAAGAAGAGTGGGAAGTGAGTTAATTATCCTTTAAGAGGAGTCAGATTTGACAAATTTGACTTTGAAGCAGTTTAACTCACATTTCCGGCACATTATATAAACTGTGTTATAGCATGTGCGCGTGTTTAGGGTTCCTTAGCAGTGCACTTAGTCTATTAGGCATGTTAAAAGGCAGATATATGAGTTCTACATTTCATCCTTCGACCAATTTGCCCTGATTCCCAACATCAGCATAGATACACTCATTATAATTAATGATAAGAGACACGTCACTCTTTTCTAACTACAATGGGTTGAAGGAAGTCACAGGTTTATTATAAGGGATAATACGCTACCATGTACAGTGTAATAAGAGATTATGCCACCCGGGTTCTTCCCTGACCATATAGGAGGTCATGGCCTGACTCGAGTGATGAAATCTCCATATATTTTGTGTAGCCTGGCGTTATTATCCAATAATACATAGGCACCTAATACCTAAAAAAAACAAAAAAACAGCAAGGGCAGCACACAACCAACCAACCCACTCATCAACCTTCCTGTCGATACTTCCCTCCTGTTCTATCCCCATGTCCAACCCCTCTTCCTGTAGCTAACCTCCCACCTTACTGTGTCGACCACCCCACCTCCCTGTACTACCCTTACCGTTCCTCCGCCCTTACGGTATCTACCCTCCACCTCCCTGTATCTACTCCCCCCACTCTCCTGTATCTCCACCCAACCTCTCGCTATCTACCTCTCCACCTTTCTCTATCTACCCCCACCTTCCTGTCCCCCACTGTATCTATCCGCCCCCTACCTGTATCTCCCTCTACCCCTAGTCCCTCTCCCTCCCTCCCTCTGTATTTATAAACACACACCCCCCACCCCTCTATACTCCATACAAGGGAAGCTGATTTCTGGGATATAAAGTGTTAACCATTTTCCGTTGTTGTATTGAAATTATAATGTACTGACTAGGTTACACTCTGTTTCCTCTCTCACCCTCCCATTCCAGATCCCTTCCCTGGCCTCTTTCTTCCCTTCCACCCATCCTCCATTAACTAAGGCTGGGTACACACCAGCAGATATTTTCAGCTGACTGATCCACGGCACTATCAGTTGGTCCGGTGAAATATCTGCTGGTGGTGATCGGATATGTCGGAACATCATGGCCAACGGTGTTGAGCATCTAATGCTCGATTTCTGGACAAAAAATTCCTGCAGTCTGTACCCAGCCTTAGAGAGGTGAGGAGTGAACAATCCAATGGAGGACATGCGAAGGGAGCAGGTACAAACTGTGTATCATGGCAATGCTGGCACTGGAAAGGTAAAGGTAATACTGTGCTAGCACTGAAAGTGTTAATGGCAGTATTTTAGGAAAGTGCCTGAGCCACTGAAAGTATTAATAAGAAAGTAGTTGTTGGCATTGAAGGGTTAAGGAATAACTACTCTGCTGGCACTGAGTGTTAATGGCAATACTATGGGGAAGTCTGCTGCACTGAAGGGTTAATGGTAATACTCTGCTGGCACTGAAGTTAATTATTAGACAATATCTCTGGGAAATCTTCTGGCACTGAAAGAGTTAACACTCTCAGATCTGCCAACCCATCTGGACTCTTTCTTGGGAGAACACTGGTGCCACATACTGCAATCCACTTAAAACCTATCCTGTCCTGCCAATCAGTATTTCATTGGGACCAGTGACGCTGCGTACCACAAACGTATGTATTGCATGCCCGCCTCACCTGGTACAGCATGTGCCTCTAACCACTAGTTGAAAAGCAAAGATTCGCTTCCCTCATATATCACACAGTGACAGTGTGAGAAGGAAGAAACCCGCTGTAGTTTGACAGGCCAAATTTTTTTTCTTTTTTTTGGGGGGGGGGGGGGGAGGGCACACACGTAATGTTGTGAGGGCGCCTAGGGCACTAAAATGGTTAGAAACGGCCCTGCTTTGGACAGGCCTGCAGGAAGAACCATATGGAACAGGGATGTAGTAAGTTTTTTTTTAAATTACACAGTGGGGCCAGTATGGGGTAAATTTTAATTTTGGGGGTGGACATGCCCTTAACCAGAAGCAATTGATCATTTTTTAATTGTATTTTTACATAGCTCCTTAATACCACCTGTATGTTCTTCACTATAAGGATTGAATGGCACCTAGAATTAACATGTAACCGAAATGGAAGAACCCGGGATATTTGTTAAAGTTCTTATAAGGCAGGGGTGACCAACTAACATAAGGCCCCTGCACTATTGGAACCTTTGCTAAGGGACTGACCCGATTGACACAGCTCTGCCCAACCTTGACTCTTACCACTGTGTCAGTATTCTAACATTTTTTCATCCTCTGGCAATTCAGCTGTTAGGTAGGGCTAATGCAGGTTCACAGGGGTCAGTGACGCTAAGATACAGACTTAGTGCCCTGATGCAAAATTGGGCATGTGCCCCCAACACTGCCGCAACAGAATCGGTCACTGGCAACCAAATAATCATTGTAAATGCTTTGTATAAACCACTGGTAGAATAGTTGGCACAAAGACTGTTAAATGCTTGCATGCAGACACTCGATAAACTGGTAGGAAACTTGGCACTGCACATAGCCAGCACTGGTTAAATACTTGGTACACAGACATGGTAAAAATGCTTTGTACACACAGACACCACTGGTAAAACAGTTGGCACACAGACTGGTAGTTTTGGAACCTTAGCACAAAAATGGGGCCCCTTCTTTGGCCAAGGGCCCTGGTGCGGTCTATCCACCTGCACCCCTGGTAGCTACGCCCCAGAGGGGGCTATCTAGGGGTCGTCCGCCCAGTACAGGTAAGATCTCCTGAACTGGGGCCTGATCATCCTAGAACTGGTACAGAAGTTTGCCCACACTGACCTGTACCTTAAGTTATAAATTGCCCCAACGTACACACAGAAGGAGACACTAAGTCCAAACCCAGGTATCAGTTACAGAATGAAACCTCCAACTTATATTCTCAATTAAAGCACTCTCAGAAACTCGCACTCTCCTTCGGCCAGAGCTGCTGGTAATCACAACGTTGTATCTTCTGTTTCATGTGCTGATTATCAAGGTCACACCTGAATGTCAAGATCATCATCAGCTCTGGGAGGGGGGAGTGCAGTCAATGCTGCTTTACTTCAGAGAAGTTTTAAAGGTTTGTCCAAATTGTTTGCAGACCCACCCCCAAACCTCAGGTTATGTTTTGCTTAACTTGTCGAATATGCTCCACGAGTGAGAATTATACTTAGTGTTCCCGATCCCTGTTACAGCTCCCTTTTGTATCCTGGTAAGGAACAATAAAGCTGACTAGAGATGGCCGAACTTACTGAAGTACGGGAACGAACCCATTAAAGTCAATGGGAGGAAATAGTTCGAAAAGTCCAGATAAATAAAGCTAACTAACAATGGTCCGTACAACACACGTGCGATTGTGGGTGCTGATTACGGGGGCACTTTCATCGTGCGAAAGCTGTCTTCTGGTCATTCAATGATCCCCAACTGAATGGCCGTTTCGGTTGATAAAGTGTCCCATACACATTCATTATTTATCGTCCGAACAGCCGTTCGTACATATCGTGCATCGCAGGTCGCACGTTGTATGAAACTTTACTGTTAAATAGCGTGGCACCTGGGAAACTGTCTGGGGAACATTCCCTATCACCAAAACGCGTTTAAACACTTCTTTCTTCTCTGTATTCTATGTGCATGCTCTTTTACCTCCAGTTCTTCAATTAAACGTTCAGGAGCCAGGAACGAAGGTAAGGTACTTACCCGACCTCTTGCTCTACTGCCGCATAGTCTGACAGGTCCCAACGGACTCTGTATTCTATGCACGAGGAATTGGCTCTTCTGTGCTGGGCCATAGTTGATGCAGTTGTGTTGTGGTCTCCCCCACATAACAAATCAGAGCATCTTCACTGCACTGCACTGCATATATGATGTCGCTTTTGTGTGTTTCG
Organism: Hymenochirus boettgeri; assembly: GCA_019447015.1. Taxonomy (NCBI): domain Eukaryota; kingdom Metazoa; phylum Chordata; class Amphibia; order Anura; family Pipidae; genus Hymenochirus; species Hymenochirus boettgeri. The sequence continues at coordinate 31,608,271 of CM033471.1, read as the reverse complement.
GTATTGGGTCTTTCGGATGTACCAATTGCTGCCTCAGTGGTTGTTCGGTTTTAAAGCAGACAGGGATACGGTTTTTTTTGAAAACTCTTCTCAATTTCTCGGAGACCCCGCCCTGTACATATGGGATGAATGTTTTCCCTGTCTTGCTTTTCCCTTCACTGTTGGTATTTGTGTTCTTCTTTCCTTCTACTTCTTTTGACAAAGGCCCAGTCTGGATATCCACAAGTTTTAAGGGTCCTCTGAGATGCTAATTATTTAGCCTTTGCCTCTGTGCTAGTGGGGTGTCTCAGCTCTGCCCCACTAGCACAGAGGCGAAGGCTAAAGAAATTAAACATTCAGAGGAGCCCTTAAAACTTGTGGATATCCACAAGAGTAGAAGAAAGGAAAGAAAAGAACACACATTATATAGATAACTACCGGGTTATTCATAAGAGTTCTGGGGAGATCCATAACTGAGCTCACGTACTACTACGATCGCACTACTACGTGAACAAGATTAGTCAGTTATTGCATCGTGGGATCAGGCTAAGGTGAAGGAGCGGACCTTAACGCCCTAAACCTTTACCGTTAAGTTTCGCGCTATGAGGTAGCGCAAACCTTAACGGCAAAACATTTGAAATGGCGCTGTGCTCTAAATTACGTCTAAAAACCGGAAAAAAATTCGGGGTTAACGCGGGTTTTAGACGAAAAAGGGCTATATGGATCTTCCCCTTATGGTTTAAAATGGTGCTAATTTTGCCCCAACCAATCAGATCTTATTTAAATTTTAAAGCTAACATCTGATTCGTTGGGGCAAAATTAGCACCATTTTAAAAGAACTTTTATTGAATAACCCTGTTAATGTTTTACTGTTCAGAGTCTTTCTCTTAAGGAATGATAATCACATGTTTGTCTAAACAGCGGGATGGGGATTACTTAACTGTGGTGTTTTTAGTATGAATAAAATTTAGAGCCTCAGCTGGAAAAAAAAGTATTTTACACTGTTGGAACTGTGCTCCATGTCCTCTGGAAGGTGGTTTTTGTCCTTGCTTTTGCTACTGTATTAGTGGATTAGATGCACTGGTATTTAGAAGAGGATAGTTAAAAATATATGCAAAGCTGAATATGTACAGATATGCTAATAGAGATAGGTAATTATAATGTTTTATGGTCGAAAATTTAGATTCTACAGTTTACATACCATTGAAACTTGGGGTCCAAAGCTAGCAGCTCTGCCCCAAAGCAAGGTTAAACCTACTGTACATTCCTACAATGGCTGCAAATTAAAAAAAATTGGTGACAAAATGTCAGTTTTCGTGCAAAATAGTTTTGACACTGAAATGTCCAAATAAAAATGGCAATTTCAGCCCCAATCCACAATTGCCATATTCAGTATATTCAGTGCTTAGCTTTGTTATCAGTTATAATCAGTGCTTAGCTAATCATCAGTTATAATCAGTGCTAGCTAGTCATCAGTTAAATCAGTGCTTAGCTAGTCATATGTCATAATCTTTGCTTAGCTATGGCATCAGTTATAATCATGTGCTTAGCTATGTTATCAGTTATAATCAGTGCTTAGCTATGTCATCAGTTATAATCAGTGCTTAGCTATGTCATCAGTTATAATCAGTGCTTAGCTATGTCATATGTCATAATCTTTGCTTAGCTATGTCATCAGTTATAATCAGTGCTTAGCTATGTTATCAGTTATAATCAGTGCTTAGCTATGTCATCAGTTATAATCAGTGCTTAGCTATGTCATCAGTTATAATCAGTGCTTAGCTATGTCATATGTCATAATCTCTGCTTAGCTATGTCATCAGTTATAATCAGTGCATAGCTATGTCATCAGTTATATTCAGTGCTCAGCTATGGCATCAGTCATAATCAGTGCTTAGCTATGTCATCAGTTTTAGCTATGTCATTAGTTATAATTAGAGATGGACTAAAACCGAACTCAAATCCTAGTTCTATCCGAACTTTAATAGTTCGGACGAACTCTGACTTTTGAACTTCCTGAACTATGAACTAGTTCAGTTTCTGAACTAGCGCACGTATTTTCGATAATTATCAAAAATTCTAATTATTATCGAATTTGTGTACCGTTCGCTAACCCTTGATTTCGGCCATAATCCTTGAATGTACTGTTTCGGCTATAAACCTCAAATGTAGCGTTTCGACAATAACCTTTTGAATGTAGCGGTTCGTTCAGCAACCCTCGAATGTTTGGTAACCTTCGAATGTACCGTTTGGTAACCCTCAAATGTAGCAGTTCGTTCGGTAACCCTCGCATTGGTGATAACCCTTGAATGTAGCATGTGAAAACCTGACACTTGCCCGATCGTGGGTGAAGGTAGTGTTTAAACGAGTTTTGGTGATATGTACGTGTTCCCCAGAACATTTCCCAGGTCCCAGAGGTCCAATTGATATTTTATTTGTAATTAACTAGAACTTTTCAAACTATTTTCTCCCATTAACTTTAATGAGTTTGTTTCCGAACTATAGAACTTTAGAACTTTTACTTCAGGAAGTTCAGCCATCTCTAGTTATAATCAGTGTTTAGCTACAGTATGTCATCAGTTATAATTAGTGTTTTTGTTATGTCATCAATTATAATCTCTGCTTAACTATGTCATCAGTTATAATCTCTGCTTAGCTATGTCATCAGTTGTACTCTCAGCTTAGCTACAGTATGTCATCATTTATAATCAGTGCTTAGCTATGTCATCAGTTATAATCATTGTCTAGCTATGTCATCTCTTTTGAGGCACTTTGCTTATGTTTGTGAAGAGAACAAGACAGAGAGTCACAGCCTGAGAGTGTAACCAAATCAGTTCTAAATGCAAAAAAGAGTATGAGTTACAGTTAGTGGCTCATAACTATTGTATACTTATTTTGTGAGTATAGCTCAGTATATTGGTCATTCAAAAACTTCATTGTTTTTCAAAGGAGAATTAAACTTCAATATAGTAATAATAATAATTATTATTATTATTAATAATAAAAATAGCCTCTCCTACATCATAAAAGTTATTTCTTATGCATGGTCTTTCTAAAGTAATATTAGCAAGATATCAGCCCAGTTGAGCTGCCTGGGTCCTAGTGCACTGGTCTGCTAGGCAAACAAGGACAAGGAAAAGCAAAAAGGAAAGCAAACTCTGGCACTACACGCATTCTGTCATTGGACAGGCCATAGGTGGGAAGCATACTAATGAAGTACATGTCCCCTCTGCACTCATGGATTGATGGGGAGGGGAGTACATTTTTTTACATTTAATTTTCATTAAAAAATCATCCTTCGTGACTTTTCATCTCCGGTCATTAGGGGGAATATTGCAGATCTAAAAGTCTTTTAAGTCTTTTATACTTACAGCTTTTCTTTGAACAAAAAAAATATGATTGTAAGTCATGCGAATTATCCTGTCAAATCTCGAAAGGGAAAGGGTTATTGAAATGAATTGAATTTACGTTTGGATTGAAATTCGGCTATCATGAGGTTAATGATGGAGTTTAGAATAAAAAAATTCCCCAAACAGAGGGACCAATAAGAAAAAGATAATAAAGTACATTTAAAGGTCAATAAAACCATATAGTTGACCCCCACAGTTAATAGTACCCAGGGTGAGGACCCTAATTGTGGGATCCTTACCCCTAAGTCTTACCTTATTCCTTAGAATATTCCCTCCAATGTCAGCTTTGGGAAGCTTCTCCCTGGGCTTTCGTCTTAGTCCTAGACTATGACAGGACTGACCAATGGGAAGATAACCTCCTTGCAGAGCTTGGAGATCCAGAGGACGGGTGTCACGCCAGTAGGATAAAAAACTTCTTAAAATGCATGTCCACCCCTAAAACTTAATTTTAACCCACTACTGGCCCCACAGTACAGTTTAAAAAATCCTTACCTTATGGTTCCCCTGTAGTCCATGTCCAAAGTCCAGGAAACTGAATAGTAGTGGCTGTTATCCTGTCCAAATGTCTGTCTTGCCTCCAAGAGGATGGTGACATGCGCAGAGGATCCCTTTCACCCCCCTCGCTCCCAATCCCTTTATTTCAATCCTTCACCTTGTGTAAAAATGTTCATCTATATTGCAGGACATACCCACCCCCAACCGCTATCTTAGAAGTTTAAAAATAGATTCCAAACAGAACTTACAGATCCTTGTTCCAGTGTCTTCTTTTTTTATTGCTGGCAGCTACGGCTGTAATTGGCTGCCTCTCAGACCAGAACAACGCTAGAACGAGGAGCTGTAAGTTGAGTTTGGAATCTATTTTTAAACTTCTAACATAGAGGTTGTGGGTGGGAGGGTATGCCCTGCAATATAGATGAATGTTTCTAAGGAGGGTGGAGATGCCCTTTAATTAGAACTTGTTAAAATCAATATCAAAAGTATACAACATACATACAATCATGGGGTAGGATGATATGAAGGGGAAAGGAGACGTGGAGGAATGGTAAGCCTTAGCCTTTCATGTTTCAGGACCATTTATGTCACTTCCTCCTTGCAGAACTTGCCCTTTCATTGATCAAATGTAGGGGTTGTAGAAGGGGTGAGGCAAAGCCGGTAAGAGTTAAACGGGCTAGTTCTACAGAATTAGGTAAAATATAAAATACATATAAACAGAATATACTCCTGTCTGCTTAAAATGTCCCTGCCAAGTCCATGTCGTTTCAAGTACGAGTCCAGTTATTTGTCACATAACAATAGGGGATGCATTAAATGTTGTGCTTTGGTGGCTAAAATAGACAGGCTTGCTGTTTTCATTACAGAGATACCATCATTGTGGATCCCTTGGTGCAGCAACCCAGAACCATCTGCATTGCCAAAGGCTTTGGGTAAACTCACATAGGACCTCCATGAGGTTAGCAGTAGGGAAGACATTATAAAAAGAAGCCTTGTTCATTTGTTAAAAGAAGCAGCACATTACCAAAGCTCGGAGACTAAAATCCCACTGTGCGCAGTCCATAACTGTTCATTGTCCCTGCCTGTGACTCTCGCATTTCTTTCTATTTTTCAAGAGTTCAAAGGCTGGACCATCTGTTTAGCCATTATCTTTATGTTTGTAAAACTCTGACTTCATTTATGTCTCACCGTAGTAATGAAAAACAAATTCACGAAACACTCTGGGAGCCTATTACCTAAAATTATTTCACAGATGACACAAGTCCGTCCCTCGGGACAGGAAGAAAAGTGACGTTCTTCTTCGCTTCATAAGGAATTTTCTATGGTAAGAGTTATAACATAACAAAGTTCTTTGTCTGAAGATGTGTAAAGGGCATGTACACCCCGAAAACTATAATTTCCCCCACTGTGTAGTGTAGAAAATCCTTACCTTACATCCCAGATCCAAATGGTTCTCCTGTAATCCCCCCCCCCCCAAAGTCCAAAAAAGTGGCTACCAGGAGAATGCAGAGTCCATATAGGATCTGCCTCCTGTCTCTCTCGGGAGAAGTTTAGCATGCGCAGTTCAGCCCTCCCCCTCCCTCTTCTCCTGAGTCCTGACCCTTTATATATCTTATAGGTATTGGTCCCCCAGCCCCAAACGCAATAATCTTTTTTGCAGAAACTCCCCCGATAGTTACTTACCTTGCCTCTCTCCTCCAACGTTGTAAGCAGCAGGCAGCTGCCTCTCAGCCAATCACAGAAGCGGCTGCCGGTCTCGCCCCTGCTTGCAGTTCCGTGCGGCGAAGGATAGAAGGAAGGTAGGTAAATATCGGGGGAGTTTCTGGATATAGAAGATATGCGTTTGGGGCTGGGGGCTAATACCTAAAAAATATCAAAAGTTGTGGGAAGAACTCTTAAGGATGGCTCATACATTTATTTACGGAATTAAAGGCTCACTCGTGGTTGGCCTGCTACAGTAGCTGTGATTTGATCTGATTTCGTCTCTCCTGCCATCACTCTCCTGCCACAGTAAGATAAAACTTACCAGTCACTGTGGACAACTTATATGTACCAGTCTCTGTGGGCGACTATTATACCAGTTACCGTGGGCATTTATAAGTACCGTCTCTGTTGGCGACTTATATGTACCACGTCACTGTGAGCAATTTATACATACCAGTTTGGGCAACTTATTATTACCAGGCTCCACACATATATTAACACCCCCCATGAGGCATATTTATGTCAGCCTCCAGTTCCCCCGCTGCTGTTAGGTTAGCCCTCTAGTTTACCAGCCAGTGTCAGTCGTCCTCCAGATTTCCAGCCAGCATTAGTAGACCCACCACGCCTACATCAATAAGCACACCCCTTTTTTATGTGGTGGCGCAATCGCTCGCCACAAATAACAGGGGCAGCTTTAAAATTTGGCTCAGGTGCCAAAATGTCTAGAATGCCCCTGCCAGTCTCCAGCCCAGAATAAAGGCTAGAAAACTGGATTTACCTTTTGAACATGCCCTTTAATATCATTGATTTTTGTCTTTCCTCTCATTTTGGTTAGTGTTGAGTAGTTTTACCAGATTAACATGTGAGTCATGTTATAATTTCCTTATTCCCAGCATTCCAGATACACAGGATATTTTTCTCACCGACTGTTATGTTTCATAACACATGCCTACCCTAAGCCCTGCAGGAGGTCACTGCTAGGGATGGCCGGCTCGTGGATCCGAACCCGGATCCGCTGCGGATTTATCCCGTTCGCGAACGTGGATTTTCCGGATTTTCTGCCTTCCGAACTTCCGATTCGCGGATTTTTCGTATTTTCGAAAATTTTAGAAATTACAGAGTTTGTCGTATTTTCGAAAATTTTCGAAAATACGTAATTTCGAAAATTTTCGAAAATGCAAGGATTACTCATATTTTCGGAAATACATATTTTCGAAAATACGCGAAACCCCGTAATTTCGAAAATTTTCGAAAATACGAAAAATCTCGGAATTTCAAGGGTATTTTTCATTTTAATGAAAATTTTTCGAATTTTCGAATTTTTTCTATTTACCGAAGTGGATCTTACACTCCATCGAAATTCTCCTTTAAAGTCCTTCTGTACTTCCCCTAGAATCCTAGAACGCGCCTGACGATTTTTACATATTACTATATTTCTCCATACAAGACTTTACTTTAGGATCTAGAAATTTTACTAAACAACCTTCATTCTTAGCCTACAAACATTTTGTAAGATCTATTTCTTGTAAAACTGTCTCTCGTAAGATTCTTATTATTGCCTTAATAAAATCCTAAATAGTTGACCAGCTCGCTCATAAATGTAATCCCCATCTGTGTAATACGAAACAAAAGCAATATCTAAAATGTGCAGATCTCTGCTTTCCCTTATTAATATAAACACAGTATTTAATGACCATAGGCAGTGGACTCTTTCCTATTGCTGTTTGAGTTTTATGAATTATTAGGTTTCATGAGACCAAGAGGAATATTTACAAAGGTTTGTAATACTTCGCCAGCATTATCCAAATCTGGACTTACGGCACTTTGTAAAGTGGGGATAATGGTGACAAAAATGAATTACTGTCCCCTATCGCCACTTTACTTATCAACGCACCTCGCCACACATCAGTGTGTTAATCACTGGATTTATAAAACCGGTGATAAGTCTTTAATTGTGTTAAGTTCACCCTTTCAAATTTTCAAAAGTCTGAGGTGGTGAAAACGCCAAATAAAGTGCCCAAATATGTAGTGTTTCTCCGGAAGGTGTCAATGTTCTGCGTTAGTAAAATGGAGATATTATCGGTAATTTATAAATATGCCCCCAAGTGAGAATTATTTCTGCAAAACCAATAACACACACTGTGCTTGCAGGAATACGATAAAGGTAAGTGCACACCAGCTAAGGTAAATGACTTCAAGGAGCACGCCGTAAGTTTGCAGTCTTGCAAACAAGGGACATCCAGTTCATAGGTATAAAATATTAAAACTTCTCATGCTATTTGTTTAACACTAGTATGGTTTAAAAAAGGCACCAAAAAAGTTCACCTTCTATTGACTTTATAGGGTCACTATACTTTACATTATCTGAAACGTAAAATGGTGGTACTCGCATATTTATCTGTGCTTGCTTTGTCATTGGGTTTTAATGTTTCATGAGTGCTCCTATTTGCCCCACCCTCCCTTACTCGCTGCCTTCTTGTAGTGTCTGCGACACTTATAAGTTCTGCACAGCCTCACCATAGACAATGCTCTGCTTACACATCTCTCTCTCCCCTTCCCCTCTTTTCTCTGCTGATTCTCTTAATTGTTACAGAAAGTGTGCTGGCAGGCAGCCAAAGATCTTAGTAAGTGGTCAGGGATGGAGAACATATTAAAATTTCTGCTTCTGGAGTGACAGGTCATTCTATGTAAATGCTGTGATTTGATATGATGATTTCTCAGGTCAGGATATATGACAACCCTCTAAGGAGTTTGCTGACTAACTTATGAGAGTGGCCTAAGAAACTGGAAATCCACAAAATTCGGACTGTTTGGAAATAATTAATAGGCATCAGTACTGGATTTTTTTTAAATAAGCCCGTTACTGGGATACTATCAGGGGGATCAATAAAAGTTCTTATCATTTAAAATGGTGCTAATTTTGCCCAACCAATCAATGTGTAAGCTTTCAAATGTTACATTAAGTTCTGATTGATTGGGGCAAAAATTAGCACCATTTTAAACGATAAGAACTTTATTGAATCTCCCTGGTATATTTCCTCCCCAACTATCACTGTACCATTTTTTTTTGTTGATCTGTTCCATATTTCTTTAGATATCCAGTCTAAAGGATCTTAACATTTCAGCTGTCAATCAAGTGCTTTATAATATAAACTCTACTTCTGTGTGTAAGTTTTCTGTAACTGAAATAGTGATATTGGATGTTTGAATGGTATGGTGGGAATTTCCCTCTGAGTGCTGACTATAGTGATAACTGATTAGGGATGGCGGTTCGCGGATCCGAACCCGGATCCGCGTGGATTTATCCCGTTCGCGAGCGGCGGATTTTTCTGGATTTTCCGCCTTCCGAACTTCCGATTTCTCGTATTTTCGAAAATTTTCGAAATTACGAGATTTCTCGTATTTTTGAAAACTTTCAAAAATACGTACTTTCGAAAATTTCGCTAAATACCAGGATGTCTCTTATTTTCGTATTACGTATTTTCGAAATTTTCAAAATACGAGAAATCTCGTAATTTCGAGAAATATTTTTCATTTTAAACGGGTCTGGCTCGCGGATTTTCAAATTTTTCTCGAAAATTCGAGGATCTCGAGCGGACCGGATTTTGCGAAGTTCGGACCATCTCTATTTGGGACCTGGGAAATGGTCTGGGGAAATGTTCGAATATCCAGGACTTCAGAAAAACTGAATTACTCTCATGCGCGCTACTTCAGTCTCTCGCGTTCGAACATTCGATAATTATCCCATAAACACTCACAGATTCATAATTCGAATTTACTCGCGTATTGGTATAATAGACATTTTACTCGCAGATTTGATAATTCGATATTACTTGCATATTGGTAATAATAGACATTTTACTCACGATTCGAGAATTCGATATTTACTCGCGTATGGTATAATAGACATTTTTACTCGCGGATCGATAATTCGATATTTCTTGCGATTGGTAAATATACATTTTACCCGCGGATTCGATAATTCAATATTTACTCGCGTATTGGTATAATATAACATTTTATTTGCGGATTTGATAATTCGATATTTACTTGCGTATTGGTATAATAGACATTTTACTGCGATTTGAAATTCCGATATTCACTGCGTATATGGTTAATAGAATGTTTAACTTGGGATTTGATATTGCGTATTTTACTTGCGTATTGTGTTATAATAGGACATTGTTACTCACAGAAATCATAATATCGATATTCACTCACGTATTGGTTCATAATCAGACATTTACTACGCAGATTTGATAATGTTCGATATTTACTTGCGTATTGTATAAATAAAATTTAACTCGCGGTATTGATAGTGTCGCTAATATTTACTTGCGTATTGGTATATAAGCATTTTACTCGTGGATTGATAATTCAAATTTTACTTGCGTATTGGCTATAATCGACATTTTCACTCTCGGATTTTGATTAATTCGATATTTACTTGCGTATTGGTATAATAAACTTTTACTCACTCGCCATTTGATAATTCGAATATTCTACTTGCGTATAGGTATAAATAACATTTTACTTGCGGAGTTTCATAATTCGATTTTACTTGCGTATGTGGTATAATGAGACATTTTACTCGCGGATTTGATAATTCGATTTTACGTGCGTATTTGTATAAGTAGAATTTTTACGCGCGGATTTGATATTCAATACTATACTCGACGTATTGGTATAATAACATTTTACTGCGGGATTCGATAATTCGATACTTTACCTTGCTTATTGCGGTATAAATAGACATTTTACTCGTGGATTTCGATAATTCCGATATTATACTGTCGTATTGGTATACTAGACTTTTACTCGAGGATTTTGATAATTAAATATTTTACTTCGCGTATTGGTATAATAACATTTTACTTGCGGATTTGATATTCGATATTTACTGTGCGTATTGGTATATAGACATTTTACTGCGCATATTGATAATTACGATATTTACTTGCGATACTGGTTAAATAGACATTTTACTCAACGGATCGAGTACTTCGATATTCCTCGCGTATTGGGTATAATTAGACATTTTTACTCGCAGATTCGCTAATTCATATTTTTATACGCGTATTGGTATAATAGACATTTTACTCGCAGATTCGATAAATCGATATTTACTCGCTATTGGTATAATAGACATCTTTACTCGTGGGATTCGATAATTCGATATTTACTTCGCGTCTTTGTATAATATGAACATTAGTTACTCGCCGGATTGATAACTTCGTATTTACCTCAATGGATTGATTAATAGACATTTTACTCGCGGATTCGATAATCGATATTTACCCGCGTATCGTTATAATAGACCATTTTACTCGCGGCTTCATAATTCGATATTTACTCGCGCATTGGTAAAAAAAAATAATCAGACATTTTACCTCGCGGAATCGATAATTCGATATTTCCTCGCGCTTTGGTTAATAATAGACATTTTACCCGCATGTTCCGTGCCTCAACGTTCGAACATTCGAGTAATTACATCCAGGAAAATATCGATAATGTCCGAGAAATCCGGTCGGAATATTTCGAGAGGACCAAAGTCCTTCTACCTCGAATAGTTATTGGCGCCGAACTGGGTATAGATGCTTATTTCCAGCAATTCGTCGCACACTTTTCGGAGTATGTGTAAGGTTTTTTTTACAGATTAAGATGAGTATAGATATACAGCATAGATGTTTTTCATTTTACAGGATCCTTTATGAACTTTTTGGTTCTTCCTGCCTTGAGCGTGAAATCTGAGTTAGTTACTCCTTTGGAGTCAACGCATGGCGTTTGTATTGTTTCTTTACTTGCACTGGGTTTTCATGCGGCACTCCGGATTCCCCACACAAAAAAAAGACCTTACTTGATAGGATGTATGTGTAAAAATAAACAAGTGAGCAATGTATAGATGTTAACTTAATATTAAATCCATAAAAATGTGATGTTATTTTCTAAATAAATTATAGCACTTTTGGTGTTTCGTCATTTTTTTTATGTTTTTTGGTTTTATTATTATAATTATTTGAATTTGATGCTCTTTCTTGCATTGTAATATACTTTAGGTACTGTGGAAGAAATGTTTGTATAAGGGCCTTATTTGAGCTTTACAGACATGAAGCTGTTGAGCCGTGACAATCATACGTTAGGGACTGTTCTTGGTAACCCCACAAAAACTCGACACCCCCCCCTCTGAAATGTTCAGTTCTGCTTTATGATTTTTTTTCGTTCCTGACTGGTTCCCGAAGGACTATCTGGTAGCATGTTGAGTAGTATAAGAGCAGCACGCTCATGACAATATCTGCAAGCAGGAATAAAACCTTAAGGTAAGCCAAAAATAATTATTTGATAATCTTAAAGGGGAACTGTGGGCGTCCATACAAATAGCCCACCATTGAAAAAAGGGCACACTTCTGCGACATTCACTCTGAAATCCAAGATAATCTGGTAGCTGCAATTATCTAAAGTTACAGCAGTTGTAAGTGGAGTGCTTTCTGCTTACACGATGAGCTGGTGACATCACCAGCCACTATGCTCCGCGCATTGCCAGTAGCATGACAATGGCCACTGCTGAGACAGAGGTAAAAGGCTACGTGACGTTACCTAACTGACACATCATCAGTGCATGTGTGCCCTGCCAACTGAAGTTCTTTATAAGTGTTTAAAGGGCATGGTCCACCCCCAAAATATAATCCCCCCAACTACTGCACCACAATGTATGTGTAAGTTTTAAACTTACCTTAACTCCAGCTCCAGCGGTTTTCCTGGTAGCCCCCCCCCAAAAGTCCCAAAAACTCCACCAGGAGGACTAGCAGAGTCACATATAGGACTCTGCCTCCTACCTGGCCTTCAGTAGATTTTTGCCATGCGTACTGCAGCCCCTTTCTCCCTCCTCTCTCCCGATTTCCTCCCCTAGCTTTACCCTTTTAGTATAGGCTTCCCACGGTTCCCCCAGCCCCAACCGCATAATTTTTTATTTAAGAAAGCTCCCCAAACTCTGTACTACCTCTCCTCTTTTCGCTCCGTGAAGTGAGCTGCGGCAGCCGCGCTCTGTGATTGGCGTGCAGCTCACCAATCACAGACCGGCTGCCGGTCCCCGCCCCTATGCTTCATTCTCGCAAGCAGAGGGGCCGGAGCGCGCGGAGAGGAAAGAGGGGGGTAAGTAAGTGTTTGGGGAGCTTTCTTAAATATAAAATTATGCGGTTGGGTTTGGGGACCAGGGAGGAAGCCTATATTAAAAGTTTGATTTAGAGGGGACATCACCTTTTAAGCTAGCCAAATAAACATATCTTCGCTGTGCGAACTTTACTTATTTTTATTAAGGATTTTTAAATATAAGTTTAGGAACTGTTATAGTTGTATAGTTTCATATTTAAATAGTTGTCATTCTTCTCTGACGCTGACAAGTTTCCATTGCTCCAGCTCCTTAGCATTCGTCTGCATTACTTCCAATTTTTGAGGTTACATCAAACAGAAACATTTGACAAATTTCTAATATCTAATGATTTTGGACACAATAGGAAGCCGTCCCATAATGCGAACAGTAGCTATATCTTACCTCCCGTCTCAATACTGGAGCCAGGCGAAGCTTAACAACTTATACCTGGCTTACTTCCACCACCTTGCACGTGTACTGAATCTGCGGGGCATATGGCAAGGAAGCGTGGATGATGTCAGCACCTGTCCAAGAAGTAAGCTCTGTAGGATTCCTGGATCGTGGGGCAGGTTTGTTCTGTTCATCCTGGGCCTGATCCAGTATATTTAAGGAACAGGAGGTAAGCACATCAGATCCTTTACCTCCAATTCTTTCAATTAAAATTGTAATTGATTATCCATTTTAACGAAGTGATATACCCTTTAATTCTACTCAAAGCGTATTGCAGTAATTATTATTTTTTTTACAAAAAAAGCTGAATTTGTTTATTACTGGGAAGTTGATTTTTTTGGTCTGATAAAAAACATCTGTCATATCCCTAATATAATAAACAATTCTTGTTGCTTGCAATTTACAAATTTTTGAGCATAATATAATCTGTTTTTGTCACTAAAGAAAAAACAAGCTGTGGGGTGTGGAATGATTGTGGTTAAGGTCGCCATACTTTTTGCAACATACAAGCTCTGAGATGTAAATTTGGCCCTGAACACAGTGGGAATATAGTTTAAGGAATAGACCTGCACAGCCGTTATGATATATATATGTATAAGTCACAGAATAAATTAAACAGATCGTATACGTTGATAGAAGGATTTAAGAGGAAGATGCTTTAGATGAAATTAGCAGTTATTGATATGTGAATCAGTCTGAGAGGACAAGATGGAAGATTTTTTTTGCAATGGACAATTTCTAGTAGTAATACGAATTAAAAAGTGGACATCAATAGATTAATCCAGAGGCTTTATGTGGACAAATAATACGTACTTACATTCAAATTCATAAAAGAAGTTGAGTTAAAGATTAATCTCAATAAATTGAAATTAATAATCAACATTTTGTCTTTAAGGGAATTTTAGTTAACATTTCAGGAAGATCATTTTCGGACCCTACACAATTAATAAAATAGAAACTTGCTAAAATTAAATTATCGGTCTTGAAACCTAAAGCAATTTTTTTGTCAGTACTAATGTAACTTTGCAATAAGACTTTCATTGGAGTACTTAAAAAAAAAAAATGATGTCCACCGTTAAATCAATATTTTATATTCCGTATCGACCCCCCCCCAACCCCCCCCCCCAAAACCTTTTTTTTTGTTATCTCACCTATTATAATGTTCCTCTGCTGTTCTTCAGCCTCCATGCTGCTGTGTGTGTGTCATGAATGCAAGCGCAGAAGAGGGCAGCTTCATAAGGGCTGTCAGCATTGGGCATAACTCACCATCGCAGCTATGGCTGACAGGGTCTAAAGTCCCTTAAGGAGTGTCTTAGGAAAAGGCGAATATAATGAAAATGTCACCATGGCTTATAGAGATGGCTGAATTTTCTAAAGTTCGGTCCGTTTTTGAACTGTTCAAAAATATATGGAAAGTTCAAAAGTTCGAACCGACCGTGTAAAATATATGGGAGTCAAAGTAGTGCTCGAAAAAGTTCGAATGACATACAATTAAAATAGCAATGGTACTTAATGTAAAATCGCTGTGGGACCTGGGAAATGGTCTGGGGAACATGTTTTCCAATATCCAGGACATTAGGAAAAATCAATTTTACTCTCAATGCGCTATTTTCGAGCTGTTTCTGCGCCTAGGAAAGGGGTAAGAGGAGGAGGATACCATGGACATTTTATCGCAGATTCGATGCTCGCGTATAGGCTTTAATGGACACTTTACTCGTAAGATTCGATGTTCGCCGCATATACCATGGACATTTTACTCGCAGATTCGATGCTCGCGTATAGGCTTTAATGGACACTTTACTCGTAGATTCGATGTTCGCGCCTAGATACCATGGACATTTACTCGGCGGTTCGATGCTCGTGTATAGGATAATGGACACTTTATCGTAGATTCGATGTTCGCGACCCAGATACCATGGACATTTACTCGCGGATTTGATGCTCGTGTATAGGCTTTAATGGACACTTTACTCGTAGATTCGATGTTCGCGCCTAGTACCATGTACATTTTACCGCGGATTCGATGCTCGTGTATAGATTTAATGGCACTTTACTCGTAGATTCGATGTTCGGCTGAGTACCATGGAAATTTTACTCGCAGATTCGATGCTCGCGTATAGGCTTTAATGGACACTTTAATCGTAGATTCGATGTTCGCCGCCCAGATACCATGGACATTTTACTCGCAGATTTGATGCTCGTGTATAGGCTTTAATGGGACACTTTACTAGTAGATTCGATGTTCGCGCCTAGAATACCATGGACATTTTAACTGTGGATTCGTGCTCGCGATAGGTTTTAAGGACACTTTACTCGTAGTTCGATGTTCGTGCTAGATACCATGGACATTTTACTCGCGCGAGTCGATGTCGCGTATAGGTTAAGGACACTTTACTCGCGGATTCGATGCTCGTGTATAAGGTAATAATAGGCATTTACTTGCACATTCGAACGGTTCGAACATTCGATATTTATCGAAAGTCCAAAAAATACTGAAATACCGGGATAGTTCGAGAAGTCAGAATTCGTTGCATTCGATAGTTCGGCTCAAACTCGGCGTTCGGAGTTCTAGTCCCATCTCTAATGGCTAATTAATCACAGTATTTACATTTCTTACGCTAACCTTTTGTAACAGAATAACTACTTTTTAGTCTGGTATTTATAGAAAGAGAAGAACGCGCTAAGCACTCAAAGGTGTTAGTGAAAAAAGATAAAAATCCCTTTATTGTGCAATAAAGGGGATTACTGCATAGTTGTTCAATTTTACACATGTGTTAAAAACAATTAAAAAGCAATATACAATATCAAAAAAATCCCTACGTCTGCCATAAGGTAACCATAGTTATAGTCAATTCTCAGGTACAAACTATAAAGTATACTTATCTGTCCATAAGTCTATATATCTGCATTACATGAAGAGGTTCAGAGAGTAAGGTCGAGCTGGCAGGGAGGGATCACAACAGCTCGGACGCGTTTCGCCGGTATGGCTTTCTCGGCAGCGTCTTTTAGTCTGTTTGCCTTTATCCCATTAATAGCCCACCTCCTTCCTCTCCTCTCACCGTCCGCTATTTATTACACAAGTTTCTGCCGTACCTCTATAAACCTAAATTATCCATTGTGCTGGATAAAGTGTGTGTGTGTGTGTGTGTGTGCGTGTCGTGCCAACCTTTGCCAGGCAGGGAGAAATGTTTCAGGAGAAATATCACACATTTGTCAAAGAATTGGAAGTGTTTGGAGCCAGGCGAAGCCTTACAACTTACCTGGTTACTTCCACACACCTTGCACTGTACCTGCATCTGCGCTAGAGCAGGAAGCGGGATGATGTCAGCACCTGTCAGAGTAGCTCGTAGGATCCTGATCGTGGGCATTGTTCTGTTTCTGCTCCTGGCTCCTATCCATTATTTAAAGAACAGGAGGTAAGACATAGGGCCATATTTCTAAAGGTTCGTTAACTTTTCGCGGCCGTTTTCACGGACATTAACGCATAATCGCGATTTATAAAAGTCCGAAAACGGCCTTTCGCGGCGATACTACCTTCTTTACAACCGCCGCTTCGATTTATAAAGCGGCGGTGTACTCTTTGTGTACCTTGTGGCTCTTTTCTCCTCCGCTCGGTCCCTTTTGCGCCTCACCGGCCTAGGATTGCCTATGTCTGTCTCTCTTTCCGTTTTTTTTACCCCGGCCGCTCCCGGGGAGGGGACGGGAGGGAGCCGCTGGGGGGGTGAAGGCTCCCTCCAGCGGGGCCCTGAGAAGGGCCTTTTGGGGCTTAGGGGTCCCGCAGCTCGAACCGGGACCCCCCCTCCCCGGTTTTTGTCACTAAAAGAAAAAACAAGCCGTGGGGTGTGTTAATGATTGTGGTTAAGGGTGCCATACTTTTTGCACACATACAAGCTCTTGAGATGTAAATCTGGCCCTGAACACAGTGGAATATAGTTTAGAGAATAGACCTGCACAGGTTATGATAATATATATGTATAAGTCACAGAATTAATTAAACAGATCTGTATACGTGTATAGAAAGAATTTAAGAGGAAGATGCTTTAGATGAAATTAAGCAGTTATTGATATGTAGAATCAGTCTGAGATTGGAAGATTGTTTTTGCAATGGACAATTTCTAGTAGTAATACGGGAAGTAAAAATTGGACATTCAATAGATTAATCCAGAGGTTTTATGTGGACATAATAATCCTGTACTTACATTTCCAAATTCATAAAAGAAGTTGAGTTAAAGATTATCTCAATAATTGAAATTAATTATCAATACATTTGTCCTTAAGGGAATTTTAGTTAACATTTCAGGAAAATCATTTTCGGACCCTACACTTAATAAAATAGAAACTTGCTAAAAATTAAATTTACGGTCTGAAACAAAGCAATTTTTTTTCATTACTAATGTAACTTTGCAATAAGACTTTCATGGAAGTACTTTAAAAAAAAAAAAAATGATGTCCACCGTTAAATCAATATTTTATATTTACGTTATCGACCCCTATCGTCATGAGCATGCACAGCAGCAGAAGAGGGCAGCTTCATTAAGGGCTGTCAGCCATTGGCTATAACTCACCATCGCAGCTATGGCTGACGGGGTCTATAAGTCCCTTAAGGAGTGTCTTAGGAAAAGGCGAATATAATGAAAATGTTCACCATGGCTAATAGAGATGGCTGAATTTTCTAAAGTTCGGTCCGTTTTTGAACTTTCAAAATATATGGAAAGTTCAAAAGTTCGAAAACGGACCGTTTTTAAAAATCTATGGGAGTCAAATAGTTTCGAAAAGTTCGAATGAATCAAATAAAATATCAATGGTTACTTAATGTAAATGGCTGTGGGACCTGGGAAATGGTCTGGGAACATGTTCCAATAATCCAGGACATTATAAAAATCAATTTTACTCTCACTGCGCTATTTCGAGCTTGTTGCACCTAATACCATACATTTTACTCGCAGATTCGAGCTCGTGTATAGGCTTTAAGGACACTTTACCGTAGATTCATGTTTCGCACCTAGATACCATGACATTTTACTCACAGATTTGATGCTCGTGTATAGGCTTTAATGGACACTTTACTCGTAGATTCGATGTTCGCACCTAGATACCATGGACATTACTCACAGATTGAGCTCGTGTATGGCTTTAATGGACACTTTACTCGTAGATTCGA
This sequence comes from Hymenochirus boettgeri, assembly GCA_019447015.1. Taxonomy (NCBI): domain Eukaryota; kingdom Metazoa; phylum Chordata; class Amphibia; order Anura; family Pipidae; genus Hymenochirus; species Hymenochirus boettgeri. The sequence goes on along the minus strand of CM033471.1, from coordinate 31,589,928 downwards.
TGTTCGCGCCTAGATACCATGGACATTTTACTCACAGATTTGATGCTCGTGTATAGGCTTTAATGGACACTTTACTCGTAGATTCGATGTTCGCCCTAGATACCATGGACATTTACTCCGATTCGATGCTCGTGTATAGCTTTAATGGACACTTTACTCGTTATTCGATGTTCGCCCTAGATACCATGGACATTTTACTCACAGATTTGGATGCTCGTGTATAGCTTTAATGGACACTTTACTCGTAGATTCGATGTTCGCGCCTAGATACCATGGACATTTTACTCCAGATTTGATGCTCGTGTATAGGCTTTAATGACACTTTACTCGTAGATTCGATGTTCGCGCCCTAGATACCATGGACATTTTACTCACAATTTGGATGCTCGTTTATAGCTTTAATGGCCCCTTTACTCGTAGATCGATGTTTGCGCCCAGATACCATGGACATTTTACTCGCGGATTCGATGCTCGCGTATAGGTTTAATGGACACTTTACTCGTAGATTCGATGTTCGCGCCTAGATACCATGTGACATTTTACTTGCGGATTCGATGCTCGCCTTAGGTTTTATGGATACTTTATCGTAGATTCGATGTCTGTGCCTTGATACCATGGACATTTTACTCGCGGATTCGATGCTCGCGTATAGGTTTTAATGGACCCTTTACTCGCGGATTTGATGCTCGTGTATAGGTATAATAGGCATTTTACTTGCACATTCGAACGGTCGAACATTCGATATTTATCGAAAGTCCAAAAATATCGAAAATACGGGATAGTTCGAGAAGTCAGAATTCGTTCGCAGTCGAATAGTTCGGCTCAAACTCGGGTTCGAGTTCTAGTCCATCTCTAATGGCTAATTAATCACAGTATTTACATTTCTTACGCTAACCTTTTTGTAACAGAATAACTACTTTTAGTCTGTATTTGATAGAAAGAAGAAGAAACGCGCTCAAGCACTCAAAGGTGTAGTGAAAAAAGATAAAAATCCCTTTATTGTGCAATAATAGGGGATTACTGCATAGTTGTCAATTGTACACGTGTTTAAAAACAATTAAAAGCAATATACATATATCAAAAAAATCCCTACGTCCTGCCATAAGGTAACCCATAGTTATAGTCAAATTCTCAGGTACAAACTATAAGTATACTTATCTGTCCATAAGTCTATATATCTGCATATACATGAAAGAGTTCAGAGAGTAAGGTCGAGCTGGCAGGGAGAGGGATCACTAACAGCTGGACGCGTTTCGCCGGTATGGCTTTCTCGGCAGCGTCTTTTAGTCTGTTTGCCTTTATCCCATTAATAGCCACCTCCTTCCTCTCCTCTCACCGTCCGCTATTTATTACACAAGTTTCCTGCGTACCTCTATTAAACCTAAATTATCCATTGTGCTGGATAAAGTGTGTGTGTGTGTGTGTGTGTGTGCGTGTCGTGCCAACCTTCTGCCAGGCAGGGAGAAATGTTTCAGGAGAAATATCACACATTTGTTCAAAGAATTGGAAGTGTCTGGCACAGAGCAGAGGTTTGATGAGCTTTGGAATGGAGAGACTGTAATGCTGTCAGGTTCCTGGCAATGTAGACAAGTCGTTTGATATATAAGGCTCATTAACCAAGAACGCCAGAATATGCAATTCAATTTAAGTATACAGCATTCACCTCTGGATTAAAAAAAAAGCAAATTCCAGGTGGATAATGTTTGTGTAATTAAAAAAAATAAAATGATTCTTCCCCCTGAATTAATTTTCTGCAAGAATTGCACATTAACTATCTGACTACAGAAATAAACTTGGGTTCTTGGTGGCCAATCGGACTTTTATTTCATTATGCAGAGAGAAAAGATTGTGTATGTAAAACATAAGGGACAATGGAAAGACATAAGCAAGTTTAATACTCTTGGGGGAAACATGAGAGAAACCAATAATTAAAGTCGAAGGGTTGTCTTGGATAATGTTTTCTCCAACAGATGCTTTGCTATCCTGTCCAAATGATACGTCAGTCGACAGATATTGCAACTGAAAAATGTGTTTATAGTGCATCACTTTTTATTAGAATTCATTGACGCCGATGTGACCAAGGCTTATGTTCTCCATACTCTGCAAGGAACCCCCGTATTTGATGTAGTGTTTTTAAAAGCTAAATATAGCAAGCTGGGGCCCGTTAAATAGGGAAGCAACTGAACACAGATTATATTTTGTCTGTATTTTACTCAGTTGAAAGATAAGCTCTGGAACAAACATCATGTCAGCTGTAAATGTCAAGTCAACTAGTACATCACTCCTGGATCACAATGACTGTAATCTATCTAGTGGGACCTTGTACTTTATCCTTAGGTTTCTTTTTTGTTGTTCTCAGTAATCTTTTCAGTCTGCTCAAATCATAAATTTGCTTTTTACAACAAAATCAACATTGAAATAGAAGGGTCAACATGTAGCCAATCAGATTATTAGAAGCTTCTTACCAACCCAAGAATTAAAAGGTCCTCCGCAGAGCCAGTTAAGTTCATTGAGAAGCAACCAAATGTATGTGCAAGTACTTTAGGGCCATATTCATGAAGGTGAGATGTAAATTGAGGTATGCGTTAAACACCAAAACCCACCAATGGGTTCCAATCAAACCAAAGGACTTAATATAATTAACATTTTACTTTTATCATTAACTACACCAATTATTTGCTTTGCAAGGAAGTACATGTCTACAGGAAATTGAGGACAGTTAACCTCGTCTCTTTCTCTTATTGCTTTGTCACCATCTGCTACTGAATCGGGCTGGTCTGGATATATCTCAGAGGAGATGTAACCATGAATGCAGAACAGACATAGATACTATCTGTTTCCAGTCCCAGAGGCTACAGCTCATACCCAACTAATTATTGCTTTTAAAAATCCTTCCAAGAGAACTATTTGAAGCCTTACTTGAATGGGCTAAAAAAAATTGATAGTAATCACAACAATCTCCCCAGCCATTGCTTCCTGTAGATAAGATTTGAGAATGGCAGGACCTTGGGGATTAAAGGTCTGCTCCTCCTTTGATTGAATACCCCAAAGGATATCTGGAGGAAACAAAGGAGGAAAAGCAAGTTTAAAATATATTTTGGCCGGCGTGACAGTGATCCTCAATGTAATAAACCTCTTTGCTAGACTTAATGCATCCCTGTTATGCCTCGCTATGCCCAAACAGTTTTGGAAATGGAGCAGCCATCGCTAAATTAGTGAAAAACCCATGCTTACACTATAGTACATCGGGTAGCGTGGGATTTGCACTAATTCGGCCCTATAGCATCGATATAGCATCAGCCCGTAGGTGAGAAAATGGTGTGTTGCACTATTTGCTATATAAGGAGATGAATTAGAACACAGTACATTAAGGTTGGGTAATCTATGGCCCTTCTGGGAGACGGGCAGCTGTAAAACAAAGAAAGAGCTGTTGGCTGAGTGTTTGAGTTTCACTAGTTACATTTTGATTCTTTACTTCTATAAATTTTTCTCAATCTAACCTAAAAATCTTGTATCTGAAAGTCTGAATAATACACCTCTCACAAGCTCCTTCTTTTTCAGTCCCATAAAATTGGACAGGCAGGTCCTCACTAGTAATAAGTCCCAGTTTCGAAACTGGTGTTGATTTGAAAAATGGCAAAATTAAGCGTATCTGGTGGATTTTTCGAAACTATGAACTTATTATCAAATATTAGAAAATTTGAAAATTAGATTTAAAAAATCTGTATTCAAAAATTAGATTGGGAAACTGCAAAAACCTAAAATTTTTATAATTCTAATCGAAAAATTTAAAAAATTCTAAATGAATTGGGTTTAAATCAGATTTCTGAAAGTTTTGTTTGTCTCTAGTCCTCACACCTGAGTTTGCCCTATAATACTTACCTGAACTTTGGGCCAAATCCTGGTCTTGAGATTTTGAGGTGAAATGACTAGTTTTCGAATGACATTTGACCAGGAAAATGGAGCACATTCAGAAACATACAACAAGCTGTGTCTCACCTTTATCTTTATCTTTGCTGTTATTGGGTGATTTTGTAATTAACCTGTGGGGACTAGAGATGGGATCTGGGTCTGACACAAACCCGGATCCGACACAGACCCCCTCGGTTCTGAAATCCGAAAGATCCATCTGATATCGGGAGTCAAGACTTCGGAATGAATTTTCGAAGATTTTCGAATATATGGAGCCATTTTCGATAATTCGAAAATAGCCTTGAACGTTCGAAAATCTTCAAAAGTACGATCAGAAACTCGAAAGTGGTCTCTGATTGTATTTTTGAGGATTTTTGAATGTTCAAAGATATTTTCGAAAATTATCGAAAATGACTCTGTACATTCGAAAATCTTTGAAAATCCGTTCCGTTTTCGGATCTTCAGGATTTTCCAGAGATCCGGGAATCCGAAAATGGAACGGAACTAGGGGCTAGGAGGCCACTCCCATAAATAAGTATTTGTGTAAACATATTTAAATGGTCCTGTCCCTAACATAGATATATTGCTTTGCTTTTTATAAATAAAAGAAAAGTAATCTTTGCAGTGTATTTCCTACTTAGCATGGATATAAGAAACAGAATATTAACATTTCATTTAAAAAAATTTTAAAAAATTAAGTAAGTTTGGGGAAACAAACCTGCAACCTCATATACTCTGTCTTGCTAAAAGAAGAGTTTTTGCCCCTAACCCACCAGACATACTAGGTGGAGAACTTCTACATGTAGAATATTTTCCTTTTGCTAGGCACATAATGGAAACAAAAAATAAAAGTAAGTTTGGGAATTTGAACCTGTGACCCTGTGGCCTGTATGAGCCACCACAGCAAATGCAAGATACACAGGTACATTTAGAAGCTTTTTCTTATGCTAGGAACAGAATTAAAAAAAAATGTCAATAAAATCAGCTGAATATTGTCCCGGAAGGCATCCATATTGGTATGGAGATATCTGTTAAGAAAACACATCATGCATAGAGACAGTGCATATTGGGGTCAGAGATCTATTTAAAGACTACATGTGATGTGGATTGTACTGGCAACAACATGGAAGCCTTCTTATTCACAGAATCTATTACTTACATGTACTAAATGTAACTTACTAGAGAAGAATCTTACGATGTATAGGTGTTCTATGGAGAAAAGCTTTTATATTAGGATTTTAAGAATTTAAAGCTTAATTCTCCTTTAAAATAGACAAATTAAATGGTTTTTATAGCCTGGTCACCCCTTTGTTATTTCATTCTGCAGGTTTATCATGATGATGAGGTCACATTTCCAAAATAATTAGATACAAACCCATTCTCTTTTTATACAAAGGCAAACATTAACTTAGGCCTTCATTAATTATTCCTAAAATGATGGCTATCCCCTATCAAAAGAAGATTCCAATCTGTATCCATTGAGATAAGGCATCAATCTCGGGAGAGCTGACCTTTTAAATTTATTGAACTTCATATTAAAGATAACCAATACTTTGCTTTTAAAATGAATAAAAAAGCAAAGTCATTTGTTTAGAAAATTTAGTTAATAAGAGAATGAGAGGTGTTTTTTTTCCTTCAGTTTTTCAATTTCCATATAGGTCATAGGTCACAATATCCTGTTTGGTAATTACTTTATATCCTAAGGGGATCAATGCAAATTATTTTTGATGAAAGATACTATTTCTTAATGAAATTCCATCTCTCTCCTTAGCCCAATAGATAGTAATGTATCAAATGAAAACAGCATTTACATTTTAGCTGTCAATCAAGTGCATTATTATCATAAACTCTTCTACTGTGTGCAGTTTTGCTGTAACTGAAATGTGGCAGTTGGAATGTGTGAATTACATGGTTTAAAAATCAACCCTACCAGTGCTGACTAGTGATTACTGAGCATGCTTGACTCAGTCATGTCATGTCAGATGAAAGAAAGGGTCGGATAAGAGTGGGAGGGGGATTCATACAGTAGGCTGAGCATAATGACAAGTACTGGATTGAAGGCATGCAGCAACATACATACCTCAGAGTATGTACATGTATTAATTTATAGATTAGGAATTGGATGAGATGAGTTGTGTAATCAGACTAGTGAAAGCCTAGGAGTGTTTCATCAGTAGTAAACCATACATTATAAAATACAGTCTAAATACTTAACTTTGTAGGGCTTTTTAGATTCAGTTGTTTTATTAACTGGAACAATAAACAATAACTTTGGGACCAGCGATAAACTATACGGCAAAGTTATGGAAACAGACTGCAATAAAAGTCAAAGCCTTAATACATGTTAAGTCAATGTTACATTTTTTTTAATGTCTAACTGGTCCTGTAGAGAGAAAATAGCATGTGGTCTTATAAATTACAGTCATGGATGCAATGAATTTCCAAGGGGTATAATTGCATCATACATTTAAAGCAATTTAGCTCCATGAAGTTCTTACTGCAAATTAGGTCATTTTAAAGTGAAATAGCTAATGAGCTTTATAGGATGAAAAGTTTTCATGCAGATGATAATTCCTGATACAAGCTAAGATCTTTCAGCACAGAAAGCCCTGCAGTTACTGCCTACTCCCCTTGCTCAGTGAGCCGAGGCATGCTCAGTAAGATTTACCCCAAGGAGACAGATTCTCCAATCAGCTGTTTTGTATCTTCTTGTACTTTGTATAGTGAAGTAAGTTACTGAATTACACAGTTATATCTTTAGTAAAAAGGGCAGGTACAGTGTAAAAATAACTTCAGCTAGGAATGTAGATCACTCCCCCAAACCTAGGTTTCGCGTTATTACATTTTCCAAAGATGTCCCTGAAGTCACTTACCTGACCCAATCCCTTGCTACCTAGATGCCACCCCCTGCTCCTGTTATAAGCTTGTTTCGAGCAAAAGCAAGAGCAGAGGGTTTCTGCACTGACAACCGCTCCACTTCCTGGTTGTGGCTGTGAGGCGATTGGGCGTCAGTCACATTGCGTCCTTTACTGACAGCCACAACCAGGAAGTGGAGCGGCTGTCAGCCGCAAGAGCAGGTGAGGAGCGGTGAAGGACCGGGTCAGGTAAGGAACTCCAGGGGCATTTTAGGAAAATGTTACTAATGCAAAAGGTTTGGGGGGATCTATATTGCTAGCTAAAGTTATTTTTACACTGGACATGCATATGACTTACATTGCAAATGATGGGATATGAATCAGGGAAGTGTATTTTTGGGTTGTAATATCCTTTTACAAGGCAACTATACTGAAAAAAACATCACCTTAATCTATAAGTAAATACATGTTAGTAGCCCTTGCTGCATGCTTTCAACCCAGTGCTTGTTTTGCTCAGGCTCAGTATCCCCTTCCCTCTTTCACCAACTCCCCCTTCCATCTCACCTGGCTTTTTTAAGAGGGCAAGCATGCTCAGTAATCACTATGAGTCAGCACTGGTTATTTCCCACATACCAAATGTCATAACACAGCATACCAAAATTCTACTATATCAAAACCCTGTCACCATTCCAACTACAGCAAAACTACAGCTCAGAGCAGAAGAATTTAAGATAAGTAGGCACTTGATTGACAGCTGAAAGCCAAAATGCCTCAGATTGGATCTCTAATGAAATAGAGGACAGATCAATAAACCAAATGGTACAGTGTTGGTTGGAAAAAATTATAGTTTTCCAGTGACGGTCAATTAAAAAAACCTTTTTTGTTTTTTCCTTTAAGTACAGGTGCCCTTTAAAGGGACAGTTCAGTGGAAATGATCAATATTTGTTAAATTGTTAGCTTGTGTAATGCCTTCATAGTTATTCTACATATTCTCTCCCATTTTGAAAAATCAATTGATTTCATACCCTTTGCTGTTCCCTGCTGTTGACATTAGTGAGCTGACATTTTAGGTTCTAATCGTCCTTCTTCTTCCCAGAATGCACCACTTCCTTGGAATGTTCCTAACAGTAATTTATACTGATTGGCTGTTGGATGGGTCAAACATGCTCAGATCTCTACTGAGCAACTGAATCAACCCAGGCGCTGGGTCAAGGGCAAGACCATAATGCTGAATGAGCAGATTAAGGTCATTAGGATGGGGGAAAATGCTCTTTTTTTTCCGAAAAGCATATGTATTTGCATTGAACTTGCCCTTTAAGGAAATATCTGGAAAATGTATTTTATTTTATATGTTGACATCAATGAAACAGAATCTATCATTTTGCTATAAAGCTTTTTTGTGATAATTATTTTATGTGTTTAGTTAGAGGACAAATTTAGCTGTAGCTCTTAATGTAAATGGTTCTCCAAAGAGCATCAAGGACAACTGCTTTGAAATAATGATTATACCCATAATCCCATATGAATTAAGATTTTATTGGCTACATGAAGCCTTTGAATTATTTAGTATTACTGATTGTGGTGCTAACCCTATCAGATTGTGGAAAGAGTATTGGGTATCTTTGATCTGGTCCAATCAGCAAATATTTCATTGTATTTTTATATCTTATACATTTCCCAGCATATTATGAAGCGACTTACATTTAGTTAATTATTATATTGTAGATTTATATAGCGCCAACATCTTCCATACCGCATTACATGTGTACATGCACATCAGGCCCTGCCCCAAAGAGCTTGCAATCTAAGCACATTTATTTAACACACATATTTAACACAGACAACCTATCAGTATGTCTATATCATTGTGTGGGAGGAAATCCACACAATCACGGGGAGAATATACAAACTCCTTGCAGATGTGTCCAAAGGTGGAATCGAACTTAGGACCTCAGCGCTGCAAGACATTAGTGCTAACCACTGGGCCACCTCATATTTTTCATTTACATCAGGCCCTACATACAATTTTAAAATATTACACACAAACACAAGCTCCGAAAATCTGGTTCGAATCCAATTGAATTGGAATTTTTCAAATTTTCAATCACAATTCTTTTTTTTTAAACCTTCAATCTTAAAAGTTCCGAGTTTCAAAGATCTTGAAAAAGCCATTGGATCTGTTAATTTTCGAAACCGCCAGTTCCGAATCGAAACCAGGTTCCTTTTTTAAAGCAGGATTCATAACTAGTCTTCATGATTTGGTGGAATATTGGGAAGCCAGAGAAAACCTACAAAACGTAGTAAATCATGTAGTAACTGACTGCTTCCTAGCAGTAACTGCTGTTTTTTCAAGCTTCTCCCTTAGTCTGTTAGTTATTAACTATAGAATTCATGCAGGGTCCTTTATATAGTGCCCTGAAAGGAAAAATTGTAATCTCACAAACACACACCCTAAAACCAAAAATGTTAAAAATCTGAAATATATAAGACTAACTAGAAATGTCCTGTTACCTCTTTTTCTGCTCTGTGGTTATTCCTCAGCAACTGTCAGTCATGGTTATGACATTAAAGCTAATGACTGAATGCTTATCCCCTTGACACCATCTCTGAGCATGCTCAAGCTCATGACCAGCTCACTAAATTGCTAAAGGGGGCGTAAAAAAATATAGATGTTAACACACTATCTCTTAGTTTCCATGAGGTATCAAGGACCATAGCAGGCACAAGCTATCGAGGACAATGTAGGATATATCAGCATACTTTAAACTGTCTATTCATTTAAAAATATGTCATTTAAAAGTGAATGAAGTACAAAAGATAAATCAGTGTATATGCCACAGCCTGTAGCACAGGGCCAGAAGGACCATGTCAACAAAAAAAGAGAAAGTGGAATATTATTGCTTGGTGGTCAATTTGTTAAAAAATAATTACTAAACCAGCAATGAAAAAGTTAACAATTGTACTTTTGCACAATCCCTTGTGATGAGTCAAAAAAGAATTCAACTTTTTCTTTTCATTTGGCCATGACACACTCAAATATTGAGAAGCTGTCATTTCCCCCCTTCTCTCTTCAACTAATGAGCTCCAGGGTGCCTTTTATAGACTTCTTGTTAATGGATCAGCAAAGGACTCGATGCCACCAAAAATAATGTTAAAAAAAAAGAAAAACCCCAGCAAACTGTAAAATTCACTTTCCCTTCCAAAATCTCAAAGCGAATGATTTTGATTCCCAGGTCCAGCTGTCACCCACCCACCAATCAGATGTCTCGGATTATACGCGAGAATACTCTTCTTGTTCCTGTTCAATCTGCTATGGTGTTATCTACAGAGCTTGCTTTTTCTCTATCGCTTGGAACCAAGTAATGAAAAGGAGGTTTCAAAATAGCAGGTGGCCTCTTGCAGAATAATGAATTCAGCCGAAAGACATCACATTTTTAATGCGTAGGATTCAAGGGTGGCGAAACCTTTTCAGAACCCAACATATGTATATATGGTTTGTGTGTATACGAGGATAGATAAGGCCCAGCTCGAGCTGAGATGACAGCTTACTGACTTGTTAAAATAAGCAGAAGGGTTAATAACAGGCGGCATAGTCTTAGTAAGTGTACATTTAGAAAATGTATAATGTAAAGCTTTGGTATTCCCACAATCCACATGTAATATTTCTAGAGGCTGAATAATGTAATGAGCTAAAATATAGAGAAAGCATTTTTGGCAACCAAACCTTCCTAATTTTCACTAGTCCGGCTTTTAAATGTCATTCAGTCCAATACAATTACACGCTGAAGAATAGAATAGAAAGAAAGAAAAGAGTAGAATTTGGAGACTCAACATCGGTTTGAGTGATTTTAACTTCTTCTTTGAGCAGGCTGTGCCGGTAATGCTAAAGACACCCGCCCAGCCAGGGAAACCTATATAATATATTGTTGTGCCACTTTTTTGCTGGTGTTATAGTTTAACACAGGGTAAAGCCAGTTCGCGATTTACCCAGAGGGGCAACAGCTATGTTAAATTGCTGGGAGGCCAGAGATTGCATCTCAAGATAAATCGGTCTGAATGTGTTCCAGCTCAGTGTTAACAATCAGGCTTAGAAACCAATAACCTGTTTAAAGGGTAAAGTTGGCCATACATTAGTAACATACCTCCTGACACTCCCGCAATGGGGGTTAATTCTGTCAGAAGGTTTGAGGAGCTAAAGTTTTAAAGCAGAATTTTACTAATGGAAGAGAAAATTTGAAGGTTACAACCAGGCATGTCTCTAATACCCACCTACTACTATTGTACAAACTACATTGTTTACATGGTGCCTTTAATACCCACCTACTACTATTGTACAAACTACATTGTTTACATGGTGCCTCTAATACCCACCTACTACTATTGTACAAACTACATTGTTTACATGTTGCCTTTAATACCCACCTACTACTATTGTACAAACTACATTGTTTACATGGTGTCTTTAATACCCACCTACTACTATTGTACAAACTACATTGTTTACATGGTGCCTTTAATACCCACCTACTACTATTGTACAAACTACATTGTTTACATGGTGCCTTAATACCCACCTACTATTGTACAAACTACATTGTACATGGTGCCTTTAATACCACCTACTACTATTGTACAAAAAACTACTTGTTACATGGTGCCTTTAATACCCACCTACTACTATTGTACAAACTACATTGTCTACATGGTGTCTTTAATACCCACCTACTACTATTGTACAAACTACATTGTTTACATGGTGCCTTTAATACCCACCTACTACTATTGTAACACTACATTGTCTACATGGTGCCTTTAATACCCACCTACTACTATTGTACAAACTACATTGTTTACATGGTGCCTTTAATACCCACCTACTACTATTGTACAAACTACATTGTCTACATGGTGCCTTTAATACCCACCTACTACTATTGTACAAACTACATTGTTTACATGGTGCCTTTAATACCCACCTACTACTATTGTACAAACTACCTTGTTCACATGGTGTCTTTAATACCCACCTACTACTATTGTACAAACTAACTTGTTCACATGGTGCCTTTAATACCCACCTACTACTATTGTACAAACTACATCGTTTACGTGGTGCCTTTAATACCCACCTACTACTATTGTACAAACTACATTGTTAACATGGTGCCTTTAATACCCACCTACTACTATTGTACAAACTACATTGTTTACATGGTGCCTTTAATACCCACCTACTACTATTGTACAAACTACATTGTTAACATGGTGCCTTTAATACCCACCTACTACTATTGTACAAACTACATCATTTACATGGTGCCTTTAATACCCACCTACTACTATTGTACAAACGACATTGTTTACATGGTGCCTTTAATACCCACCTATTACTAGTCCCACCAGTCTGTGATGGGAATCTTACAGTATATTGACAAGTCTGTGTAGGCACATCTTATATTGGCTAGTCTGTGTTGGAAATAATATATTGACCAGTCTGTGATGGGGATCTTCTATTAACCAGTCTGTGGTGGGCACATCTTATATTGACCAGCCTGCGGCGGGCACATCTTATATTGACCAGTCTGTGGTGGGAATTATATATTGACCAGTCTCTGGTGAGAATCTTATTTTGGCAAGTCTGTATAGGCCCATCTTATATTGACCAGTCTGTGGTGGGAATCGTATAATGACCAGTCTGTGGTGAGCATTTTAAATTAACAAGCTGTTTCTAGGCATAAGCGATCTGGGCAAACTGCTAGGGCGCCATTCAAAGGTGGAGGGTGCCATTTAAAGTTTTTTCTTTTGAAAAGACAGGGATCCTTATCAGCCATAGAGTAATCAGCTGTTAGCAATCTAGGTAGTCTCTTTGTTTGCATACAATATAATCATACTGGCTGAGCTTTCCAGTCTATGGAAAGACTAATCCAAGAGGTGGTTGGAGGAAGTTTCAGTTGGGAAGTGGGGACCAGGGAGATGCTTAGGGGACCAAAATGGCTGCAACTGATCCTGTCAAGTAGGGAGCGTGCATCCTGGGACAAGGTTCAAAAAACAGTTCAGTCAAACAGAAGGCAGTAGTAGTCATAATATCTACCATCGACTTATACTAAGGTTTTTCTAATTTTTCAGGTAAAAATAGGTACCTCGACTTATACTCAGGTCAGCTTATACTCGAGTATATAAGTATACTCAGAAGCACACATGCTTGCCTACATACAGGCACACATGTACACACACACAAATACACACATGCCTAATCATATAGATACACACAAGCCCTCACACAGATACACAAATGCACACACACAGATACACTACCCAGTCTGCTTTCCAATACCCTCTTAACAAGCGTTTTTATATATATATATATATATATATTCTTTTATTTTTTTGGAAAACCAAGGAAAATGCAATTTGAACTCCTGTTTAAGTCTATTTCACATCATATCATAATTTCAAACAACGGCAAGACACGTGCTCACCTAAAACAAGTTTCCAATTGTATTCCAATAGCATCGTCTGTCCATCATTCATCTTTCATCCATTACTCCCCAGTATACTGCTGAACCATTATTTATAAACATTGTGCTGATCTTAACGTGGTTCTTCCTTCCTTATGGCTTTATCATTGATGTAACACAACAGGGGGGCCTAAGATGTTCGGAGTGCGGTATAGATTGGATTTGGATGAGAGAATGTTCCTTTCAGGTCACAAACAAGACTATGGACACGGTGGTGATGGATTATGCATTAAATAGCTCTAAAAGTGCAACTGTACCATCTGTTTACCTGGAAAAAAAATATGTGCAGGTAACATATGGAACTATTTGCTGGAGGGTTTGTGGACATACCTGCAGACATTCTCAAGTCATTCTGACAGTACCTGGGCTGATTATTTTGTAATCAGCATATTGCTCTAACAACTGCACACCTCCTACCAAATTGTGTTTGTTACACAATTAAAACAATTAAAACAAATCTTTATAATACTTGCCTAGCTCTACAGCATTCCTGTCTGGAAGTCGATATTCACCTTTAAGTCTTCCAGTCTCTCCCCTCTTTTCGTATCCACCTAGTTTTGTGGCTTTATGAGCTTGTCATGAATTTGCTCAGCCATAAAGGAGGCAGCTTGTGTATCCCTTAGAAGTCATTGGCCATAACATCATCGTCATGGACGTGACTAATGGATAACCCCCAAAAGAGCAGCTCAAAGGAGACAGACTGGTGATTTAAAGGGTATATATGCTGGAACAATTTTTTTTTTAAATTGACCATTACTGAAAATAATAATTCATCACGAATTTTACTGTACCATTTTTTGTTGATCTGCCACATATTTCTTTAGATATCCAATCTGAAGCATTAGTTGCCTTATCTGTCAACTACCTTATCTTCTGCTGTGTGCAAGGAATGGATTGTTCTGTAACTGGAAGGGTGTAACTGTAACTTGATGGGTGACAGTTGGGGAATTAACCCTCTCAGTGCCAGATGATAGTGATTAACGAGCATGCTCAGTTTAAAAAAAGTCAGGTCTGAGGAAAGGAGGAGTCGGTTATGAGAGGGAGGGGAGATACTGAACCTGAGCAAAACAAGTAATGGATTGAGGGCATGCAGTAACACACACCTCAGAGTAATTGCTACTTACATGTATTTAATTATAGATAAAGATGAGTCAAAGACATTTTTTAGTATACATACCCTTTAACAGTGAATATCTCCTTCCTGGAACACCAGGGAGTTGGATAAGTATGGCAAAAATAGGATCCTGCTTTTTGGGGGTGGGGGGTGTGAACATGTCATTTAAACACTATTTTATCATAAAGAATTCATAGCCTTGAAAGCAAAAGTAGGACCAGCCTAGAGATGACTGTTACTAATTCATCGAAACATGTGAGTGTCATCTCGCAGAACAAGACCTTATTGGTCCATCTGAACATGCAGATATTATGCAAAATTAACTTGAACTAAAAGTGATTTGTCCTTCCGCTACATCAGCCAGAAGACCACTTGATAAAGGACTAACGTCTATTTTCATAAAATATGGAAGCTTATTACCTAACCTGATATGGCTCAATGCAAAATGACAGCTTATTCGTACGAATCGCAGGTAGGGCTAGTTAATGATTTAATACTCTGTGTCATAGGTTTATTTTTTATTCATACCAGGCACTCTGAATCCCACTTGTTTCAGTACAAAAATGTATTTTTCAGGTCTTTGTCCTTTCGAGCTTGAGTTCTAATTGACGGAGGTTGCGAAATGCAAGAAAGAATTCCTACAGACGTTGAACAAAGTAAAAATGAAATAAGAAATAAGAAAGAAATAAGAAATCTAGAAAACTTGCAAACTTTTATGATATTACAGCCTGAACGATACTGAGCAACTGGTCTTTATATTTGATTTTGTGGATGTTGCAGAATTCAGATTTTACAGATTAATGGGCATCCATAGTGGGAAAATGTAATATTTTTTTCTTTCTTTGTGTTCTATAATTCCCCCCAACCCCCAGAGTACCTTTATTTTCTTCAGTTTCCTCCTACATTTTCCTGATATATTAGTATATATATATATTATTCAAGATTTCAATACACCACTCCTGCTTGAACTGTCAATTAAATCCCCTAATAGCATGCCGGTGTAGTCTGTAGGCTTACACGAGTTTTACAGCAAGTCTCCAAATGACTCCTCCCTATGCACTAAAATGCTCAGCATATACTGGGTTAAAAACAGAAGTAAAGGGAAAGAGAATAAAGCAGAAAGAACAGGACTGAGTCTCCCTCCTACCAAGATTGGGCTGCAGTGATAAGGCAGGACTTATGTCTGTCCTAACTCACCCCCTCCCACTCCTTATGTAGCAAGTGTCTCCAGAACAAAGGAGACACTTCCTCTCTACAGGCTTACATACGTAGGGTTGCCCTTTAAAAGAGAGTTTTACAGAGTGTATCAGACTCATATAAACAGTGGTGTAACTAGGAATCACTGGGCCCCCCATCAAAGCTATGATGGGGCCCCAATCCGTTCTTCATCCACAGCAGTGATTTCTGTCATAGGAAAAATAATAAGATGGGGTCCCCTTGGCTACTAAACCCCCCCCCATGGTTGCTCCCTCTGCTAGTTACGCCCCTGCATATAAACCACAAGTATCTCTCTTATTGGGGGGACCCTTTTCCTTGCCCATGTATAATTTACACAGTTCCTATGGTAAGCCCCGACATCAGAGGATCATAAATGATATAGACCACCCTTTATAGGTACATGGTTTACAATATTCGTATGTTTTTCTTAAGGGCAGTTCCCTAAAGCACTACAGTTAATTAAATTGTTGCACATTAAAGAGCAACTTAAGTCACCAGACAGTAGACAGAACACATTTATAAAGTCACAACATTTTAAGTTTCAACTCTCCCTTTGCGATGGCTGCTGTTTTCTATTTTTTTTTTTTTATTACATTTTGGGCAGTACAGTAAGTGTCAACTCCCATAATCCACCTCTGTTTTGGTGGAAGTACTACCTAGCTAAGTGTAGACTGTACACTTCACTGGAAGCTGACAGCCAATCGTGTGGTAGCACAGCAGCTGTATTTGACAAAATAAAATCTTTTCTTGCCTACAAGTTGTGTAACTCCAAGCTGATGCATAGTCATCGACATCATGGCAAATTGTTCCTGTCAAGAGATTTCCATCAGTTGGTATCAGCTCCCTTTACTTTAGTAGAGGATAGAGATGGACTAGAACTCGAGCCCGAGTTCGAACGGACCCGGACTTTCTATTCCAGACCCGGATTTTCGATATTTGCTAGACTTACGATAATTATCGAATTTTCGAACGCTCGAGGCATGCCAATATGCAAGTAAAATGTCTATTATACCAATACGCGAGTAAATATCGAATATCGAATCTGCGAGTAAAATGTCTATTATACCAATACGCGAGTAAATATCGAATATCGAATCTGCAGTAAAATGTCTATTATACCATATGTGAGTAAATATCGAATATCGAATCTGCGAGTAAATGTCTATTATACCAATACGCGAGTAAATATCGAATATCGAATCCGCAAGTAAAAGGTCATTATACCATACGCGAGTAAATACCGAATATCGAATCTGCGAGTAAAAGTCTATTATACCAATACGCGAGTAAATATCGAATATCGAATCTGCGATAAAATGTCTATTATACCAATACGCGAGTAAATATCGAATATCGAATCTGCGAGTAAATGTCTATTATACCAATACGCGAGTAAATCGAATTCTCAAATCTACAAGTAAATGTCTATATACCAATACGTGAGTAAATACGAATCGCAGTTATGTCTATTATACCAATACGCGAGTAAATTCGAATCCGCAAGTTAATGTCTATTATACCAATACCCGATAAATATCGAATTCCAATCCACAGTAAAATGTCATATACCAATACGCGAGTAAATATCGAATATCGAATCTGCAAGTAAATGTTTCCTATCACCTATACTGAGTAAATATCGAATTCTCGAATCTGCAAGTAAAATGTCTATTAACCAATACGCGAGTAAATATCAATTACGAATCTGCGAGTAAATGTCATTATACCATACGTGAGTAAATATCGAATCTGCAAGTAAAATGTCTATTATACCATACACGATAAATATCAAATTATCGAATCTGCGAGTAAAAAGTCTATTATACCTATACGGAGTAATATTCGATACGAATCTGCAAGTGAAAGGTCTATTATACCTATATGCGAGTAAATTCGATTCTCGAATCGTGCAAGTAAAATGTCTATTATACCAATCCGTGAGTAAATATCGAATTCGTCCGTGAGTAAAATGTCTATTATACCAATAGCAGTAAATATCGAATAATCGTCCTGAGTATGTCTATTAGACCAATACGCGAGTAATATCAAAATCGAATCCTGAGTAAAATGTCTATTATACCAATACGCGAGTAAATATCGAATTCGAATCCGCAGTAAATGTCTATTATACCAATACCGAGTAAATCGATATCGAATCTGCGAGTAAATTCATTATACCATACGCGATAAATATCGAATATCGAATCTGCGAGTAAAATGTCTATATCCAATACGCGAGTAATCGAAATAATCTGCGAGTAATGTCTATTTACCATACCGAGTAATATCGAATTCTCAAATCTAAAAATGTCTATTATACAATACGTGAGTAAATATCGAATCCGCAAGTTAAATGTCTATTATACTATATCTCGAGATAAATATCGAATCCGCAAGTTAAATGTCTATTATCCAATACGCGACTAAATTCGAATTCTCACTTGATAAACTCACACCAGTAAAATGTCTATTATACCAATACGCGAGTAAATATCGAATACGATCTGCAAGTAAATGTCTAGTATACCTAACGTGAGTAAATATCGAATTCTCGATCTGCAAGTAAAATGTCTATTATACCAATCCGCAGTAAATATCAAATTATCGAATCTCGAGTAAAATGTCTATATACCAATGACTGATAAATATCGCTCTGCAAGTAAAATTCTATATACCATACACGAGTAAATATCAATTACGAATCTGCGAGTAAAAAGTCTATTATACCTTACGCGAGTATCGAATATCGAATCTGCAGTGAATAGTCTATTACCTATATGCGAGTAAATAATCGAATTCTCGAATCTGCAAGTAAAATGTCTATTATACCAATACTGAGTAAATATCGAATATCGAATCCGTGAGTAAATTCTATTTACCAATACGCAGTAAATATCAAATATCGAATCCATGAGTAAAATGTCTATTATACCAATACGCGAGTAAATATCGAATATCGAATCCGCAGTAAAAGTCTAGTATCCATACGCAAAATACCAATATCAAATCTGCGAGTAAAATGTCTATTATACCAATACGCGAGTAATATCGAATCCGAGTAAAATGTCCCCTATTAACCTATACGTGAGTAAATATCGAATATCGAAATCCGCGTAAAATGTCTATTATAGCACTATACGTGAGTAAATATCGAATATCGATCCGTAGTAAAAGTCTATATATACCTTACGCAAGTAAATATCGAATCACGCAGTAAATCTCTATTAACCAATACGCAAGTAAAATATCGAATATCGAATCCACGAGTAAAATGTCTATTAAACCTATAGCGAGTTAAATACGAAATCGAATCCGCGAGTTAAAATGTCTATTATACCTATACGCGAGTAAATACTCGAATATCGAATCCGCGAGTAAAATGGTCTATTACCATACGCAGATACATATCGAATATCGAATCCGCAGTAAAATGTCTATATACCAATACGCGAGTAAATATCGAATATCGAATCTGCCAAGTAAAATCTCTATTATACCAATAACGCAGTAAATATCGAATATCGAATCTGCGAGTAAAATGTCTATTATACCAATACGCGAGTAAATATCAAATTCTCGAATCATCAAGTCGTTTATGGGATAATTATCGAATGTTCAAACGCAAGAGCTCGAAAGTAGCACGCGTGAGAGTAAAATCAAGTTTTCGAAAGTCCTGGATATTGGAACATGTTCCCCAGACCATTTCCCAGGTCCCACAGCCATTTACATTAAGTTACCATTGATATTTTAATTGTATTTCATTCAAACTATTTGACTCCCATTGGGTCCGTTTTCAAACTTTCCATATAGTTCGAAAGTTCGAAAATGGACCAAACTTTCCAAACTTCGGCCATCTCTAGTAGAGGAAACCAATACAATTGTCTCCGTGTATGGGCAAATAAGCGATCGATCCGTATAAAGTATGCATGGAACAATCACTCCTTTGTATTTGCTAATCAAGCAAATTCAGAATCCTAAGGAATCTGATAAGAATTTGTGACCAAATTCCCATGTTTCATGGGCACTTTAGATACCATCTAGATACCATTTGTTTGCTGCAGATTTGCAGCCTGGCCAAACTTTTGAAAATTTTCGAAATTACGAGGATTTCTCGTATTTTCGAGGATTTTTTCATTATAATGGGTCCGCTCGCGGATTTTGCGAAGTTCGGACATCTCTAATGTTGAGTAGATATTAAAACTTTCCTTCAGTGGAAGTCAAAATGACAGAAAATTCGTCATTACAGCGATTGGTCCACAGTAGATTAACTCTCGTATTATGCCATTTTTTTTTGTAAATGATGTTTTTATTTTTCACAAGACAGAAGTTCTAAAGCAAAGTAAAGAATATTTAGAGTTTTATTTTTCTCCTCGGCTTGTCAGGAAGATCAGAGGGCAGATTTGGAAATCCAAAGACCTTTGAAGATGTTTTACACACATATTTAAAATACTGTAAATGTGAGAAACTTCTCAGATGTGCTCTACCTTTCATCCTTACCTCTGAGGAAAGGGAGCCGGGGTAAACGGATGATTCGGGCTTTCCAAACTAATTAAAAACACTCTAAGCAATGTTTTCCTTTGGTGCAAATTGATGTCAACTTGGGGACCTCCTGTCCAGATGTTTGGAAAACGACAACTCCCCGCATTCCCTGGCTGCATATTGCTAAAGTGAATATATTTTTAAGTTCCTTCGTTTTGAGTGGTCGCTCAATTCTCCCGTTATCAGATTGCATTCGAGTTTTGGCCAGATGATCGGCCCCATCGCCTTGCTGTGGTGGGCCCATTGCCAGGTGGGGGAAGGGAATTGCATTTTATTTTTTGTGCACAGGCAAAGCCAAAACAAGGAAGGTTTTTCCTTGAAAATTTTAATCTTTTGAAATTTCACTTCAATAATTCTACCTTATCTTAAATGGCATCTATAGTGAAAAAACACATTGGCCCATTGCAAAGTTAAATTCATGTACTCTGTGCTGCCTTTATCCTACCTCTGTCAGTAACTTTGTTTTTCCGTGATGTCAGATCTCTCTGTCAGCACTCCCCCTTCCCCCTCCCCTCTGTTACCTCCTCCAAGTCTCAACTCCGGCTACCCGACAAGCTTATCATGTGCAGTAGGGGTTAAAAGTTCAACATCCTAAAAAACACACCCATAAACAGTGGCCAATAGAAAGCAAGCTGTCCTGGAGACACGAAAGAAGGAGAACAGTACATTTTACTGCTACAATACGATCTCTCTCTTTGTGACCCATCATCAATCAGTGAAAGCTATGAAGAAGAGGGGTCAAGTGCAGCCTTATCTCTGCAGTCAAATCTACCTCTCTCCCCCTGCTAAAGTTCTTATCTCTATGTTTGTGCAAACAGAGCTGGGAGGAGGGAGGGGCTTGAGCAGGGAAGAGGGTCACGTCACAGATTTGATTGACAGTACAAGTAGCAGTACAGGAATGCAATCATGTATTTTTCTAACTTGTGTATCAGTACAGAGAGGGAATCTGAAAAAGGTGAAGACACATAGAACACATGGAAGGAAAGAAAAAAAAAGTTAATTTTCTCACTATAGATGCCCTTTAACCAAACATTAATATCTTGGGTTTAGTTCTCCTTTAAATAAAATAGGCCTTACCACACTCCTATAGCAAGAGATGTTTCATTAAAGGAGGTTATGTCCCAACAACCTGAATCTAATATATAATACCAAAAGAACTTATAACATCTTCAAGGTTAAAAATATAGTGGGTGTTGATTCTCATTTTACAGGGAATCTCCAAAACCTAATTTATAATGAGACTTTTTCTGATACTTCCAAATTTCTACATCAGAATAGAGATGGACACAAAACCGAACTCGAACCCGAGTTCGAGCCAAACTTTATGAGTTTGTATGAATTTGAACTATTTGAACTAGTTCGGGTTCGAACTAGTTTGCTTTTATGGACTTGCAGCTGTATTTTCAGTAATTATCGAAATTTGAAAAAAAAGTTTATTTATGGACCGTTTGCTAACCCTAGAATGTATCGTTCGCTAACCCTGGAAAGCATTGTTCGTTTTTCGGTAACCCTCGAATGCAAGGATCGTTTTTGCTAACGCTAGAATGTATTGTTCGTTAACCCTCGAATGTACCCTTTGATTTTCGGTAACCCTCGAAAGTATCGTTCGTTTTCGGTAACCCTCTATCGCTATCGCTCTGGGTAAATGCTCCTTTCGCTATTCAATATCGCATTTGCTGCATGATTTTAACGCCAAGGATAAAACTAGCGAAATGCAATTTTGAATTGCGAGCGTTGGATGCACGGGTCATTTTTGCATAACGCTAATATGGATTTAAAGTCGCGCTAACTGGTAGCGAACCGGTTAGAGCGACTTTAATGCCATATATTTGCCCAGCGAGTCTGGGTAAATCGGTTCCAATAACTTTTATTACATCTCCCTGAATAACTTTTATTGAATCTCCCTGATATGTTTTATTTATCCTGATGTAAAATATTATTATTAGATTTCATTTACCTTTTCCAAATAAGATATACCGTGAGAGGCCAGTAATATCGGCCTCTCTACCTACTGGTCCAGTCCTCCTGTGTTCTTATCCCTGCATAGGCAACCTGCAAGGAGTTATCACTTACAAACTCCTGATTCAGTCCCGCCTCAGTGCTGCCTGGTGATGCGACCAATGAAAAAACACGCTTACTGCAGAGCGCACATTTTCATTGGTTTATTCAGTCACCAAATGAGGGGGCAGCACACGGACCAGACAGAAGCAGTATTAGTTTGTAAAGCTGATAACTCCTTCTACATTTTTAAATGCATTTAGGTAGTTTAACCCCCATTGATTGAGCTGCATTTAAAAAACATTCGACATATTTTGCAACTTGCAAAGTGAACTATTTTTGCCTCTCACTACATACTGGCTTTCTATCCCGCTCTAAACTGATGCTACTCACATTTGTGTTATGGAATTGAGGTGGTCTCCTACTAACGCCTCTCCGTCTACTCTAATCCCCTTTCCATAGTTGGAACTTCCATAGCACATACGTTGAATTCCAGGTTCTGATGTGAAGAGTTTAATTCCCTGACGTGACAGAGGCTTTTCATCTGCAAAGTTATTGATGGTGAATAACTGAAATCCTAATCTATGGCTTTGTAGGGGATTTTAGATGACAGAGGATACAGGGGAATGAGTTGGTGACAGAATATTGTAATGCATTCTAAATATATCTCCGGAAAACCAATGCACTTTAATTCATGGTGAGATTAACAAAATTATGGGAAATTTTTTTTTGAGGTTCCGTTTTGCTAGCTCCAATGTTATTGGATGTTCAAGGCCCCACTATGCCCGCTGCTTTGTAATGCAATTCAGCCCATAATCGTGGGGTATGCGAGTACAATTTTTGGTGCACATTACATGCGCTACGATTGGACGACATCAAAGGAAACGCATTACAGCACATTGTGCTCCGTGCACTGGGTAATGGGGCCTAGCCCTTACATTTTTTTAAAGACTGTTTTCATGTGTGCATTATAGTATTTCTTTTACTCCAATGGATTTTCACCTTCTTTCAATAAGGGACTTAATGGTAGACATTCCATCAATCTTTATAACCATGTTCTTTCACACTAGCCATCGTTCCTAATTGAAATTAAGCACAGGTAACTACAGTCTTTAGAGCCATTGATTTTTAGGTTTTTGAGATAAAGGAACCTTAACTCTGTTCCAGTAGCCATGAGAAAATGTCTACATCTAGCGGTGAAATGTGATGGGAATTAGTAAGAAGGGATTGTGGCATTCACCGGAGAAATGCATAGATATAAAAGGTCCCATTGTGATGTTGCTCTTTAACAAAAAAAAACAAATTATTTGTGGAAAATGTAATAAATAGAAAGAGTTAAACAAGAATAAATGAAGTCGGGAACCCCTGGAACTAGTGCCACAATTGGGTCATCTTATCCACATGGTACCTTATCCACGTTTTGTGCTGTCTGTGTTACCGGAACAATAATTGCCAAGAACAATAATTGCCAATAAATGCTGGAAAATAGTCCTGGACCCTTATTAGTATTGAGAAATGCTCCACAAGGTACTGACACCTTTCAAGGAACCACTGACAGGCTACATACAGTACACAGGCAATTATGCGTTTTCACCACCTCAGACTTAGAGATTTTAAATGAGCGAACTCAGTGCAAGGAAGCACTTATCGCCCTTTAATAAATACATTCACCGCCAGTTATCGATGCTTTATAAATTGCAGCAAATAAACGTGGAAAGATAGGAAGATCCATTGTTGTATAAATTTAAAGGTCTGCAAGACCTGACCGGGAACCGTACCTTAGTTTGTTATAATCTCTGTTTAAACTGGGGGGAAAAAATAATCTGGTGTCGAGTTCTAAAGACCGAAAGGTGACTTTCCACTGAAGCCAATAAAATGCCTCCTGGGCTGCACATTAGACCGAAGTCCGTATTTTACATCTACCAGAAGTCTTCTTCTCATTGAATTCCCACTGAAGCCAATAAAATGCCTCCTGGGCTGCACATTAGACAGAAGTCCGTATTTTACATCTACCAGAAGTCTTCTTCTCATTGAATGCATTAGGAATTTACCTAGTTACAGATGGTAATATAATGGCTCATTAAAAACATATCTTAAGTGCATCATCTTGCAAAATCAATTCTTCCCGGTATGTCTACCAGAAGGCAGTCACGTAGAGCATTTCACTGGATATCAACAAAACGCTGTGTCTCGCTTCTTAATTAGTCATGCAATAAGGCACTCCAGAGTCACCAGGCCGAGACATTCACGCATTGAGACACATTGGAAAATAAAGTGGACATGATGCACATAAGAGCATTCCTGCCTGGCATTATAATGTTTAAACGGACAGGTTCATTACTCCATTCGGATTATTGAAGAGAACTCTGTGTAACACCGTGAACTGCCAGAGAGTCAATTCAAACCTCTCCTCGCTAACCTGATTTCATTAGCTTCAATTTTCAGGACAAAAAAATATATAAAATGATGATGATTATTTTTAACATTCATGATATGCACAGACTTGAAGACCTTGCACCCCTGAGCTAGGAGAGAAGCCAGTAGAAGTTTGACACCGTCTTTTTTGGATTTTGACATTTCTATGCTGGTAGTTTGCCTTAGTGAGAGGAATGTTCTACTCTCCCGCTGTTCGAATCTATCTTCAGCTTGGGTAGGAAAAAAATAATCTGTCACCACTGCCAAGATGTTTAGTACACTGTAGCTGTGCAAATTTAATTCAGAATTAGCACGTCAGTTATTCCGGATATCAGCAAAGGCTTAGCTAGAGAAAGGGAGGGTCATGGGAGCTGGCTAGGGTTTAAACACAAATCTTTTGAAGTTGCCTTAATGCCCACAAAACCATATTTTAAAGAACAATGAACCTGCACAAGCGTCATTGTAGATAATGTGCTAAATCCCTCGTTTACCTTTACAAGACATTGCTTAATGCAGCATTTTATGTTTTTCAATTGTTACTATGTTAAGACAGAGCAGCTGGGTTTCTGGTAACGTGATTGGTTGATTGGAGGTGGGTACAAGGCTAATTAAAGGGCAGCTATACTTTTTTTTAAAGGGCAACTATAGTGAAAAAATGACTTTTCCTCATCTTAATCTATGAATTAAAGTGCCCATTACTGGAAACTATAATGCTGGCAAAGTTTGGGAATGCACAGAGACTAACCACCACTGAAAAAGTTTGAATTAAAGGGTGTTTGCATATCACTAGAGATGGACGAACTTCCTAAAGTCCAGTTAGTTTTCGGTTCTTCGAACTTCAGTAAAAGTTCAAAAGTTCGAAAATGTCAATGGGGACAAATAGTTTGAAAAGTTTGGATAAAGTAAGGTTAAAATACTAATGGTAACAGTGTTGGTGGAACCAAACAGGAAGTTCTGGTCTGGTCTTTTAAACAGCTGATTAAACAGGCCTCCAATATCGCAGGTGTACCTGGGCCCTGCAGTTACGCCCCTGAATGGTAACTTACTGTACATTGCTCTGGGACCTAGGAAATGAACAAGTACAACTTTCCAGAACTTGAAATAAAGTCACTTCCTTCACACACACGCTACTTTTGAGTTTACACATCCGATAATTATTAGAAAGTTTGAAAAGTTTGGAAAGATCAAAATCTGAAAAGTTCAAGTTCGTTCAAACTATTAAAGTTCGTCTCAAACTCAGTTTCGACTTCGAGTTCTAGTCCATCTTTACTTATCACTAATATCGAATGTGTAAGAGAAATTCTAATTAAAAAATAAAACGGCAGACTACATATTATTGGGGGACATAAGGAATTTTTGGTTCTCCTCAAATTTAATCACAGCTTTTTTTAGTGAAATCATAATTTATATTTTGTTAGTTTTTGTTAAGTATAATGTTTTGGAGCCGAGATTTTTGACTGTAAACGTGAAAATCACCAACAAAACGATTAGCGTGACTTTAAGATAAAAAAACTTTGTTGTAAATGTCCCAGGTATTGAATTCATTCTATACATATCCATGTTAGTATGACACACACACTTTAACGTTCTGGCTGGATTACTTAGAAAGAAATGATACATCATTTTAGTCAGAGGTTTCTGGGCTAGAGGTCAGATAAGGAGGTTTAGCATGAAGATTTGCTTAAAAGATTTCATGGACCTATTACTGGATTATTCATAGTTTCAGAAATCACAGCCAAGCAAGTCCCAGATCTCCGTGACAGAATGGTTCCTTTCCACAAATAAGGAACATTTTGGTTATATATAACTCTATGTTTATCCCCATCTAGTGTGTCATAATAATGTAGAATTGTGGAATACTCCTATGTTAATCATGGTACGCAAGGTCACCTGTTTAAAACAACGGTACCGGTAACGGTTTTAAAACAGCTGATCGCTTGTACCTCTTCTGGAGAGCGGTGTGTGTCAGGGGCCTGTCACGAAACTTGCAGGGGGACCTGCATTAGTGCTGAACAGTATCTCTGTAAACAGTATTCAGTGGTCACATATTCTATTGATTAGTTGGGGCCTAATTGGACAGTACTGTACTTGAAGGAACTACCTGTTATATGACATCATAAAAACACAACTTTGAACATCATATATGAGGGAAAACAAAATTGGCTATGTGCTCTTTGCACCTTGTATGGTATTGCAAAAGCGTGGACTGTTGTACCTCTTTAGCTAATAGCATCATAGGTTGGCCGAACTTTGGTTGGAAACATGAACTTTATTGTATCATGATAAAGTTAAAACCTATTTTAGTTACCAAGCAGCTGACGTAAGACCCACACTTAACTTTTACAACATCTGCTCTAAGAGGTTAGCATTGGTTTTGCATGAAACTACTGTAATTACGTAGCACCCAAAACAGCATTCTGCTATAAATTTAGTTTGAAATTGAAATGTCCAAGCCGTAGTATTATAAAGAAAGTCATTGAATAGTATAAACAGAGTGGGATTATCCATAAGGCAACCTAGTCTGTATAGGGGTCTAATTATGCCTATGGTATGTATAGGGTTTATGTTATGTATAGGGGGTCTAGTTATGCCTGTTATGTATAGGGGTTATGTTATGTATAGGGGGTCTAGTTATGCCTATGTTATGTATTGTGGTCTAGTTATGCCTATGTTATGTATAGGGGTTATTTTATGTATAGGGGTCTAGTTATGCCTATGTTATGTATAGGGGTTATGTTATGTATAGGGGTCTAATTATGCCTATGTTATGTATAGGGGTTATTTATGTTATAGGGGTCTAGTTATGGCTATGTTATGTATAGGGGTTATGTTGTATAGGGTGTCTAGTTATGCCTATGTTATGTATAGGGGTTATTTTATGTATAAGGGTCTAGTTATGCCTATCTTATATATAGGGGTTATGTTATGTATAGGGGTCTAGTTATGCCTATGTTATGTATAGGGTTATTTTATGTATAGGGGTCTAGTTATGCCTATGTTATGTATAGGGGTTATGTTATGTATAGGGTCAATTTATGCCCCTGAGGTGTGTGTTCATTTATTTTTTATCCCCATTTGCTAAATTCTGTGAGTAGTATGAAAGGGCAATTAAATCCTATAAGTGACCCCCCTACATAAAAGTACCCAGGTTAAAGGGAATGTACAGTGCCAAGATGAATAAAGTAAATTTATAGGGAGCGCTATCCTGTGTCATTTTCCCATATACTTTTATTATTTTTTGGGAACGTTATCAAATTATTTACATTTTTGTGTTCCTTATGGGTGTAGCCATTGATTTCTCTCCTCCTATAGTGGGCAGTGTGCTTGTAGTTTATGGAGATATGTCCACCAATCAGAAGGGTTTTGCATAATGGTTTAAATAGCACATGCTTTTTATTAGGGCCTAAACCCAGAGATCCTCACCCCCTTCTGTAAGATGAGGCTTCCAAAGTCGGCATTGTGAAGCTGCTTTTCCCATGATAAGAACTGACCAATGGGAAGACAAACTCCTTTCCATTGATTCTTCCAAATTAGGTAAGACCCAGTGGAGAGGACCTAGCAGTATAGGTCCCCACCATGGTTAAGGGTTGTTGCTGAGTTCAGGCCTTGACTTGACCCAAGCACCCATTGGGAGCCCAGACCAAATTCAGCATTGTAGCTATGCCAGGACTCTAAGTAATCTAAATCCAGTATAAATTGGAACATTTAACAGACACTGTTTCAGATACAGGAGTTTGGAGTTTTTCTGCAGAAGCTTTAGTGTGTAGGGTGAGTAATGCTGGCCAAACTGTTGCTGGCATCTCGAGGATAAAGTAACACCCAGGATTTGTGATTTATTGATCTGGATTACTATGGTTTATGTTGCAACTTAACCCGTGTTAACAAATCAATGCAATGGCCGACTGCTGGATCTTGACATCTTTGCACCGAAACCTTGTAGCTAGAGTAAATATTTGACTTGTCCTTGGCTGCCATGTTGGGTCCAGCTGCCAGATTTCCCTCTAGGGGATCCATATAAACGAGCATTGAAAGTCCCTACTCTGAACAGCGTGGATTTAAAAATCGTGTCCATGTTTTCAAGAATCTCCGACTGTCAAGACAACCCCAAATCAGCCTATATTTGCTCATATCACAGAGTTCCCCTCACCTGCCTGGACCCTGTTTGACTGCCTCCGGAAACTGTTGCTAAGCAACAGGGTGAACAGCCGCCCCCATGCACAATAGCTTTCTATAGCCGATGATTTGGTCTGACAGCTGCATTATTAACCCCTTCCTTACTGATACCCTGCAATGGATTTTTTTTTTTTTTTATTGAATAACCTGCACTTCCCAGGAGAAATAACATGAGTTTTGCCATTGATTAAGCCAGTGTAATAGCCATATAGCCATAATGGGAAGATTCAAATGGGCTGGCTTTGGGCTTAAAAGGAAATATTAGAGAACAACAATGCAATAAATGGGTCCAAACCCACCATCTGCCATTAAGAGCGCCCAGGGTCCTCACACCTGGGTTTACCTTTAACCAGGGACAATCTTTCATTGACAGTTCTGATTCTAGCTCCGCCCAGCTCATCTTTCCATTGGTTAGGCCCAAGGCTGAAAGAGGGGCAGAGTTAGAATTGTTCCGGCGACTGGAAATTTCAATAAAGGAGAACTAAACTTAAATTTTTAACTCAAAAAAATAGGGAAAACATTTTCTAAAAACACCAATACACTGTAAAATACCTTCCAGTAAATAGCATTAAAGCACATCTAACCCCCTAAAGACCTGGATGAAATTACTGTATGCATGTACAGTGACTGGCCACACCATGACTCAGTCACATGCACAATCTGTCCTGTGAAAGGATTGGCTAAAGGCTACTAGTGGGTGTGACCAACTGTAACAGGTTCCTGCAGTATTTTAGGACTGAGCATGTGTAAAGAACATAATGGTCAGTGACCACACTGTGTGTTACTAGGATGTTGGGAAATAAAACACAGACCTCATGTTAGAAAGGTAAATTTCCCAACAACAATATCCAAATGAATGGTGAGACAGATTACTGCTGTTATGTTAAAGGGCATGTCCACCCTTAATAAGAACTTTTGCCCTATAATAGAACACAGTGCCCCAGCCCCAACCAGTATAAAAATAATTTGAGAAAGTCCCCAGTTCTTCACTTACCTTCCCTCTCTCCTCCGACGCCCGGCCTTCTGCTTGCGAGACACTGCAAGCAGGGGGCTGGACCAGCAGCCGCGTCCGTGATTGGCTGAGAGGCAGCCAATCACGGACGCGGCTGCCGGCTTCTCAGAATGCCGGTTGAGAGAGGGAAGGTAAGTACAGTTCTGGGGACTTTCTTAAAATATTTTTTTTGCGGTTGGGGCTGGGGGAACATATTCTATTAAATGGGCAAGGGGTTTTATGGTAGGGGGAGGGATAGCAAAGCGGGAGGGAGAGGGAGGGAGAGGGAGGGGGAGAAGGGCTGCAGTACGCATGCCAAACTTCTCCCGGAGGCCAGGTAAGAGGCAGAGTCCTATATGGACTCTGCTATCCTCCTGGTGGGCAGTTTTTGGGACTTTGGGGGGGGGGGACTACAGGAGAACCTTTAGGAGCTGGGATGTGAGGTAAGGATTTTACTACACTACAATGGTGGGGCCAGTAGGGGGGGATTATAGTTTTTGGGGTTGACATGCCCTTTAAGGTTGTCTTCCTTCTGATTCAGTGTGTTCTGAGGCTTTAGTTGTCCTTTAAAGATTCTGCATAATTAAAGGTAAACTCAGCAGTGGGTAATGTCTTTACCTTGAATAGTATTACTAATACTGAAAAAAATCTTATTTTAAATTGACCATCAATAGAAAATATAATTCTTTCCAATCTCCATTTTTTTTGTTGATCTGTCCCGTATTTCATTTGATATCCAATCCCATCTTACATTTTAACTGTCAATCCAGTGCCATAATATTATCATAAACTCTTCAGCTGTGAGCAGTTTTACTGTAGCTGGAATGGTGACAAGTGCATTGACATTTGGTATGCTGTATGCTGAGTTTTGACCGCCGGTATGTGGGAAATTCCCTCTCTCGTTGTTGGCTCATAGTGATTACTGAGCATGCTTGTCCTCATAAAGTCTGGTCAGATGGCAGGAGGACTGGTAAAAAGAGGGAGGGGGTACCGAGCCTGAACAAAACAAATACTGGATTGAAAGCATGCACACATGACACACCTCTATATTTATTTATAGATTAACATGAGGAAACATCATTTTTAAGTATAGTTGCCCTTTAATGGGAGAGGGCTGGTTTAAACAATATTGCTTTTTTTAAATGTCCCCTATAAGAATAATTATAAGATTTCGCTTTTTAAAAGAATATTAAGCTTATGAGGTTAACCTCTAAAATCAACAGCAATGGGGGGAAATGTAATGCTGAAGGTTTCTGGTCTTTCCTGATATCTGCAGCCTTATTTTCTACTGAGTAACAATTGGTTTTCTCACTGCTCAGGTTATGGCCAGGTCAGCCATTAGCTGTGTGCAATTAATTAAATGCTGCTGGATGTAAGAGACTCAGCAATCCTTTATATTCTGAATTCGGCTCTATCCTGCCTTTCCCATTTCCAAAAAGTAACAAAAACTCAAGATATATTTTTAAAAATTGGCGCCCCAAACTGCAAAGGGTGACATTACTTTCCTAATACCCCTGTAACATGACTTACCCCCTGTAATCATGACTTACCCTTTTATCCAGGACTGAACTACGTCAGAGCCATTTATATCTACGGTACCAATAAATTACCCCCAACTTGGCTTAAATGCCAGAAAAATGAGCGTTACCAGTGTACGACTTAATCACTCAAAGATATACACACTGTGGAACTCAGCAGTTAATTCTCAGCCTAAGGACAGATGCATAGGGAGCTAACTAATTAAATGGAGATTTAGAATGATTCTGCTTGTGCCAACCACAAAAAAAAATAAAATATGGTGAGCCTATCGGTGATCAGTTCCCAAAAACAGCACACACTCTCTATCCCACCACCGGTAATTCTGCAGTGTCCAATGCCACCTCTAATGTTATCACCACGAATAGCCCACTCCGTATCCTGGCTTCCTTCCATTATTTCCAACTGCTCTTCTTATAACGTTATAACACATGAATGTTTCAAATCCAGCCAGTAACGTGTCCTTTCTGCCACTATCCCTTTACTGTACAGCGTCTACACTCTATATATAAAGATTTGTGAGACCGTTACCTTCAAGTAATGGCACTTTTACTACTTTATTACTCATGAAATGAACAACGGCTTCTTTCTACAGTAACAAAAAGACATGGTCATCAATTGGAGAAGAAAGGGAGGGGAAGTCATCAGATGTTTTTCTATTAGACTCAAGACACTATTATGAGAAACTATGAATTGTGCATTTGCTTGTGACTCTTTTGAACCGGACCAGAGGCATCCCATTATCTGGTGAGGAGATTGATTGGCTGCAGTCTAGACTGTTCAGCTGCAATTAAAGGGCATGTCCACTCCCCTATCAAAATTTTAAACCCCCAAACCAGCAACTCCACCCAAAAAAAATAAATATTTTTCAATACTTACCCTTAGCTTTCTCATGCATACTCCTGAAACAATTTATATATATATATACCTTGATATATATACCTTGAAGTCCCCTGGTCACTCACCTCATTATATAGTAGTATATGGCCATTATATAGTAGATAATGCACCCCTACTGTAAATTAGAAGGATATTAGAAGTCACTGAGTTCAGTGCCGCAGGCCGAGTGCCTTTTATACAGGGCGCGGAACTCCGAGGTGACTTCTAATATCTGAATAATATTATGTACGCGGTGCATTATTTAGTATAATCCACCCCCTCAATCAATCCGGCCTCTGTGCAGGGATGGGGGGGAGGGATAAGAATAACACGTCATTTATTGAGAGAGGGAAGTGAGCCAACAAGTGCGCCAATTATAAGGAAATAATCATACTGCTGGGTCCCATTGGGATCCATTATGGGGGGGGATTATAGCTTAACAAGCTCTTCATTGGCTCGCACAGCCTTAAAGGAGGAGGCTATCGTTGTGAGTTATCGTCCCTGAATGATGGCTTGTGTGATAGGACCCTTAGATTATATGCTCAACGGGGTAGGACCTGCTAAAGCCCTACACAATATGTTTACTATATGAATACAATAGAACTACATGGCATCGAAACAAACCGTACAATGCTAATACCATTCATCTGACTGATAACAATAATGTTAAAATTCAGCCTTCAGCTGTGAAAATAAAGATCCCTCTTCTAGCCAAATTCTAACCCATTGCCCCATTATTTGCCTTTATTATTGTTTATCCCCCTGTGATCTCATTCATTCTCAACACAGCCGGCGTACAGTTCTCTATGTATCTCTACGTGTCAGAACCTTTGCCGTACTTTGATAAAAAGCCGGGAGTTTTCATTTTTATTCTCTTAGTAGCTGACACAGTCAGGGGGTCCTAGCTCGCATCCAGTGCGTCGTCCCTAGTCGTTAGCTTCAGGCTTCAAGGGCTATGAGCCAAGATTCTAGCAGGGCAAGCTCAGCCGAGCATGAAAAGCGCAGTGATTCAACATGAAGTCAATTAGACTTCGGACAATAATGGTTTGTGTGTGTGTGTGTATGTGTGAGATAGACAGCGCCTGGTGGGTGACTGGAATACTAAGTACGAGTCCTCCCAGACTGTAGGGAGAGGAAAACTACGAGCCTCTTGGAAAATGACACAAGACATTCCAGTGCATGTAGGTCTGAAATTGATAAACCTCTAGAGGGAGTGTGTTCCGTGTTATTTACATGCCTTGGATACAGACAAAGAATTTTCACCGAACATTAGGTTTTCAGCTAATCAAAGGATAACAAAAAACAAACAGCAACAGGCAAAAATATTCCGTGGACTGAATTCTAAATCAAAGAATTTAAACCATATACACTATGCAAAGCATTAATAGCTAAACATTGCTTCAGTACCACGTATCTCTCCAGGAGTCCACGGTCTACAATCATTGCCCAGAGGGTCATCATTCATCTCGATGATAACATAAGGAACTGGACGGCTGTCACTAGATTAAAGTAAAGGGACAAGATTTTTCACAGTTTTATTTATTTTCATTTCCCTAATTTCACAAAGATATGGGACAAAATTCCGTGATCAATGTCTCCCATTAAGAAGCATCATTGTGTAATGATATCCACATATAGCAGTTCCTATGAGTATATTTTACTTGAATTGCAGAAGAAAACAAAGGAACCTAGAGAGACCCCCAAACAAAAACAGTAAAAAGACATGAACACTCTATGATGGTGCCCAGGGGGGGATTGAACCCATGATCCAAGCTCTGCAACACATCAGCTCTAAGCACTGAGAAGCAGAATTATCCTACATAAAGTAGCTGACAAAGCCGGGTAAAATTATTTAAATGTCCCACTTTTAGTTGTACCTACCATGCTGATGTGATGTGCTGATGTAACTTTAAGGTAAGGTTAAAAGAGGGGGATGTAAAGTTTGGACTAGATGGACGTATATACAGTATTTATTCAACCCTTTAATACTATATAACTGTTAGACAGGCATTATGGGTAGGGTATAAAGGTTGGACTAGATGGACATATATACAGTATTTATTCAACCCTTTAATACTATATAACTGTTAGACAGGCATTATGGGTAGGGTATAAAGGTTGGACTAGATAGACATATATACAGTGTTTATTCAACCCTTTAATACTATGTAACTGTTAGACAGACATTATGGGTAGGGTATAAAGGTTGGACTAGATGGACGTATGTCTTTATTCAGTCTCCAATACTATGTTACTATGTAACTGTTATACAGACATTATGGGTAGGGTATAAAGGTTGGACTAGATGGACGTATGTCTTTATACAACCTCCAATACTATATTACTATGTAACTGTTAGACAGACATTATAAGTAGGGTATAAAGGTTGGACTAGATGGACGTATGTCTTTATACAACCTCCAATACTATGTTACTATGTAACTGTTGTACAGACATTATGGGTAGGGTATAAAGGTTGGACTAGATGGATGTATGTCTTTATACAACATCCACTACTATGATACTATGTAACTGTTATACAGACATTATGGGTAGGGTATAAAGGTTGGACTAGATGGACGTATGTCTTTATACAACCTCCAATACTATGTTACTATGTAACTGTTATATAGACATTATGGGTAGGGTATAAAGGTTGGATTAGATGGACGTATGTCTTTATTCAACCTCAATTACTATGTTACAGTAATTCTAACAATTGGACATTTTAGCTACACCCTTAATATGCACACACCATTCAGAAATCTGACCAGTTCCCACCATAAAGTACAACCTTTGCCTTCATCCTTTTCATATGCAGTCTTCAGCTGTAAAACTGTACAGTGATAGGTATTGTGAGAGACATATTTTCCATGTTACATCAAGTACTTATCAACACTACATGAAAGGTCATTGTGAGTCTGTAGATCGGATTAACCTTTTCTACCAACCAACTAAAAATCTCTATATAATACCAATTCCTTATTGATACTGCATTATTGTTATTGTAACTCACACATTAGCAGATTGATACTCGTTAATACCATGTTAACAAACGAGTTCACAACATTTTCCAGAGTAGCTTACTGTAGAATCGCTTACTAGACATGCTTCTTTAGGAAAAGGTTTTATTCACAAGGGAATTCTTTTGATGGTATATGACTTACCATATATAACCTAAAAGGGGTTTCACATGAGTAAGGGCTAGACCACACTTACCCATTTTAACAAGCGATCCAATCGCGACAGAGACCTAATAATTGGACTGGCCACACTATGTGTGCTGGGGCCCTTCAATGATCAGAGCTCATGCGATCACCATTTTTGGTGCATGAAGTGCGTACGCAACACTCGCGATCAGTGTGGCCTTGGTTGAAATGTTGAAAAACAAGGTAACTACTGTATGCGTTTAGAAATAAATGTATTTATGTCTTTAATATATGAATTGGTACTTGTACATACTTTTAATTATTTGAGACGAACGGAAAATTTTTAAAATTCTGTTCCGAATTGAAACCAGGTATCATCACTAACAATTATATTTAAGGACAGATTGCAGGGAGATTGCATGTAATTTTGGAGAGCTGCCATTAACAGGGAGATATCCTGGACTTCAGGGAAAGGTGGGAGGTTCCTAACTAGCCAATAGCTGCAATTTTACCCTCTAAAAACCAGCAGCATTTTGGAGAAATCATTTGTAATTCTAGAGGCTAATGACACCTCCTGATTTCTGCAGCCTTCCTTCCTAGCGAGCCATGATTGTTTTTCTGACTGCACATTCTTGATTACAGAGAGATCATAGAAAGCTCAGCCAGTAGTTTCTGTGAAGTTCTGGAAAGGTTGACATGGGAGGGCGAACTATAAAACTTACTAAACATGTGCAAATGTGTATAAGTGTCCAGGAAACACTCTGGTAGGAACCCGAGTTCGAGCCGAACTTAGCGAGTTGTTATCGATAATTATCGAATTAGAAAGTCGAACGATCTTCAAATCGTTTATGGGAAAATTATCGAATGTTCAAATTGTTTATGGGATAATCATCGAAAAAAGGAATGCGGGAGCTCTAAAGAACATGTTCCCCAGACCATTTCCCAGGTCCCACAGCCATTTACATTAAGTTACCATTGATATTTTAATTGTATTTCATTCGAACTTTTCAAACTATTTGACTCCCATTGACTTTAATTCCCTAGAATGTAGTGTTTACTAACCTCCTTGAATTCAGTGGTAACCCTTGACTTTACTGCTTCATAACCATAAAATGCAGCGTCTGGTTACCCTCAAATTCAGCAGTAACCCTTGACTTTAAACGCTCCATACCCCTCGAATGTGGCGTGCGGTTACCCTCGAATTCAGCAGTAACCCTTCCCATAGGTTCTTCCGTTTCTTTACCCCTCTTGGAGGAAAGGAGATCCCGTGGTGCAGAGATCGGGATGGGCCAAGACGGATGGTAGGACGCCATGCCTGGAGCGGGCCCTAATTGATCTTGTTGTTTGATATTTACAGAGAGGGGGTTAAATAGATTAAACCCATTACTTCTCATCTTCTTTGATTTGGCGAATAAAAAAAGAAGATAAACATAGGGGAGAATGTATATTTTTCTTATTGATTTATTCAAAATGTCAGTTTCAAAAAGCATTGAAAGTAGACAAAATTAATCTTAAAGTGATAAATTGCAAAACAGCCATTCAAAAGAGTGTGTGACTTTAGTGGAGATATTTCATTAAACGGGGGCGAATCACTAATAGTTTTCTGTGGTCATTTGCTCAGGAATTGAAAAGGTCTCGTTCACTTTAAATGGCTAGAAAAAATGGAATTATTTAAAAATATAAAATTCACATTTTTAAAAAGTGTTTTTGTGATTAAGGGAAAGTTCAGTGGAAATGATCAATATTTGTTTAAATTGTTAGGTTGTGTAATGCCTTCTAGTTATTTACATATTCTCTCCCATTTTGGAAAATCAGTGTGATTTCAACCCTTGTGTTCCTGCTGTTGGACTAGTGAGCGCCATTTCAGGTTCTATGCTCTTCTTCTTCCCGATGCAAAACACTTGGAATGTTTCTAACAGTAATTTCTACTGATTGGCTGTTGGATGGGTCAACATGCTCAGATCTCTACTGAGCACTGAATCAACCCAGGGACTGGGTCAAGGGCAAATCTAACAGTCTCTATTCGGGGTCCTGCCAAAACAGGACAGTAGTATTTCGATTGCATTATTTATAGCAGACAAAAGGCTGAATGGGCAGATAAGGTCATTAGGATGCTGGGGTTCGACACCTCCGAAAATCAATCAGCAGCAATATAAATGCCGGCTTCTCACTGACGATCCACATTCATTGTTCTGTGTGTCCATGCGCGTCGCCAATGCAAAGGACTGGGGATGTGTCAAAAATATCACTGGTGTCAGGAAGACTGTCAGCGGCGATGGAGTGCGATCGATCCGTGGGTTCTTCCTCCGGTCCTGCAAGATCTTAAGGCAAGTCCCCCAAACCCAAAATGTAAACTTACTACAGGTAAATCACACCCCCCCCCCCCACCAAAAAAAACAACCCTAAACGAAAATAGTTGAAATTGAAATATTAAGTCTATCCTGAAATTCTCTGCACAATGTCGGTTGCCCCGTTTTGGCTTCCTGGTTATTCCAGGTTAGTAATGTCAGTTATGATTTGACAGGGATTTCACAGCAATGAACTGAATGCTAATCCCCCAGCTGCCGCTTATGAGCCAGACTTCAGACTCAGTACAGGCTCAGACAGGTTTTATAAATTGCTCAGTGTCAATGAGGGCATTCAAAATCATAGCAGAATGACAGTAATGATTCATAGGACAAAAATATGATAGATAACATATTTAAAGAAGCATTCTTCTAAAAAGATGTTCTATGAGGGTGGAGTTGTCCTTATGAGGCAAACAGGCAGGTTAAGACATAGCCATTTCACCTCTGTTTTCAGTTAAACAGATAAAAGAAAGGAAAAACAAATCAGTGGACTTGGTAGCAGAAAACCGAGTTGGTACGGTCAGTTTGCATTCTCTCCCCTACCCACGCAGAGTGGCAGATGAATTGGCGTACCAGTAGAGTGGATTACGCAGATCCTACAAGCAACCTTTATGAAATGGATTAGAACCTTAGGGTCATGCAGCATGGCGTTTTTTACTTCATAGCAGCCTCACTTCATTTGATATATAATAATAGCTCATTTTTTAAATAGAAACCATCTTAATTATTGTTAATAGGATAAGGGGGCCATTTATTATCTTAATTTTATGGCATAAATGCACTTTCGGAAACATCTCTGCTGTAAGTTGAATATGTTGTTTATCTCTTGCTGCCACCCATGTGGACGTAAGGCATAAATGCGGGTCTCTTTTCCAGTATAGTCCAGTGCAATGATGTACCTTTTTTCTCTAGGTTAATTCATTAGGAAAAATCCTACTATATTATATTATAAAGAAAATAGATTCTAATGGGATAGAGACTTGTCAATATGCTCCCAGAGTAAGAATTATATTACAATTCCCACGATCCCACCGCCGCTTCCTCCGCTTCTATACGAATGTAGCATTGATTTCGGTAACCCTCGAATTGTTAATGTTCGATAGTGTAACCCTGAATGTAATGTTCGATTTCGGGAACCCTCGACATGAACCTTCAAATGGCAAACCTCGAATGGAGCCTGTGATATCGGTTAAACCCTCAAATGTAATGTCCCGATTTTCGAAAACCTGGAATATTCGTTTTATTTTTTGTAACCCTGCGTATGAGACGTGCGGCAAAACCAGACAATATGGTCTGATCTTGAAGAAGAAGTGTTAAACGCGTTTTGGTGATAGTGGAATGTCCCCAGACAGTTTCCCAGTGCCACAGACTATTTACAGTAAAGTGTCATGTACACAGTGCGCCTGCGAGCACGCTATGTACGAACGGCTGTTCGGCCGATAATCATGCTTGTGTAATGGGCATATTTATACACCGAACGGCATTCAGTTGGGATCATGAATGACCAAATTGACCAAGGCTTTCGCCCGATAAAGTGCCCCCGTATTTCTCACGACCCACAATCGCACGTGTGTACGACCTTGTTAGTTTATCTTTATTTCATCTTGGACTTTTCGAAAACTATTTCCTTCCCATTGACTTTAATGGGTTTCGTT
Source organism: Hymenochirus boettgeri (assembly GCA_019447015.1). Lineage (NCBI taxonomy): Eukaryota > Metazoa > Chordata > Amphibia > Anura > Pipidae > Hymenochirus > Hymenochirus boettgeri. The sequence goes on along the minus strand of CM033471.1, from coordinate 31,550,628 downwards.
GCCCGACTTCAAGGTAAGTTCGGCCAATCTCTAGTCATTTTATGTCCTTACCAGGATACAAAAGGGAGCTGTAACACGTGGATCGGGAACATGTAAGTATTAATTTACACTGGGAGCTATTCGAAAGGTTTAAGCAAAACCATTACCTGAGGTTTGGAGGGGTCATGCCATAACAATTTGGACATAACCTTTAACTTCTTCTGAAGTAAAGCAGCTGCTTGCACTCCCCCCCCCAGAGCTGATGATGATCTTGACATTCAGGTGCTGACCTTGATAATCAGCAATGAAACAGAGAAAGATACAACGTTGCTATACAGCCAGCTCTGGCGGGACGGAGATGTGCGAGTTCTCTGAGATGGCTTTAATGAGAATAGAAGTTGGAGGTTTTCATTTGACCTGGAAAGACCTGGGTTGGACTTAGTGTCTCCTGTCTGTGTGTTAAACTTTGGGGCAATTTATTAACTTATGTACAGGTCACTGTGGGAAACTCTGTACCAGTCTCTAGGATGCTCAGGCCCAGGTTCAGGAACGGATTCTTTACCTGTACTGGGCCTGTACCCCCTAAGATAGCCCCCCTGCTGGGGCGTAGACCAGGGTGCAGGAGATACGACCCCGCCCAGGGGCCCTGTGGCCAAGAAGGGGCCCCATTTTGTGCAAGGTCCAAAAACTACCAGGGTCTTGTGCCAACTGTTTTACCAGTGGTCTGTGTCAAAGCATTTGTACCATGTCGGGTACCAAGTATTTAACCATGGGCGCTATGTGCAGTGGCAGTTTCCCTACCGTTATATCAGTGTCTGCATGCCAAGCATTTAAACCAGCTTTTGCCAACTATTCTTACAGTGGTTATATACAAACATTTACCAATGCTTATTGGTTTTGCAGTGCCGATTTGTGTTTGCGGAAGTGTGGGGGGCACATGCCCCAAAATTTTGCATCAGGGCCATAAGTCTGTATCTACGGCACTGGACCCCTTGAACCTGCATTAGCCCTAACCTAAACAGCTGGATCCAGAGGATAGAAAAAGTATTGAATACTGACACAGTGGTAAGAGTCAAGCGTTGGGGCAGAGCTTGTGTCAAAGCGGCTCGTCCTTGCAAAGGTTTCCAATAGTGCAGGCCTTATGCCTTAGTTGGTCACCCGCTCTTAATAGACTTTAAAAATATCCAGGTTTATTCCATTGGTACAGTGTTACTTCTAGGCTGCATCACTCCTTATAGTGAAAGAACATTTACAGGTCGGCGATTAGGAGCTTGTAAAAAATACATAAAAAAATGATTTCACATTGCTTCTGGTGTTAAGGGCAGGTCACCGTTCAAAATTAAATTTAACCCATACTGGCCCACTGTGTTAATCTTAAAAAAAACTTACCTTACATCCCTGTTCCAATGGTTCTCCTGCAGTGCCTGCAAGCAGGGCCGTTTCTAACAGTTAGTGCCTAGGAGCCTCCAACTTACGTGGTTGCCCCCCCCCCCCCCAAAAAAAGAAAAACAAAAATGTGGCCTGTCAAATACGCTGGGTTTCTTCCTTCTCACACTGTCACTGCTGCTGATCATATAAGAGGGAAACGCTGTACTGTTGGTTAGAGGCACATGCTGTACAGGGAGGTGGGCATGCATACCTACGTTTGTGCGTACGCACGCTCACTGGTCACCAATGAAATACTGATTGGAAGGACAGGAAGGTTTCAGTGGAGTGTGCAGTATGTGGCACAAGGTTCTCCCAAGAAAGAGTTTTCCAGATGGGTAGGGCAGATCTGAGATGTTTAACTCTTAAGTGCCAGAAGATTTCCAAGAGTATTGTCTTTAATAATTGAACTTCAGTGCCAGCGGAGTATATTACCATTAACCCTTCAGTGCAGCAGACTTCACATAGTATTGCCAATTTAAACACTTTCAGGCCAGCAGGTATTACCTTTAACCCTTCAATGCAAATACTTTGCTTATTAATACTTTCAGTGGCCAGCACTTCCTAAAAACTACTGCCATTAACACTTGCAGTGCTAGCACAGTATTGACCTTTACCTTCCAGCTGCCCAGCATTGCCATGATACACAGTAGACCTGCTTTCAGTCCTCCATTGGATTGTTCATCTCTCACCTACTCTAGCTGGGTACAATGCAGGGATTTTTTTGTCCAGATTCGAGCATTTGATCACAACGTTTGGCAGATTTACCGGACATCTTTAATCCGATCACCACCAGCAGATATTTTCAGCCGGAACAACACTGATATGGCCGGGATAGTCAGCTGGAAAATATGCTTGGTGTGTACCCAGCCTTAGTTCTAATGGAGAGTTGGGGGTTGGAAGGAAGAAGAGGCAGGATAGGATCTGGGCGAGGGGGAGAGGAACAGAGTGTAACCTGGTCAGTACATTTAAAATTTCAATACAAAACCGGAATGGTTAAACTTCTTTTATCCCAGAAAATAGCTCAACTTGTATGGAGTATAGAGGGGGGGGGGGGTGTGTTTAAAGACAGGAGGGAGGGGAGGGACAGGGGGTGGGGTAGGATTACAGGTAGGGGGGATAGATACAGTGGGGGACAGGAAGGTGGGGGTTAGTATTACAGGAAAGGTGGGAGGTAGCTACAGAGAGGTTGGAGGTGGTAGATAACAGGGAGTGGGTGGGTAGTACAGGGAGGTGAGGTGAGATACCGTAGACGGTGGGAGTGAGTCAGGGAGGTGGGGGGCCAGAGTACAGTAAGGTGGGAGTAGCTACAGGAAAGAGGGTGACATGGGGGATAGATACGGAAGTATCTACAGGAGGAGGGTATGATGAGTGAGGTGGGTTGGTTGGTTGGTGTTGGCCTGTGCGGTTTTTGTTTTTTGTTTAGGTGATGATGTGGCCTTATGTATATCTATGGAATAATACGCCACCTAACAATTATATATGGAGAGGTACATCACCCTCGGAGTTCCATGACCTCTATATGGTCAGGGAAATCCTCGGGTGGATAATCTCCTTATATACATGGGTGGTAGGTATTATCCTTATATAAACCTGTGACTCCTTCAACCCCATTGTAGTAGAAAAGAGTGACGTGTCTTCTTATCATTAATCTATAATGAGGGTAACTCTGCTGATGTTGGAAGCAGGGGCAAATTTTGGTGGAAGTTGAAATGTAGAACTCAGTTTATCTGGCCTTTTAACATGCCTAATAAGACTAATTAGCTGCTAAAGGAACCCTAAACACGCGCACCATTATTAACAATTTATTAATTGTGCCGGGAAATGTGAAAAATTATGCTTCAAAGTCAAATTGTCAAATCTACTCTTCTGTAAAGGATAATTAAAACTCAACTGTCCCACTCTCTCCAATAAATGAATGTTAGCTACAGTGGGGACCTAATCCGCTAAGTCCTAACCCCTGGGCACTTTGCCTAACAGCTGTAAATAGATTTAATTCCCACTGCTTTCCGCGTCCTTCATGCAGTCCCAATGGTAGCCAATAGGAGACACGTCTTACATAAGAAGAAGGTTTCATTGGCTACATTGGGGCTGTAACTAATAGGGCAGAGGGTGCGTGGAACGGAACAGAGCCGAGGGGAAACTTTAGTAAACAGCTGTTGGTTAAAGTACCCAGGGGGGAGAGTTAGCAATTTTACGTCTGATGTAAACTATGTGTCTTTTATTGGAAAATCCAATAATCCAATGTATTTTAGGGTAATTAACAACATTCCTTTTTTTACAAAAGGGCTGATTTTATCCACACCTCTGATGGTCCAGGAATTTGGAACCACTCCAGATCGCTTTTAAAACTACTTGTCCATCCTTATTCCCGTGGATAATATTAATTTGAGCGTTATTCATACCACCGGGTTAGAAATTAATGGCGACATCTGCAGACAAAATTTTATGATGCTGAAACTGAAATTCCTCCTAAATAATTGTGGTATTTGCACAAAACGATGCGAGATTGGGGTCAATTGGGGTCTAAATGCTGTCAGATTCATGACAAAATGGAATATTCAGAAGTTGTCAGCAAACTTTTCGTATCATCTAAACCCGGTAATTTTGGATTCAGGTACGGACATCTCTAATTTGTCCATTTCTGTCTAGAAAATCACGTGGAATCTAAGAGGAAAACGAAAAGAAACTGCATTACAAAATGCATTCAAACTGCATTTCAATTGTTGGCCAGTTGATCCATTTTTTAAACACCCTCTTCAAAATATTCACTGAAAACACATTGCATGCATTTTTTGGTGTATGGCATTTTGTAGTTGAAAAAAGCCTATGTAACTGATCTTTAAACTATATGTACTAGTGTTATTGGCTTCTTGGTTCCAGTATACAACAAGGACAGTCTGTAGTGCCTTTTGGTAAATCAAAATCCTGTTTAAACGAAAAACATTTAGATCTAGACCATTAGATGGCGCATTTAATAGGAAATAAATTAAATGGCGACTGTATCTATCTTACTAAAGGGTTTGGTCCATCACAGGCAGGGCCATTTTTAGCCATCTTGGTGTCCTAGCTATATCAGAACGCAATCCCGTCTTGCTTAACAGGCCAGTAGGTAGCCTATCCCTCCATGATGTTTGGCATACCATTTTTAGTGCCAGCACTTCCCCGAGTATTGCAATTAAACCCTTAGTGCTAGCACACTTAACTTAGAGTGCTGCTATAAATTTCAATGCCAGTCACAGGATTACTTTAACCCTCATCGTGCCAGCATTGCCATGATTCACACACGTACTGTACCTGCTTTCCATGTCTCCTCCATGGATTGTTCACCCTCAACCTACTCTAAGTCTAATTGGAGAGTTTTTTTGTTGCGGAGGAAAGAAAGAGGCAGGGATTAGGGATTCTCATGGCTGCTAGTCACAGGGTCACTGTTATAAAGTCTGCAGCAAGCTTTAACCTGGCTGTTAAATATCTTACCAGAGGAGATTATAACAATATTCCTTACAGAGAGGCGTTTCCACCTTATCTGCGAGAGAGAAGTCATTTACTTCGGATGGGGGGGCTGTTCAAAAGTCAGGTTAGAATAACGGTTAGTAACAAATATAAAGATGTAAACTATGACAAATGTAAGTTTGCACTATTAAAGGACAATAGACTTACCATTTCCCCGATCCATCCTGCCAGAGTTACCTAGGGTGAGGACCTAAAACGCTAAGTCCTCACCTACTGGGTCTTTACAAAAGTCCTGGTGTACTGTATCAATGTACGGGTTAAATAGTCACTGTCACTGATCACAAAACTGTCCATCCCAATCATCTGATCTACACTGTGATATATAATTATATATATCCATACTGGGGGGGGGATTGTGTTACTCATCTGTTTGGGGTATGGTCATATATAATCTATTGGGGGCCCATCGAATTGTTGCTATGGGCCTATTGATTCTAGTTATGCCCCTAGTGGTGCTGTGACGGTCTCACAAGTGTGTTACAGGGGGGAATTCTAAAGGTGGCCAGAAGCGGTTCCAGCAGGATCGAAGGAACATCGCCGGGAGCACTCGCGGGTAAGTAAAATCTTATAGATGTATGGCACCTTAAGTGCTGCAGAATCCTCAGGGGAATAAAAACACAATCATTAGAGTTCCAGAACCAGCTGGCAATAAAATGCAAAAGTGGGAAATAGGTGTTAAATTGAGCATTACATTGGCACAGGGTAAAGCCCTCGGATGTATTAATCCTCTGAACATTCAGCTCCAGTCAGGGCTTTCGATTGTTGGGATAAGCTGGAATAGGGGGATGGTTTCTCCCTCCACATGACTCTTCCGATTCCAAATTTTGTCATCGTGAGCAGCAGCTTCAGGACTGACCCAGGGCTCCATACTACCCCGATTGCCTTTTTGCCTGAAATGGGTTGCCCCAAGGGAGTGTATTCTACATTCAATTTTGAGCCCCCATCACACAATAAAAATGTATCAGATCAATGGCAAACCATTAACAATACAGGATGTACAATTGTATATGCATGTGTTGGTGACCCATTAAAGGACATTATATCCCACCCCAAACTGAAATTGGCCCCACTGCTGGCCCCCTGTGTAGCTGTGTGAAAAATCCTTACCTTTCAACTATCCTCTATATGGCTCTCCTTCAGGTGGCTGCTGAAAGGCCAGAAAAGCTGAAAGTTGGGAGCCTACGTGTGTCATCCGGGATCAGCCCTTTCCATGTCCTCCCCTGGAGGACTCTGGCATGTGCGGGTGGAGCTCTATACCCTCCCTCCCATCTGGATCTACAGCATGGTTTAATCTTTCAATAAAAAATAACAACTTTGCTTGTAATGTAGAGGACCCCCTTCCAACCATGAAAACTAAGGTTAAAAAGTGCCTTAGAAATAAATTTTACCAGAACTTGGTTCCCTAGGGCTCTCTAAAGGTGCCCATACATCTATAAGATTTTAGTACCCGCCGAGCGCATCACACGAAGTTCCTTTGATCTGCCGGAAACGGTTCCCCGATCTTACATTCGACCGGACATGCGATCGCAAAATGAATGGGATTTGTGATCGCATTGTCGCAGTCGAATGTAAGGTCGGGAGAATCGTGGTTCCGGCAGCATCGATGACATCACCGTGAGGCTGGGCGGCGTAAGTAAAATCTTATAGAGTGTATGGGCACCTTAAATAGGGTCGTTGATTTCTGGACACTTTTATAACTTCAAACCATGCGAGTTAGGGTTGTTTGGGGAGTGGGTCCCCTACACTTACAGGAAATCAAACACTTAAAAATGGTACGATTTTTGGGGGAGATACCTTTAAATTGCATGAATCTAATTGGCAGTCTAACGTACATGATTTCGAACAGCATCGTCAGTTTGTGTGAATTTTCAAAATTATCTGTTACAAAGAGACCAATTAGCCGTTTAACTCCCCTACATCTGCAAGCAATTTGGATACGTTTGCCACCACTTCCCTGAACACAGCGTTAATCGATTGTGTGCGCGATTCTTGTGGCATGCGGGATTTTGACGTGTTTCGTATGGAAAACGCATGCGTTACCACAAATGCAAACGGACATGCAATGTGCACCGTATCGGAAAACAAGTTTAAAGAAATATAAATGGTTCAAATGTATGGGAGGTACACCAGCAGGTGGCACAAACAGAGAAAACTGTGTAGCATGGAGAGTTTCTCACTATCACATTCCTATTTTACATAGATGTAAGACCAAGGTTATTTTCCCTACCTCCGGAAAACTAACTTTTTGTGGTTGCTTTTAGTGATACTTTACCTTTTATTAAATCTGCACATGTTCACACAGAAACACGATTGCAGCCAGCGTCATATTTCTATTTTGTTCATAGTGAATTGTTGCCTTGCCAAAGATTGGTCCTAAGTCATTCTGCTGTATTGGGGCTCTCCAGCAGGGAATGTAAAAACCTTTAGGCGCAGGCCCACACAAGAATGTTGAATAGCGCACGTACTTGTGCGTGTTCGTGCCCGCTTGCGATGCGATCCCCATATTCTCGGGGATCAGAGCGCGAAGGCAATCGCACCAAAAATGGTGATTGCGGTGTCTGGGTGTAATGTTTCAACTGACCTCAGCGCCAATTGTCCCCTGGCACCTATTGGGCCCATAGTGTTGCTGGAAGACATGTCAGTGCAGGAGAGAAAGCAGAGAGAAAACTAGTTAGAGATCAAGTTACGTGACTTCAGGAGGGTGTGGGTGAGAGGCCAGAGGGGTTTCAAGGGACTGCAGGGAGGGCCATGGGGGCCCACAATGAGAGAGGAGGAAAAGAGAGAGAGGGACCAGTCACATGTTTCAGAGAGGAAGCAGGAAGTGCAGGGGATCTGGTGATGCTGCTACCATATCACACATATAAAAATGTAAATTCTTCCAAAACTATGTAAATAATAATGAAAGTAATTGCAAAAAATACACGGGAGCAATTCTTACTAAATTTACCTCAAAGTCTTTTTAGACCATAGTTACCCTTAAATTAAGAATTTTTTCTTGCATTAACTGTTAAAGTGTAGTTTGTTTCATGTTTGTTTCTTTTTGTGGAGATACCCTACCCCTATACCAATGTCTTGGTTATCTTAAAAAGGGTTTTTAATTATTAGTATTTGTAGCATTTACCAAACACCATTATCACACACACAGGTTGTGTAATAGTACTGGTTCTGGGATCCAGGGAGACAAGACGAAATGTGAGTATTTTCCTTTCACCCAACGGTTTTCACTATTATTATGTATTGGGGATTGTCTAGCGGATTGGGATTTAATACGCTTACAATTACATGCTATACATTTCACATCAGGCCCTGCCCCGAAGAGGCTTAAATCTGAGCACACTTCATTGGGACACATACAACCTACCGTAGATATACTCGGATATAAGACGACCCGGTAGTAAGTCAAGTATGGTACCATTTTCCTAAAAAATTGTGTAACCTGATTGACTCGAGTATAAGTGCGAGACATGATGACCACTATGCCTTCTGATTCTGTATTGTTTGGAGGCTTTAGTTGCCCTTTGAAATGGACAGCAGAATTCCCAGTACAGTACAGAACAAATCAGTAGGTATTACGTAGGACTTTTGTATGGCAATTTGCTGTCCATTTAAAGGGCAATAAAGCCTCAAAACAATAAGAATCAAAAAGGAAATCTTTTTAAACAATTAGATACCATCACTCTGCATCTATATTGTTTTATGGCATGTAGTTGCCCTTTAAATGGAGAGGAATCCCACACACACTAGCCCCCATTCCTTGCCACTCCAGGATGTTAGGAGAAACTAACAAACTTCCGCATGCTTTAAGTGCTGGGAGTTGTCGCTTTCCAACAACTCTTCAATTGGCAAGGAATGGTGCAGGGAGTTACTGTTTCCCCAACTCTCAGTTTTGTATGCTGTGGCCTGGGATGCAGCCCCTACCATTATTACTTCAAATAGCACTGGCCACCTCACCAAAACCTGGAGGGCATGACAACATGTTCTGGTGACCAGGGCATAAATATAATGGTCCCTGCGGTGGTGCGGGTCGGCAGGTAAGAGGGCCCAACGGAATCAGTGTTTTTAAACGAATGAGCGTGTATGAAGTAAAGATAAGCATACAATCGTGTTTAAAAGACCGGAACCAAACCGGAAGTTCGGGTTTCGCAGTCTTTAAACAGTGATCTTTATTTCATTTACTCTCAACAGCGCGTTTTTTAAAAATAGCTAAGCATGTGATCTCTGGTGGAGGGGTCAGAGGGCCCCAGCCTCAATCTTGTGGGGGGGCACAGATCTGGTGGTGGATGGAGGGTGCTTGACAATCCTATCATGAGAAACCTCTGATATATATATAGATATGATATATATAAGATCGATATAATTTTAATTGGACGGTGGTGAGAGACACCAAAGATTATCTGTGTGGTGCCACTAGGGTATAATTAAATAATAAAAAGCAACATTACTGCAGGTAGGTACACGGTGGCTAGGTCCCCTGAAATGTTATCCTGAATACATGGGGGAAAGGACCTTTTCAACGGCTTTTGTTGTGTGTGCGGTACTCATTTTGTTTCTATTCGCATTGTGGGCAGGGCCACTTCTACCCAATCAGGCAGAATGAGACATTTGTCTCAGCGGCACCCCCTGCCACTAAGAAGGAAGGCGCCAGGACAGGCAGGGTGGGGTTTTTTTTTTTTCACTTGACCGGTGCAAGAAAAAGCAATTTCCTTGTTAACATATTATGATGTTGTTAAAATAATTTATATATTTAGGGGTTAGGCTTTAGGTTTTTGTTAGGGAAAGGTTAGACTAGTTGTAGTAGGGCATGCTGAAAGAGCCACCACTTTAAAACAGGAGGTTCCCCAGTATGTTGGAAATAATCAAGGACGGCATTCACAAAGTTTGGCTCAGGCGCGAAAACTAGACAGTGCCCTGCTTTTACCTGCACATTTATAGCTGTTTCCTCAGAATATTAGCTGGGCTCACGTCCCCTCCTTCCTTCAACCTTCAGTCATTTGCCAACATTGTATCAACAGTAGAGTGTGTGGGAGTTACAGGCTCTGTACTAGATACAATGTTGCAAATTACAGCAGCAGAAAAGGAGAGTCAGTTCATGAAACTGCAAACTAAAGCGACAGGGAGAACACTGGGTGCCCTGGTTTAATATGGGCCCTAGCACATTTGCCTAGGTGGCTTGTGCCTAAAAAACAAGCCTCGCATACGTTTGGATATTGGGGTATGTAGAGGTAAAGTTAGTGTGTCAGTTTTTCGTGGCCCAGTTTTGTGCATATGTTGTATCCCTGACGTTGAGGTTATTTTAAATCACAGTTTTAAGGGGAAAATTAAATTCTCCCAGACAGCATTGCACAAAAGTGCACATTCACAAAGGACACCAAAACACCCAGCTGTGTCTCCCTTCTGCTGCGCAGGTGGTTAAATTGAAATTTAACTTGTGCGCTAGAGTTGGCTCCATCATCCACCTTAAGATAGACATATCCCAGGCAAGTGTATGCAGTATACTTCACAGGAAGCTGCAATGATGAGCTACCAAGAAGTCTGACAGCAATTCATGTTAAAGCTCAGAGGCATTCCCTTTTCTGAACACAGAACAATGGCTTTCCTGCAGTTTTTTTATGCTCCTTAAACAATGATACCTTTACTTTTCATACAAAAAGTAATCTTGTGCAGTTTTATTCTTAGCTAGCCATGGTAAGAAACAAGCAGGGAGATTTCAATAAAGTTCTATCTACTTAAAATGGTGCTGAATTTTGCCCCAACCCCATCAGATATCATTTTAACATTTGAAAGACTAAACACTGATGGTTGGGGCAAAATAAGACACCATTTTAAACGATTAAAAAACTTTTATTGAAACCCTTGAAAATTTTAACATTTGAATAAAAAATAAAGGGGTGAATGTGAATCTTCTAAAAGGCAGAGATTTTCTACTGCTGTCCAATACAGCTTATAGGTGGCCGATGGCCTATATACCATTTTTGCCTGAATTAATGAAAAACATGCTACCCATTGGTTTAGAAGTGGGTTAGAGTGGTTTGAAGTAATATTGAGTGCTGGCCCCCCCATTCCAAAAATATTGAATACATGGCATAGCCTATGTAGTAGGCTTTGTTAAGATTAGACACAATTTTGTATTTTGCATTTTAACAATGAGGCGTATGGGCCGAGAGAACCCAAAAATTACTTCATCTTACCTGAGTCGAGAGTCGCAATGCATTAAGCATTGCTTTAATGCTTACGTTTTAAGCATGCGGGACGCAGTCAGTAAGACGGAACTTTTTTGATTAATACATTGTTAAAAAGTCTGGGGGATTTTAACCTGTGACCTATGGATTTTTGGTTTCTAAACAAAGCACTTAGACAGGTAGCCACTATAGCACATGCGAGCACACTTTTGCTCGGGAATAAATGTCAGTAAAATCAGGTGACATTTTGTTATGCCCAGGAAAAGCTGTTGGCAATTTACGATGCTGGTACTGTAAATACAAAAACAAAGCTGCATGTGAATACATTTTGTACATGTACTTTTTTTATAATAAGGCAGGGATTATAAAACAGACTTAACCATGGGAAGAGCGCTGCTTCATACCAATCCTTGCAAACTTGATAATCAAAAGAAGTAGGTCACACAAGAACCAAATTTTAGTGTTTCATGTGATGTTAGTTATTGGTGATGTGGAACAAACATGTTTCAGCTTACTGGTTCTTTCATCAGGGTGAGTGATATCTGCTGTGAACGCTACTTCTTATGATTGAAACCTGTGAATTCTAAACATCCTCAAACACACGCATTAAAACCCAGCCTGAATGAATTATTGTTTTGCCCCAGAAGGGCAAATCCCGCTGGCTGGTTAGATAAACTGCAGGTTAACATAGCAACCTTTCCAATTATTGTGTAGATATCTGTATAGAAAGTAATCGTGCATAGAGACAGTGATTACTGGGGCAGGGGGGTTGTGGCTCTTTGAAGAATAAAAGGTTCGTCACACCACCTGCGATGTTCACCGAGCGCCGGAAAACACCCACGACGAACGGGAGAAAGTACCTCCAAATGCCTCCGCAAAAAGAGCTGTCAAACTAGAACGGCAGCGGGGGTCTAGGCCACACCCGTGTTTTCTGAGATTTTTAGTTTTTGCCATTTTTGTCGTACGGAACGAAACCTACGGAAACTGGATATGCAGGGACCTCGGCCCCCACCAGACTTTGGCGGCCGGGCCCCTGGGACCATCCTCTTCCACAATCGCTGTTTTTAATCAGCTGAATCGCGTATGAATGAAAAGATACGCGTGATCATCTGTTTAAAAAGACTGGACCCAACTGTCCATTTGATTCGAGTTCGTGTTCGGTCTCTTTAAACAGCTGATTGTGCGTAGTTTCATTCATATGCGCAGTCCAGCTATTTTAAAAGGTTAAGGGGGGTTGTGGGGGGACCCTCCTACTGTCCGTATCCCCCGCTGTACGCACGGTTTGTCCGTATAAACAAGGACAGTTCTGGGGACAAAAACAACTCACTACTTTTGGTAAATTAAAAAATACTGTTAAAAAATAACTGTTAAACCATTAGATTCTTATGACCATTAGATGGCGGCCATTTATTTAGGAAAATAAATAAAATTAATGGCACATTTACTGTATTACGTATTAGCTATTAACATTAAAACATAGGTGTACTTCCCTCAAATGCCTCCGAAAGAAAAGAAACTGTCATCTAAGACAACGGTACAAGCGGGGGCTAGCACTTGAGAGTCCATTAGAGCGTGAGAATCGAGTGGGTGACCACATGGTGGGTGCTGCAACCATTTTCAGAGACAGGTGATCTATATTTTTTTTGCAGATCGAATGGTGCTTGCAGTAGTGGATATGTGCGGGCTGCTGTTGCTGCGGCATATGTGACCTTAAGTAGAAATGAAAGTGGTTATATCGCCCTGCATGTATACCTTAGCGGTTTTTCTAATATACTTATAATTTACAATAAGGATTATAATTTAATGCATAGTTAATAGCTATTGAGTATTAACAGATACAGTGATGTCATCTTATTATATCAAACAGGTTTCATCTTTTATACTGTAAGAAGCAGCAGCAGTCTTAGCCTGTCATCCTAGCAGGCATTCACTGAGGTCAAGTCACCATGCTCTATCCATGTTTTTAATCTTATCAGGCAACAGCCCAATGTAATCATAAAACAGGGACAGTAGAATCATAGATGCATGTTAATTATCATTGCGCATAGACAAGCCACTACAATTAGGATGAGGTTGATTCAGAGGTTATTTCATAAAAATCTGACAGCTCGGATCATGAACTAGGTAAACTTTCCAGCGGCTTATTTTTAATATTTCAGGCAATAAACATAGATTGTAGCTTCTTCCAAGGCACACTTGATGAATGATATATACGTGTATAATATTCTATGTATTTTAAATGTACAGCACGCGTACACCAAGTGGCCGCTAAGATATAAAAATTTACATACACAGGTAGTGGTTCAGGGGCAAAGGGGACCAGTAATCAACCAAGCTAGCATGGGTAAATGCACATTTCTCATTCCCATATGCTGAGTGCTGGTGCCAGGCGGAAGTGCGTGGTGTGTGGAATGGTGTGGTTGGGGGGTTATTGGAAAGTTATGTAGGGGGGAAATGAGCCCTGCAGTGTCCCTTCACCCTGTAATGATAAAGGCCTAATAAGGAATCTGTCTATTTATGAACATACTGACACCCTGATCCTAATATACAATGCTCTGTCCTTGGCTTTAAATGAATTATAGCCCAAATCTCTTGTGTTTTAAACCATCATCTGCACCTGGATGCGGAGAGGTATTTCCTACGCAGCAACAACATTTCTATAAGGTTTTTAACTTCCTGTTTAAAACATTCTTTTATTCAGTTCTATTGAAGAACTGGAGGTTTACAGAGCATTGCACATAGAATACAGGAGTCGTTGGGACCGTCAGGACTATGCGGCAGTAGAGAAGAGGTTAGGGTAAGTACATTACTTGCGTTCTGGCTCTGAACGTTTAATTGAAGAACATGGAGGTAAAAGAGATGCACATAGAATACAGAGCCGTTGGGACCTGTCAGCTATGCGGGCAAGTAGAGCAAGAGAGTCGGGTAAGTACCTTACCTTCGTTCCTGGCTCCGGAACATTGAATTGAAGAAACTGGAGGTTAAAGAGGCATGCGCATAGATACAGAGTCCGTTGGGACCCTGTCCAAGATATGCGGCTAAGTAGAGGCAAGGGTCGGGGTAAGTCCTTACCTTACGTCCTGCTACTGAACATTTAATTGAAGAACTGGAGGTAAAGAGATGAGCATGCGAGAGAATACAGAGTACCGTTGGGGACCGTCAGACTAGTGCGGCAGTAGAGCAAGAGTCGCGGTAAGTTACCTTACTCTGTTCCTGGCGCCTGAACATAATTGAATGAATGGAGGTAAAATTTGGGGGTTTTGGGAGCATGCGAATAGATACAGAGTCGTGGGACCTGTCAGGACTATGCGGCAGTTAGAGCAAGAGGTCGGTAAGTACGTTACCTTCGTTCCTGGCTCCTGAACATGTTAATTGAAGAACTGGAGGTAAAAGAGAGGCAACATAGAATACAGAGTCGCCGTTGGGACCTGTCAGACTACGGCAGAGAGCAAGAGGTCGGGTAAGTACCTACCTTCGTTACTGGCTCACTGAAAACGTTTAATGAGAACTGGAGGTAAAAGGCATTGCCACAATAGAAATACAGAGTCCCGTTGGGGACTGTCAGGGCCTACGCGGGGAGAGCGAGAAGAGCAAGAGGTGGGAAGTACTTACCTTCGTGAAGGCATGCATCAGTAATCCATGAGCAGCACTGGGAGAGGGAATTCTACAGATCAACCGCACAAACCCACTAGCATAAGCATACCTTATGTCAAAAACATTGTCCACCATTCCAGCACAGCAAACTGCTCACACAAGAAGAATCATGAGATAAATGGTACCAGATTTGACAGCTGAAATGTAAGATTAGTTTTGATTGTGGCTCCTAAGAAAAATAGGGGGCAGAACCAAAAACCAAAAATGGTTACGGACCGCCGACTAAGTTAGCGCACATGTAGACATCAAGCTTATAGTGTAAGCCTTATATACTCACATGTAATACCCCCAGCGCAGACGGCAAATCACTAGAAAAGTCCTGTGAACAAGTGCTATGCCCCCTATTTTTATCACCAACCGCAACTTGCCACACAGAGCATGATATATTTGGCTGTGCAAGATCCCCTAGTTTTAACTAAAGAACCTAGAAAGACACATAGGACTAAAACTAACCAGTGGAGAAACTAGGAACCACATGAGGCCCCAGCAAATCTATGATGAGGCCCTCTCCCTTGCTTCTTTATTTAGTGGTTTATTGGAGAGGTTGTATATGATGTTGCCCCCGGTCCAGAGCCCCTGCAGGGCGCTCCCCTAAATAGTTAGCCCCTGAACCCTTTATTGAACATGGCCGGGAATTGTTGCTTATCTTTAAATTTTCATGTTCAAGCAGATGAGCGGCAGTGGTGTGATACACGATCTCTTTTTGTGTTATTTAAACAAACAGAAGTCAGTGAGAACATAAAACTTGGTGCTGTCTTCTCTGTCTTACAAGAAGATTCATTGATTGATTTGTTTCGTATTCGCCACATAGCGTGACTTGGAAGTATTTCTACCTCTTATGGTATTATATTTCTACTTCTATTGCGTTGCTTGTTATAAACCATAACAAGAGGTTAGAGGTAGACTGGCGCTTGAAACTTGCCTAGATGCTCGGTTCTTTTCAAACATCCGAAATTTAGTAAAAGTAGAAAAGTGTTTTTTTTTTTTCAAAGTCAATGGGGGAAAAATAGTTTAAAAAGTTCTTGATAAAATACGGTTATATAAGGATACTTCGTAGGACCTGATGGAAAGGTTGAGAAAGCATTTAACTGTATAATCACTTTCCCAAGATGGGCTATAGGCTTACTGAATTAGGACCGAGTAGGAAAGTTGAAACAAATTAGATTAGGAAGTAGCGCCTGAGGGACGGACCAAAGTGTTAATGATGGGTAACGCAACATGGGTATGAGACTAAAGTGCACGTAATGAGGTACCATGTTGAAATGAACCTAAAAGTTAGCTGATTTGGTAGCGACCACTTAGATTGCCAGTAGGGTATCGAGGACGAACTGATAGGACTGTGGAGTGCTGAATGGGTACCAAATGCTTATGAGCTGGTTCTACTAATGGTAATTAATTAGAGGGTAACCGAAAATTGAGATAGCACATCAATCGAGGGTTACTGCTGGAAATTTAGAGGGTTAGGTTTTACCGATCGCGCATTGGAGGGATACGGAGCACTAAAGTCAGGGTTACTGCTGAATTCGAGGGTAACCGAACACCACATTGGGGGGATATGGAGCACTAAAGTCAGGGTTACTGCTGAATTTGAGGGTAACCGAATGCCATATTGGAGGGAAATGGAGCACTAAAGTCAAGGGTTACTGCTGAATTTGAGGGTAGCCGCACGCCACATTGGAGGGATATGGAGCACTAAAGTCAGGGTTACTGCTGAATTCGAGGGTAACCGAATGCCAAATTGAGGGATATGGACACTAAAGTCAGGGTTACTGTGAATTCGAGGGCTAAAACCGCAATGCCAATTGGAGGGAATGGAGCACTAAAGTCAAGGGTTACTGCTGAATTCGAGGGCTAACCGAATGCCAATTGGAGGGATATGGAGCACTAAAGTCAGGGGTTAACTGCTCTGAATTTCGAGGGTACCGCACTGCCACATTGGAGGGATGGAGCACTAAAGTCAAGGGTTACTGCTGAATTCGAGGCGTACCGATGCCAATTGAGGGAATATGGAGCACTAAAGTCAGGGTTAAGCTGAATTCGAGGCTTAACCGCAGGCCATATATGGGAGGGTACTATGGTAAGCCACCTTGGAAGGAGCCTTCAAGGGTTACTGTGAATTCGAGGGGCTAACCGAACGCCACATGGAGGGATAATGGAGCACTAAAGTCAAGGGTTACTGCTGAATTCGGCGGAACCGCAATGCCATTGAGGGAATGGGAGCACTAAAGTCAAGGGTTACTGCTGAATTCGAGGCTACACCGAATGCCACATTGGAGGGATATGGAGCACAAAGTCAGGGTTACTGCGAATTCGAGGCGAACCGATCGCCACATTGGAGGGATATGGAGCACAATAAAGTCACGGGTTACTGCGAATCGAGGCTAACCGACGCCACATGAGGGAATATGGAGCACTAAAGTCAAGGGTTACTGCTGAATTCGAGGCTAACCGAGCCACATTGAGGGATATGGAGCACTAAAGTCAACGGTACGGTGTGAATTCGAGGCTAACCAACGCCACATTGGAGGGAATATGGAGCACTAAAGTCAAGGGTTTACTGCTGATTCGAGGGTAACCGCACGCACATTGAGGGATATGGAGCACTAAAGTCAAGGGTTATGCTGATATTCGAGGCTAACCGACGCCACATTCGAGGGATATGGAGCACTTAAAGTAAGGGTTATGCTGAATCGAGGTAACCGACCCCATTGAGGGATATGGAGCACTAAAGTCAAGGGTTACTGCTGAATTCGAGGCTAACGCACGGCCCATTGAGGGATAGGAGCACTAAAGAAAGTCAAGGGGTACTGCTGAATGCGAGGCTAACACCGAATGCCACATTAGGTCGGGCATATGGAGCACTAAAGTCAGGGTTACTGCTGAATTCGAGGCTAACCGACGCCACATTTGAGGGATATGGAGCACTAAAGTCAAGGTGTTACTGCTGAATTCGAGGCTAAACGCACGGCCACATTCGAGGGATAGGAGCACTAAAGTCAAGGGTTACTGCTGAAGAGGGGCAAACCTGCCACCCATTGGAGGGATGGGAGCACTAAAGTCAAGGGTTACTGCTGATTCGAGGCTAAACGAACGCCACATTGAGGGAATATGGCGCACTAAAGTCAAGGGTTACTGCTGAATTCGAGGCTAACCGAACACGCACATTGGAGGGATATGGAGCACTAAAGTCAAGGGTTACTGCTGAATCGAGGGCTAACCGAACGCCACAGGAGGGATATGGAGCATTAAAGTCAGGGTTACATGCTGAACGAGGGTAAACGAACGCCACATTGGAGAGGGATATGGAGCAATAAGTCAAGGGGTTACTGTGAATTCGAGGGTAACCGAACCCACATTGGAGGGATAATGGAGCACTAAAGTCAAGGGGTTATGCTGAATTCGAGGCTACCAGACGCCACATTGGGAGGGATATGGAGCATTAAAGTCAAGGGTTACTGTGAATTCGAGGGTAACCGAAGCCACATTGGAGGGATATGGAGGCACTAAAGTCAAGGGTTACTGCTGATTCGAGGCTAAACCGACCGCACATTGGAGGGATATGGAGCATAAAGTCCAGGGTTACTGTGAATTCGAGGTAACCGAAGCCACATTGGAGGGAATGGGCACTAAGTGTCAAGGGTAATGCGAATTCGAGGGCTAAACCGAGCCACTTGGAGGGATATGGAGCACTTAAAGTTCAGGGTTACTGCTGAATTCGAGGCTAACCGAACGCCACATGGAGGGATATGGGAGCATTAAAGCAAGGGTTACTGCTGAATTCGGAGGGTAAACCGAACACCCATGGAGGATGGAGCACTAAGTCAAGGGTACTGTGAATTCGAGGTAACCGAAAGCCAATTGGGAGGGATATGGAGCACTAAAGTCAAGGGTTACTGCTGAATTGAGTGCCTAAACCGAACGCCACAGTGGAGGGATAGGAGACATAAAATCAAGGGTTACTGTTGAATTCGAGGTAACCGAACGCCACATTGGAGGGGGTAGGAGCACAAAGTCAGGTTAACTGCCTGACATCGAGGGAAAACCGACGCCACATTGGAGGGATATGGAGCATACAGTCAACGGGTTACGGAATTCGGGCTAACCGAAGGCCACTATGGAGGGAAAATGGAGCACTAAAGCTCAAAGGGTTACTATGCTGAAGCGAGGCATAACGAACGCCACTTTGGAGGGATGGAAGAATTAAAGTTCAACGGGTATCTGTGAATTCGAGGAGTAACGGAATGCCCTATGGAGGGATTCTGGGAGCACAAGTCAGGGTTACTGCTGAATTGCGAGGGATAAACCCGAATGCCCACATTGGAGGGAAATGGGAAGCATAAAGTCAGGGTTACTGTGAATCGTAGGCTACCGCAAACGCCACATCGAGGGATATGGAGCACATAAAGTCAAGGGTTACTGCGATTCGTTACCCGCCACATTCAGGATCGGGAGAGACTAATCAGTCATGATAAGGTAACTCACGCCCAATTCGAGGGATAATGGCGCACTAAAGTCAAGGGTTACGGTGAATTCGAGGGTAACCCGGAACGCCACATTGGGAGGAGATAAATCAGGTACGCAATTCAGGTACCGAGTAAATTGGGTAAAGGGCATAAGTAAGGATGCGAATTCGAGGGTAAACCGCACGCCAACATTCGAGGGTTATGGAGACGTTAAAGTCTAAGGGTTACTGCTGAATCGAGGCTAATCCGAATGCACTTTGGAGGGGAAAATGGAGCCTACTAAAGTCAAGGGTTACTGACTGAATTCGAGGCTAATCCGAATGCCACTTTGGAGGTGAAATGGAGCACCTAAAGTCCAAGGGTTACTGTGAATTAGAGGTAACCGAATTTGCCATTTGGAGGGATATGGAGCACTAAAGTCAGGGTTTACGCTGAATTCGAGGCTAACCGAAATGCCGCTTGGAGGGATTGGAGCACTTAAAGTCAGGCGATTACTGCTTGAATTCTAGGGTAACCGCACGGCCACATTTTTTCGAGGGATATGGAGCCCTAAGTCACGTGGTTAACTGCGGAATTCGAGGTAACCGCACGCAACATTCGAGGATACGAGCACTAAAGTCAAGGATTACTGCTGAATTCAAGGGTAACCGCACGGCCACATGCGAGGGATATGGAGCACTAAAGTCAGGGTTACTGCTTGGAATCGAGGGTAAACCGAAGCCACAAATTGGAGGATATGGAGCACTAAAGTAGGTTTATTGCTGGAATTCCCGAGGGTAACCGAACGTCACATTGGAGGAAATGGAGCAGTAAAGTCCACGTTATAACACATAATGTTTCAAATCCAGCAGCTAACTGGTCCCTTTCTGCCACTATCATCACCTTTACTGTACAGCGTCTAAACTCTATATATACAAGATTTGTGAGACCGTTACCTTCAAGTATGGCACTTTTACTACTTATTACTCATGAACCTGAACAACGGCTTCTTCTACAGTAACAAAAAAGACCCGCTGTCATCAATTGGAGAAAAAGGGAGGGGAAGTATCAGATGTTTTTCTATTAGACTCAAGACAACTATTATGAGACAACTATGAATTGGCATTTGCTTGTGACTCTTTTTGAACCGGACCAGAGTCATCCCATTATCTGGTGAGGAGATCGATTGGCTGCAGTCTCGACTGTTCAGCTGCAATTAAGGGCATGTCCACTCCCCTATCAATTTTAAACCCCCAAACCAGCAACTCCACCCAAAAAAACTAAATATTTTCAATACTTACCCTAGCCACTTTCTCATGCATACTCCTGAAAACAATTTATATTATATATACCCTTCGATATATATACCTTGAATCCCCTGGTCACTCTCACCTCATTATATAGTAGTATGATGGCCATTATATAGTAGATAATGCACCCCTACTGTAAATTAGAAGGATATAATAAGTCACTGAGTTCAGTGCCGCATGCCGAGTGCCTTTTATACAGGGCGCGGAACTCCGAGTGACTTCTAATATCTGAATACTATTATGTAGGCGGTGCATTATTAGTATAAATCCACCCCCTCAATCAATCCGGCCTCTGTGCAGGGATGGGGGGGAGGTAAGAACAACACGTCATTTATTGAGAAGGGTAAGTGAGCGCCAACAATTGCGCCAATTATAAGGAACATAATCATACTGCTGGGTCCCATTGGGATCCATTATGGGGGTGGATTTAAGCTTCAAGCTCTTCATTGGCTTCGCACAGCTTAAAGATGAGTGCTATCGTTGTGAGTTATCGTCCCTGAATGATTGGCTTGTGTGATAGGACCCCTTAGATTATATGCTCACGGGGTAGGACCTGCTAAAGACTACACAAATGTCACTATATGAATACAATAGAACTACATGGATCGAAACAAACCGTACAATGCTAATACCATTCATCTAACGGATAACAATAATGTTAAAATTAGCCTCAGCGGTGAAAATAAAGATCCCTCTTCTCCCAAATTCTAACCCATTGCCCCATTATCTGCCTTTATTATTGTTATATCCCCCGTGTGTACTCATTCATTCTCACCAGCCGGCGTACATTTTCTATGTATCTCTACATGTCAGAACCTTGCTGTACTTGATAAAAAGCGGGAGTTTTCATTTTATTTCTCTTAGTAGCTGACACAGTCAGGGGGGGGGTCCTAGCTCGCATCCAGTGCGTCGTCCCTAGTCTTTAGCTTTCAGGCTTCAAGGGCTTGAGCCAACATTCTAGCAGGGCAAGCTCAGCCGAGCATGAAGCGCAGTGATTCAAACATGAAGTCAATTACACTTCGGACATAATGGTTTGGTGTGTGTCATGCTGTGAGATAGACAGCGCCGGTGGGTGACTGGAATAACTAGTCCGATCCTCCCAGACTGTAGTGGAGAGGAAAACTACGAGCCTCTTGGAAAATGACACAAGACATTCCGTGCATGTAGTTCTGAAATTGATAAACCTCTAGAGGAGTGTGTTCCGTGTTATTTACATGCCTTGGATACAGACAAAGAATTTTCACACCGAACATTAGGTTTTCAGCTAATCAAAGGATAACAAAAACAAACAGCAACAGGCACGCACAATATCCGTGGACTGAATTCTAAAATCGAAGAATTAAACCATATACACTATTCAAAAGCCTTAACAGCTATAACATTGCTTCAGTCCCAAGTATCTCTCCAGGAGTCCACTGGTCTACAATCATTGCCTCAGAGGGTCATCATTCATCTCGATGATAACATAAGGAACTGGACGGTTGTCACTAGATAAAGTAAAGGGACAAGATTTTCACAGTTTTATTTATTTTCATTTCCCTCATTCACAAAGATATGGACAGAAATTCCGTGATCAATGTCTCCCATTAGAAGCATCATGTGTCATGATTCCACATATCAGTTCCTATGAGTACTATTTACTTGTAATTCAGAGAAAACAGGAACCTAGAGAGAACCCCAAACAAAACAGTAAAAAGACATGACCACTCTATGATGGTGCCCATGGGGATTGAACCCATGATCCAAGCTCTGCAAACACATCAGCTCTAGCCTGAGAAGCAAGAATTATCCTACATAAATTAGCTGACCAAAGCGGCTGTTAAAATTATTTAATGTCCCACTTTTAGTTTGTACCTAACCTACTGCGATTGTGATGTGCTGATGTACTTTAAGGTTAAGGTAAAAGAGGGGGATGTAAAGTTTGGACTAGATGGACGTATATACAGTATTTTTCACCCTTAATACTTCCTACCTGTTAGACCAGGCCATTATGGGTAGTGTATAAAGTTTGGACTAGATGGACATCTTATCAGTATTTATTCACCTTTAATACTATATAACTGTTAGACAGGCATTATGGGTAGGGTATAAAGTTGGACTAGATAGACATATATACAGTGTATTCAACCCTTTAATACTATGTACTGTTAGACAGACATTATGGGTAGGTATAAGGGTGGACTGATGGGACGTTTGTCTTTTATTCAGTCTCCAATACTATGTTACTATGTAACTGTTATACAGACATTAGGTAGAGGTTAAAGGTTGGACTAGATGGACGTATGTCTTTATACACCTCCAAACTATATTACTATTTAACTGTTAGACAGACTTATAAGTAGGGTATAAAGGTTGGACTAGATGGACGTATGTTTTATCAACCCTCCAATACTATGTTTTACTATGTAACTGTTGTACAGACATTATGGGTCGGTATAAAGGTTGGACTAGTGGATGTATTCTTTATCAACATCCACTACTATGATACTATGTAACTGTTATACAGACATTTATGGGTAGGTATAAAGGTTGACTAGATGGACGTAATGTCTTTATAACAACCTCCAATCTCGTTACATGTAACTGTTGATATAACATTATGGGTAGGGTATAAAGGTTGGATTAGATGGACGTATGTCTTTATATCAACCTCATTACTATGTTTACAAGTAATTCTACTACAATTGGACATTTTAGCTACACCCTTCATATGTCACACACATTCAGAAATCGGAACCAGTTCCCACCATAAAGTCAAACCTTTGCCTTCAATCCCTTTTCATATGCAGTCCTTCAGCTGTAAAACTGTACATGATAGGTATTGTGAGAGACATATTTTCCATGTTACATCAAGTACTTATCAACACTACTGAAAGGTCATTGTGAGTCTGTAGATCGGATTAACCTTTTCTACCAACCAACTAAAAATCTCTAATAATCCATTCCTTAGTGATAACTGCATTATTGTTATTGTAACTCACACATTGCAGATTGATTACTCGTTATAACCATGTAACAACCGAGTTCACACATTTCCAGAGTAGCCTTACTGTAGAATCGCTTACATGACATCTTCTTAGGAAAAGGGTTTATTCACAAGGGAATTCTTTTGATGGTATTGACTTACCATATATAACCTAAAGGGGTTTCACATGAGTAGAGGCTAGACCACACTTACCCATTTTAACCAAGCGATCCAATCGCGACAGAGACCTAATAATTGGACTGGCCCACTATGTTTGCTGGGGCCCTTATGATCAGAGCTCATGCGCCCACATCACCTTTTTGGTGCATGAAGTGCGTCGCAACACTCGCGATCAGTGTGGGACCTTGGTTGAAATGTTGAAAAACAACAGGTAACTACTGTATGCGTTTAGAATAATTATTTATGTCTTTAATATGGAATTGGTACTTGTACACATACTTTAATTATTTGAGACGAACGGAAAATTTTAAAATTCTGTTCGAATTGAAACCAGGTATCATCACTAACAATTATAATTAAGGACAGATGCAGGGAGATTGCATGTAATTTTGGAGAGCTTGCCATTAACAGGGAGATATCCTGGACTTCCGGGGTGTGGGATGGTTCCTAACTAGCAATAGCTCAATTTTAACCTCTAAAAAACCAATCAGCCAGTTTGGGAGAAATCATTTGTAATTTCTAAGGCTAATACACCCTCCTAATTTCTGCACCCTTCCATAACTGCCGACGGCAGGATGGTTTTTCTGACTGACATCTTGATTACAAGAATCAAGAAAAAGCTCACCAGTAGTTTCTGTGAGTTCTGAAAGGTAACATGGATGGCGAACTATAAAACTTACTACCATGTGCAAATGTGTATAAGTGTCCAGGAACATCTGGTAGAACCCGAGTTCGACCGACTTCACGCGTTGTTATCGATAATTATCGAATTAGAAAGTCCGAACGATCTTCCAATCGTTTATGGGAAATTATCGAATGTTCAAATTGTTTATGGTATAATCATCGAAACAAAGGAATGCGGAGCTCTAAAGAACATGTTCCCTCCAGACCATTTCCCAGGTCCCACAGCCATTTACATTAAGTTACCATTGATAGTTTTAATTGTTTTCAATTTCTCGAACTTTTCACAAACTATTTGACTCCCATGACTTTAATTCCTAGAATGTAGTTTTTACTAACCTCCTTGATTCAGTGATACCCTTTGCTTTTACTGCTACTCATAACCATAAAATGCATGTCTGGTTCCCCTCAAATTCAGCAGTACCCTTGACTTTAACAGCTCTCCATACCCTCGAATGTGGCGTGCGGCTTTACCCTCGAATTCAGCCAGTAACCCTTGACTTTATGCTCCATTTCCCCCAATGTGACGTTCGGTTACCCTCGAATTCAGCGTAAACCTGACTTTAGTGCTCCATACCCTCCAATGTGGCGTTCGGTTTACCCTCGAATTCAGCAGTAACCCTTGACTTTAGTGCGCCATATCCCTCGAATGTGGCGTGCGGTTACCCTTAATTCACAGTATCCTTGAACTTTAGTGCTCGTTCCCTATCCTCGAATGTGGCGGCGCGGTTAACCTCGAATTCAGCAGTAACCCTTGACTTTAGTGCTCCATATCCCTCGAATGTGGCGTGCGGTTACCCTACAATTCAGCAGTAACGCCTGACTTTAGTGCTCCATATCCCTCCAAGTCGGCATTCGGTTAGCCTCGAATTCAGCAGTAACCCTGACTTTCAGTGCTCCATATCCCTCCAAAGTGGCATTCGGTTAGCCTCGAATTCACAGTACCCTTGAACTTTAGGTGCTCCATTTCCCCCAAAGTGGCATTCGTTAGCCTCGAATTCAGCAGTAACCCTTGACTTTAGTGCTCCATTTTCCCTCCAAAGGGCTTCGGTTAGCCTCGAATTCGCAGTAACCCTTGACTTTAGTGCTCCATATCCCTCCAATGTTGGCGTGCGGTTACCCTCGAATTCTCAGCAGTAACCCTGACTTTAGTGCTCCTATCCCTCCAATGTGGCGTTCGGTTACCCTCGAATTCAAACCGTAAACCCTTGACTTTAGTGCTCCATTCCCTCCAATGTGGTGTTCGGTTACCCTCCGCTTCAGCCAGTAACCCTTGACTTTAATGCTTCCATATCCTCCCATGTGGCGTCGGTTAGCCTCGAATTCACAGTAACCTTGACTTTATGCTCCATTTCCTCCAATGTGGCATTCGGTTTACCCTCGAATTCAGCAGTAACCCTGACTTTAGTGCTCCATATCCCTCCATGTGGCGTTCGGTTACCCTCGAATTCACAGACCGTACTTTAATGTCCCAATCCCTCCAAGTGCTTCGTTACCTCGTTCAGCAGTAACCTTGGACTTTAGTGCTCAATCCTCCAATGTGGCGTTCGGTTACCCTGAATTCACAGTACCCCGTGACTTGTAATGCCCATACCCTCCAATGTGGCGTTCGGTTAGCCCTCAATTCAGCATAACCCTTGACTTTAGTGCTCCAATCCCCCCAATGTGGCCGTTCGGTTACCGCGAATCACAGTAACCCTGACTTTACTGCTCATATCCCCCATGTGGCGTCGGTTAGCCTCGAATTCAGCAGTAACCCTGTGACTTAGTGCTCCATATCCCTCCAATATGGCATTCGGTTAGCCTCGAATTCAGCATAATACCCTGTGACTTTATGCTCCATATCCCCCAATGTGGTGTTCGGTTACCTCGAATTCAGCAGTAACCCCTTTGACTTTAATGCTCCCATATCCTCCAATGTGGCGTTCGTTACCTCGAATCAGCAGTAACCCTTGACTTTAAGTGCTCCATATCCCTCCAATGGTGGCGTTGCGGTTAGCCTCGAATTCAGCAGTAACCCTTGACTTTAGAGTGCTCCATTTCCCTCAATGTGGCTTCGGTTAGCCTCGAATTCAGCGTAACCCTTGACTTTAGGTGCTCCAATCCCCCAAGTGCATGTGCTGTGAGCCTCAATTCAGCAGTAACCCTTGACTTTAGTGCTCCATATTCCCTCGCAATGTGGCATTCGGTTACCCTCGAATTCAGCAGTAACCCTTGACTTAAGTGCTCCTATCCCTCCAATGTGGCGTGCGGTTAGCCTCGAATTCAGCAGTAACCCTTGACTTTAAGTGCTCCATTTCCCTCCAATGTGGCTTCGGGTTAGTCCTCGAATCAGCAGTAACCCCTTGACTTAGTGCTCCATATCCCCCTCCAATGTGGCGTTCGGTTACCCTGAATTCAGCAGTAAACCCTTGACTTAATGCTCCATATCCCTCCAATGTGGCGTTCGTTAGCCTCGAATTCAGCAGTCACCCTTCGCTTTAAGTGCTCCATATCCCTCCAATGTGGCCTTCGTTTATGCCAGCCTCGAATTCAGCAGTAACCCTTGACTTTAGTGCTCCATACCCTCAATGTGGCGTTCGGTTAGCCTCGAATCAGCAGTAACCCTTGACTTTAGGTTCCTATCCCTCCAATTGTGGCATTGCGGTTAGCACCTCGATTCAAGCAGTAACCCTTGACTTTAGTGCTCCATATCCCTCCAATGTGGCGTGCGTTAGCCTCGATTCAGCAAGTACCCTTGACTTTAGTGCTCCATATCCCCCCTCGAATGTGGCGTGCGGTTAGCCTCGAATTCAGCAGTAACCCTGACTTTAGTGCTCCATATCCTCCCAATGTGGCATTCGGTTACCTCGAATTCAGCTGTACCCTTGACTTTTAGTGCTCCATATCCCTCGAACCTGTGGCGTCGTTACGCCTCGAATCAGCAGTAACCCTTGACTTTAGTGCTTCACTATCCCTCGAATGTGGCGTGGTGCGGTTAGCCTCGAATTCAGCAGTAACCCTTGACTTTAGTGCTTCCATATCCTCGAAATGTGGCGTGCGGTTAGCCTCATTCGCAGTAACCCTTGACTTTAGTGCTCCCATATCCCTCGAATGTGTGGCGTGCGGTTACCCTCGAATTCAGCAGTAACCCTTGACTTAGTGCTCCATATTCCCTCCAATGTGGCTCGGTTAGCCTCGAATTCAGCAGTAACCCTTACTTTAGTGCTCCAATATCCCTCCCAATGTGGCAATTCGGTTAGCCCGAATTCAGCAGTAACCTTGACTTTAGTGCTCCATTTCCCTCCAATGTGGCGTGCGGTAGCCTCGAATTCAGCAGTAACCCGTTACTTTAGTGCTCCATATCCCTCCAATGTGGCATTCGGTTAGCCTCGAATTTCAGCAGTAACCCTTGACTTTAGTGCTCCATATCCCTCCAATGGGCATTTCGGGTTAGCCGCAATTCAGCAGTAACCCTTGACTTTATGTGCTCCATTTCCTCTCCAATGTGGCATTCGGTTACCCTCGAATTCAGCATACCCCTGCTTTAGTGCTCCATATCCCTCCAATTTGGCGTTCGGTTACCCCGAATTCAGCATAACCCTTGACTTTAGTGCTCCATATCCCTCCAATATGCGTGCGGTTAGCCTCGAATTCAGCAGTAAACCCTGACCTTTAGTGCTCCATTCCCTCCAATATGGCATTCGGTTAGCCTCGAATTCAGCAGTAACCCTGACTTTAGTGTCCATACCCCCAATGTCGCGTGCGGCTACCTCTCAAATTCACAGTAACCCTGATTAGTGCTCCTATCCCTCAATATGGCATTCGGTTACCCTCGAATTCAGCATATAACCCTGACTTAGTGCTCCCTCCCTCAATGATGGCATTTTCGGTTACCCTCCGATTCAGTCAGTAACCCTGACTTTAGTGCTCCATATCCCTCCAATGGCATTCGGTTACCCTCGAATCACCATAACCCCCTACTTTAGTGCTCCATATCCCTCCAATGTGGCGTCGGCTACCCTCAAATTCAGCAGTAACCCTGACTTAGTGCTCCCATTCCCTCCAATATTGGCATTCGGTACCCTCAAATTCATCAGTACCCTGACTTTAGTGCTCCATACCCCCAATGTGGTGTTCGTTACCTCGAATTCAGCATTAACCCCCCTGATTTAGTGCTCCGAATCCCTCCAAGGCGCTGATCTATAACCCTTAAAACCCTCTAATGTTGTTGTTCATTAACCCTCGAATTCGATGATCTATTTCGGTAACCCTGGAAAATTCAATGTAGAAGCTCTAAAATAGCCCAATCTTGGGGAAAGTTAGTATTTAAACATGTTCTGGATATATGAACATGTTCTCCAGACCATTTCCCAGGTCCCAGGGCCATTTACAGTAAGTTACCATTGATATTTTAAACCGTATTTTATAAGAACTTTTTTAAACTATTTTTCCCCATTGACTTTGAAAAAAAAAAAAACAGCTTTTCTACTTTTTACTAAATTTCGGATGTTTGAAAAGGAACCGAGCTCTAGGAAGTTCAGCAGCCACTCTACCTCTAACCTCTTGTTATGGTTTTAAACAAGCACGCAAAGAAGTAGAAATATAATACCATAGATGGTAGAAATACTTCCAAGTCACGCTATGGTGCGAATACCGAACAAATCAGATCAATGAATGCTTCTGTAAGACAGAGAAGACAGCAACCAAGTTTTCTGTTCTGCAGCTGCTTCTGTTGTTTAAAATGAAACAAAGAAGGATCGTGTATCACCACTGCCCTCATCTGCTGAAATGAAATTTAAAGAATAAGCAACAATTCCCGGGGATGTTCAAATAAAGGGTTCAGGGTGCTAACTATTAGGGGATGCAGACCCTGCAGGTGGCTCGGGTGACCGGGGGCAACATCAGATACAACCTCTCCCCAAAAACCACTATAAATGAAGCAGGGAGAGGGCCTCATCATAGATTTGCTGGGGCCCAGTGGTTCCTAGTTTACTCCACTGGTTTTTTAGTCTAGTGTGTCTTCTAGTTCTTTAGTTAAAACTAGGGATCTTGCACAGCCAAAATATCATCTCTGTGGTGGCAGTTGCGGTTGGTGATAAAATAGGGGGCATAGAGCTGTTCCAGACTTCTATGTGATTTGCGTCGCTGGGTATGATGCGTATGACTATACATGTATCTTGGATTGCGTGTCTACGTATGGTAAAACTGATAGTTGTGCAGTCACTGTACCATTTTGTTTGTGTTCTGCCCCCTATTTCTCTTTAGGAGCCAATCAAAACTATCTTACATTTCAGCTTCAATCTGGTACCATATTATTATCATGATATCTTCTTTGGTGGCAGTTTTTGCTGTAGCTGGAATGGTGACAATGTTTTTGACATAAGGTATGCTATGCTGTGGTTTGTTGACGGTTGATATGTAGGAAATTCCCTCTCCCATGCTGCTCTAGTGATTACTGAGCATGCTTACGAAGGTAAGTACTTACCCGACCTCTTGCTCTTCTCCTTCCCGCGTAGCCTGACAGGTCCCAACACTCTGTATTCTATGTCCGCAATGCCTTTTACCTCCAGTTCTTCAATTAAACGTTCAGGAGCCAGGAACGAAGGTAAGGTACTTACCCGACCTCTTGCTCCTGCCGCATAGTCTGACAGGTCCCAACGGACTCTGTATTCTATGTGCATGCTCTTTTACCTCCAGTTCTTCAATTAAATGTTCAGGAGCCAGGAACGAAGGTAAGGTACTACCACGACCTCTTGCTCTACTGCCGCATAGTCTGACAGTCCCAACGACTCTGTATTCTATCGCATGCTCAAACCATTTACTCCTTCTTCAATTAAATGTTCAGGGCCAGGAACGAGTAAGGTAACTTACCCGACCTCTTGCTCTACTGCCGCATAGTCTGACATGGTCCCAACGGACTCTGTATTCTATGCTCATGCTCTTTACCTCCAGTTCTTCAATTAAATGTTCAGGAGCCAGGACAGGTAAGGTACTTACCCGACCTCTTGCCTCTACTCCTGCCGCATAGTCCTGACAGGTCCCAACGGACTCTGTATTCTATGCGCATGCTCTTTTAAACCTCCAGTTCTTCAATTCAATGTTCAGGAGCCAGGAACGAAGGTTAAGGTACTTACCCGACTCTCTGCTCTACTGCCCGCATAGTCTGACAGTCCCCACGGACTCTGTATTCTATGTGCATGCTCTTTACCTCCAGTTTCTTCAATTTAACGTTCAGAGCCAGGAACGAAGGTAAGGTACTTACCCGACCTCTTGCTCTACTGCCGCATAGTCTGACAGGTCCCAACGGACTCTGTATTCTATGTGCATGCTCTTTTACCTCCAGTTCTTCAATAGAACTGAATGAAAAGAATTTTACCAGTGGAGTTAAAAACCATTATAAGAAAATGTTGTGCTGCGGTAGGAATACCTCTCCCATCCAGGTGCAGATGATGGTTAAAACAAAAGGATTTGGGCTATAATTCATTTAAAGCCAAGGGACAGAGCATTGTAATTTAGGATCAGGTGTCAGTAGTTTCATAAATAGACAGGAATTCCTTATTTAAGGCCTTTATCATTACAGGGTGAAGGGAAACTGCAGGGGCTCTGTCCCCCCTACATAACTTTCCAATAACCCCCCAACACACATTCACACACACACACCCTTCCGGCCTGGCACCAGCAATCAGCATATGGGAATAGAGAAATGTGCATTACAATGCTAGCTGGTTGATTACTGGGTCCCCTTTGCCCCTGAACCACTATCCTGTGTATGTATAATTTTATATATATAGCGCCACTTGGGTACGCAGTGCTGTACATTATAAAATACATAAGAATATATATACACTGTATATATCATTAGCAAGGTGTGCCTTGGAAGAGCTTACAATCTATGTTTATGTGCCTGAAGTATTAAAATAAAGCGCTGGAAGTTGTACCTAGTTCATGATCCGAGCTGTCAGATTTTAATGAAATAACCTCTGAATCAACCTCTCCTAATTGTATTGGCTTTTATATGCGCAATGAATAAATTAACATGCATCTAATGAATTCTACTGTCCCTGTTTATGGATTACAATATGGGCTGTTGGCACTGATAAGATTAAAACATGGATAGCATGGTGACTTGACTCAGGTGAATGCCTGCTATGGATGACAGGCTAAGACTGGTGCTGCTTCTTACAGTATAAAAGATGAAAACTGTTATATAATAAGATGACATCACTGTATACATGTATACTCAATAGCTATATAACTAATGCATTATACATTATAATCATTATTGTAAATTATAAGTATATTAGAAACCGCTAAGGTATACATGCAGGCAGATATTAACACATTTCAATTTCTACTTAAGGTCACACTATGCCGGACAGCAACAGGCGCAATAGTCCACTACTGCAGCACATGCGATCTGCAAAAAAAATATAGATCACATGTGCTCTGAAAATGGATTGCAGCACCCACAATGTGGTCACCCACTCAGAAATTCTCACGCTCTAATGGATCTCAAGTGCTAGCCCCCGCTGTACCGTTTCTAGATGGACAGTTCTTTCTTTAGGAGGCATTTGGGAAGTACACATATGTTTTAATGTTAATAGCTAATAGTAATACAGTAAAGTGCCATTTAATTTATTTATTTTCTAATAAATGGCGCCATCTAATGGTCATAAGATCTAAAGGTTTAACAGTATTTTTTTAACAGTATTTTTAATTTACAAAAAGGCTAGGAGTTTGCAGAACTGTCCTTGTTGTATACGGAACAAACCGTGGCGTAACAGCGGGGGGATACGGACAGTAGGAGGGTCCGCCACAAGCCCCCCTTACCTGTTTAAAAATAGCTGACTGCGCATATGAATGAAACATACGCACAATCAGCTGTTTAAAAGACCGAACACGAACGTCTGGAACCAAATGGGAAGTTCGGGTCCAGTCTTTTAAACAGATGATCACGCGTATCTTTCATTCATACGCGCAGTCAGCTGATTAAAAACAGCTGATTGTGGAGAGGGATGGGTCAGGGGCCCGGCCTCCAATCTTGGTGGGGGCCAGGGTCCCTGCAGATCAGTTACAGTAGGTTTCGTTCGTACTACAAAATGCAAAAACTAAAAATGCTCAGAAAACCAGGGGAAGTGTGGCCTAGACCCCCGCTGTCCCGTTCTAGGTTGACAGCTCTTTTTGCGGAGGCATTTGGGAGGTACGTTTCGCCCGTTCGTCGTGGGTGTTTGCCGGCGCTCGGGTGAACATCGCAGGTGTGTACGAACCTTTATTCTTCAAAGAGCCACACCCCCTGCCCCCAGTAATCACTGTCTCTATGCACTGAGTACTTTCTATACAGATATCTACACACTAATTGGAAAGTTGCTTGTTAACCTGCAGTTTATCTACCAGCCAGCGGGATTTGCCTTCCTGGGGCAAAACAAAATATTCAGCTGGTTTTAATGCTGTGTTTTGAGGATGTTTAGAAGTCACAGGTTCAAATCATAAGAAGTAGCGTCACACAGCAGTATCACTGCACCTGATGAAAGACCAGTAAGGGCTGAAACATGTTGTGCCACATCACCAATAAATAATCACTGAAGCACTAAAAATTTGGTTCTTGTGTGACGCTACTTCTTTTGATTATCAAGTTTGAGGATTGGTATGCCCTCTTCCCATGGTTAAGTCTGTTTAATCCCCTGCCTTACTTATAAAAAAATGTACATGTACAAAATGTATTCACAGCAGCTTTGTTTTTTATTTACAGTACCAGTCATCGTAAATTGCCAACAGCTTTCCTGGGGCAATACAAAATAGTCAACTGATTTTACTGACATTTATTCCTAGCAAAAGTGTGCTCTGCATGTGCTATAGTGGCTCACCTGCTAAAGTGCTTGTTTTAGAAACAAAAATCCAATAGGTCACAGGTTAAAATCCCCCAGACTTTTTTAACAATGTAGTAACAAAAAAGTTACGTCTTACCTGACTGCGATCCCGCAATGCTTAAAACGTAAGCATTAAGCAATGCTTAATGCATTGCAGGATCTCGGTCAGGTAAGATGAGTAATTTTTGGGGTTCTGCTTCGGCCCATACGCCTCAGTAGTAAATGCAAAATACAAAATTGTTGTCCTAATCTTAACAAAGCCTACTACATAGGCTATGCCATGTTACAAATATTTTTGGAAATGGCGAGGCCAGCACTCAAATTACTTCAAAACCCACTCTAAACCCACTCTAAACCAATTGGGTAGCATGTTTTTGCATTAATTCAGGGCAAAAATGGTATATATGCATCGGCCCACCTATAAGCTGTATTGGGACAGCAGTAGAAAACTCTCCTTTTAGAAAGTTCAATTCACCAGCCTTTATTTTTTATTCAAATGTTAAAATTTTCAGGGTTATTCAATAAAAGTTTTTATCGTTTAAAATGGTGCTAATTTTGCCCCAACCAATCAGATGTTAGCTTTCAAATGTTAAATGATATCTGATTGGTTGGGGCAAAATTAGCACCATTTTAAACGATAAGAACTTTTATTGAATCTCCCTGCTTGTTTCTTACATCCATGCTAGCTAAGAAATAAACTGCAAAGATTACTTTTTGTATGAAAAGTAAAGGTATCATTGTTAAAGGAGCATAAAAACTGCATTGAAAGCCATGTTCTGTGTCAGAAAAAGGGATGCTCTCTGAGCTGTAACATGATTGTCTGTCAGCTTCTTGGTAGCCAATCTGCAGCTTCCTGTGAAGTATACTGCATACACTTGCCTGGGTATGTCTAGCTAAGGTGGATGATGGGAGCCAACTCTTAGTACGCACAAGTTAATTTCATAAATTACCCAGCTGCCACAGCAAAGGGGAGACACAGCTTTTTGTGTCTTTGTGAATGTGCACTTTTGGTGCAATGCTGTCTGGAGAATTTAATTTCCCTTTAAACTGATTTAAAACCTCAGACTCAGGGATACAACAATATGCACAAAACTGGGCACGAAAACTGACACACATAACTTACCTCTACATACCCCAATATCCAAACTGTGATGCAGGGCTGTTTTTAGGCATAAGCCACCTAGGCAAAGTGCTAGGGCGCCTATATTAAACCAGGGCACCCAGTGTTCTCCCTGTCTGCTTTTATTTTCAGTTTCAGAACTGCTCTCCTTGTTCTGCTGCTGTAATTTGCAACATTGTATCTAGTACAGAGCCTGAACTCCACACACTCTACTTGGATACAATGTTGCAAATGAACTGAAGGTGAAGGAAGGAGGGGAACGATGAGCCCAGCTAATAGTACTGAGGAGAACAGCTATAAAATGGCAGGTAAAAGCAGGGGCACTTCTAGGTTTTCTGCTGCCTGAGCCAAACTTTTGAATGCCGTCCTTGATTATTTCCAGACATGCTGCGAAGCCGCTGTTTTAAAGTGGTGATTCTTTCAGCAGGGCCCTAACTAACCCAACTAGTCTAACCTTTCCCTAACAAACAAACTAAAGCTAACCTGAATATATAAAATTATTTTAACAACATCATATATGTTACTAAGGAAAATTGCTTTTTTTCTTGACCGGTCAAGGGAAAAAAAAAAAATCCCCACCACTGCCTGTCTGCCGCCTTTCTTCTTCAGTGCAGGGGTGCCGCCTGAGACAAATGTCTCATTCTGCCTGATGGTAGAAGTGGCCCTGCCACAATGCGAATAGAAACAAAATGAGGTACCGCACACACAAAAGCCGTGAAAAGGGTCCTTTCCCCATTTATTCAGTGATAACATTTCAGGGGACCTAGCCACCGTGTACCTACCTAGCAGTAATGTATCTTTTATTATGTTAATTATAACGCTAGTGGCACCACACAGATAGCTTTGGGTGTTCTCTCACCAACGTCCAATTAAAATATATATATATATATATATATATATATATATATATATCAGATGTTCTCATGAGAGTATTGTCAGCCCTCCATTCCACGAGCCAGACTCTGGTGCCCCCCCACAAGATTGGAGGCTGGGCCCCTGACCCCTCCACAGAAGATCCATGCTTAGCTATTTTAAACCGCTGTTGAGAGTATGAAATAAAGATCAGCTGTTTAAAAGACTGGAACCGAACTTCCGGTTTGGTTCCGGTCTTTTAAACAGCTGATTGTGCTTATCTTTACTTCATACACGCGATCATCGGTTTAAAAACAGCTGATCGTGGGTCCTCTTACCTGCCGGACCCGCAGCCACCGCAGGGGACCATTATAGTTATGCCACTGGTCACCAGACAGTGTTGTCAGCCCTCCAGGTTTTGGTGTAGGTGCAGTGCTTATTGAAGTATATAAAGGTAGGGGGCTGCATCCAAGGCCACAGCAGTAACAAAACTGAGAGTTGGGGAACAGTAATCCCTGCAGCAATTCCTTGCCAATGAAGATGTTTGGAAACTACAACTCCCAGCAACTAAAGCATGCTGGGAGTTGTAGTTTCCTAACATCTGGAGTGGCAAGGAATTGGGGGCTAGTGTGTGGGATTCCTCTCCATTTAAAGGGCAACTAATGCCATAAAACAATATAGATGCAGGAGGATGGTATCTATTGTTTAAAAGATTTCCTTTTGATTCTATATTGTTTTGAGGCTTTAGTTGCCCTTTAAATGGACAGCAGAATTGCCATACAAAAGTCCCATACAGTAATAGCCATACTGGATTTGTCTGTACTGTATGGGAATTCTGCTGTCCATTTAAAGGGCAACTAAAGCCTCAAAACAATACAGAATCAGAAGGCAGTAGTGGTCATCATGTCTCGACTTATACTCGAGTCAATCAGGTTTACACATTTTTTAGGTAAAAATTGGTACCTCGACTTATACTCGGGTCGTCTTATACTCGAGTATATATACGGTAGGTTGTATGTGTCAAATGAATGTGCTCAGATTGTAAGCTCTTCGGGGCAGGGCCTGATGTGAATGTATACATGTAATTGTAAAGCGTATATAAATCCACAATCCGCTATAAAAATCCACAATAATAATAATAGTGAAAAACGTTGGTGAAAGGCAAATACTACATTTCGTCTTGTCTCCCTGGATACCCAGACCAGTATATTACACAACTGTGTGTGTGATAATGGTGTTTGGTAAACTGCTACAATACTAATATTAAAACCTTTTAAGGATAAACCAAGACATTGGTATAGGGGTGAGGTATCTCCAGCAAAAAAGAGAACAAACGTGAAACAAACTACACTTTACATTTAGATGCAAGAAAAAAAATCTTAATTTAAAGGGTAACTATGGTCTAAAAATGACTTTAGGTAAAATTAGGTAAGGAATTGCTTCCCTGTGTATTTTTGCAATTTACTTTCATTATTTATTTTACATAGTTTTGAAGATATTTACATTTTTATGTGTGATATGGTAGCAGCATCACCAGATCCCCTGCACTTCCTGCTTCCTGCTCTGAAACCATGTGACTGTCCCTCTTCTCTTTGTCTCCTTCTCATTGTGGGCCCCCATGGCCCCTCCTCTTGCAGTCCCCTTGAAACCCCCTCTGGCCTCTCCCCCACCTCCTGAAGTCACTGTAACTTGATCTCTAACTAGTTTCTTCTGCTTTCTCCTGCACTGAGCATGTCTCCAGCACACTAGTGGCCACAATAGGTGCACAGGGGACAATTGCGCTGAGGTCAGTTGAACACACCGCACGCAATCACCATTTTTGGTGCGATTCGCATTCGCTCTGATCCCCGAGAATTATGGGGATCGCATCGCAAGCGGGCACGAACACGCACAAAGTACGTGCGCTATTGCACATGCTTAGTGTGGCCTCGGCCTAAAGGTTTTACATTCCCTTGCTGAGAGCCCCAATACAAGCAGAAGACTTAGGACAAAATCTTTTGGCAAGAGTCAAAATTCACTATGACAAAATAGAAATATGACGCTGGCTGCATCGGTTTCTGTGTAGACATGTGCAGCATTTAATAAAAGGTATAGTATCACATAAAACAAGCCACAAAAATGTAGTTTTCCGGGAGGTAGGAGAAATAACCTTGGTTCTTATCTAGTATCATAGGAATTGATAGTGAGAGCTCTCCATGCTAACAGTTCTCTGTTGTGCCACCTGCTGGTGGTACCTCCCAGAAATTGATACATTTATATTTCTTAAACTTGTTTTCCGATACGGATGCAATTGCATGTCCGTTTGCATTTTGGTAACGCATGCGTTTCCATAACGGAAAACGTCAAAATCGCATGCACAAGAATCGCGCACACAATCGATAACGCTGTGTTCAGGGAAGGGGTGGCAACGTTATCCAAATTGCTTGCAGATGTAGGGGAATTTAAGCGTGCTATTGTCTCTTTGTAACAGATAATTTGAAATTCACACAACTGAGCGATGCTGTTCGAAATCAGTACGTTAGATGCCAATTAGATTCATGCAATTTTAAAGGGTATCTCCACCCAAAAATCTACCATTTTTAAGTGTTGATTTCTGTAGTGTAGGGGACCACTCCCCAACAACCCTAAATGCTATGGTTTGAAGTTATAAAAGTGTCCAGAAATCAACGTACCCAACCTCATTCCCTCAGCCTCTATTGCTACTTCCGGGAACAGAGTAGCAATAGGGGCCGGACGAACTGATTGGCTGAGAGTCAGTGGCTGCTGGCTATTTAAGGTGCCCATACATCTATAAGATTTTACTTACCCGACCGAGCGCTCACGTGATGTTCATCGATGCTTCCGGAACCGATTCTCCCGATCTTACATTCGACTGACATGCGATCACAAAATCCCATTCATTTTGCGATCGCATGTCGGTCGAATGTAAGATCGGGAGAAGCGGTTCCGGCAGGATCAAAGGAACATCGGGTGAGCGCTCGGGCGGGTAAGTAAAATCTTATAGATGTATGGGCACCTTTAGAGAGCCGAGGGAACAAGTTCTGGTAAATTTATTTCTAAGCACTTTTTAACCTTAGTGTTCATGGTTGGAAGGGGGTCCTCTACATTACAGCAAAGGTTATTTTATTTAAAAGATTAAAACCAGTGCTGATAGATCCAGATGGAGGGGAGGGTAGAGAGCTCCACCGCACATGCCAGAGTCCTCCAGGAGGACAGGGAAGGGGCTGATACCGGATGACACACAGTAGGGCTCCCACTCTTCACTTTTCTGGACTTTCAGCAGCCACTGAAGGAGAGCCATATGGAGGAGAGTTGAAAGGTAAGGATTTTTCAACACTACACAGTGGGGCCAGCAGTGGGCCAAATTTCAGTTTGGGGTGGATATGTCCTTTAATGGGTCCCAAACATGCAATATAACTAATTGTACAATCCTGGTATTGTATGGTTGCCATTGATCTGATACATTTTTATTGTGTGATGGGGCTCAAAAATTGAATGGAGAATACACTTCCCTTGGTGGGCAACCATTTCAGCAAAAAGGCAATACTGGGTAGGTATGGAGCCCTGGGTCAGTCTGCAAGCTGCTGCTCCAAGATGACAAATTGGAATCGGAAGAGTCTATGTGGAGGGAGAAAACCAATCCCCCTATTCCAGCTGTATCCCACATACAAAGCCTGACTGGAGCTGAATGTTCAGAGGATTAATACATCCCTGAGGGCTTTACCCTCTGTGCAATTAATGCTCATTTAACACCTATTTTCCCACTATTTGGCATTTTATTGCCAGGCTGTTCTGGAACCTCCTAATGATTGTGTTTTATATACCCCTGAGGATTTCTGCACTTAAGGTGGCCATACATCTATAAGATTTTACTTACCCGACCGAGTGCTCACGCGATGTTCCTTCGATCCTGCTGGAACCGCTTCTGGCCACCTTTAAGATTCCACCCTGTACAAACTGTGAGACGTCACACCTCTAAGGGGCATAACTAGAAATCAATAGGCCCCATAGCAAAATTCTGAATGGGCCCCCCAATAGATTATATATGACATACCCCAAACAGATGATAAAACAATCCCCCCCCAGTATGATATATAATAATTAATATCAACAAGTGAGATAGATGATTGATGGACAGTTTGTGATCAGTGACAGTGACTATTTAACCCGTACATTGATACACAGTACACAGGACTTTTGTAAAGAACCCAGAGGTGAGGACTTAGCGTTTTAGGTCCTCACCCTAGGTACTCTGCAGGAATGGATCGGGGAAATGGTAAGTATCATTGTCCTTTAATGTGACAATACTTACATTTGTCATAGTTACATCTTTATATTTGTTATAACGTTATTCTAACCTGACTTTTTACAGCCCCCCATAGAAGTAAATGACTTCTTCTCGCAGATAGAAGGTGGAAACGCCTCTCTGGTAAGATATTTTAATATCGCTCTGGTAAGATATTTAACAAGCCAGGTTAAAGCTGCTGCAGACTTTATAACAGTGACCCTGTGACTAGCAGCCATGAGATCCCTATCCCTGCCTCTTTCTTCCTCCCAACTCTCCAATTAGAACTTAGAGTAGGTGAGGAGTGAACAATCCAATGGAGGAGACATGGAAAGCAGGTACATACTGTGTATCATGGCAATGCTGGCAGCAGGAAGGGTTAAAGGTAATACTGTGCTGGCATTGAAAATATTAATAGCAGCACTCTAGTAAAGTGCTAGCACTAAGGGTTTAATGGCAATACTCTGGGGAAGTGCTGGCACTAAAAATGGTAATGCCAATACTCATGGAGGGATAGGCTACACTACTGCACTTTTAAGCAAGACGGGATTGCGTTCTGATCATGCTAGGACACCAAGATGGCTAGAAATGGCCCTGCTGTGATGGACCAAAACCTTTAGTAATAGAATACAGCGCCATTTAATTTATTTCCTATTAAATGGCGCCATCTAATGGTCATAAGATCTAAATGTTATTCTTTTAACAGGATTTTGATTTTACAAAAAGGCACTACAGAACTGTCCTTGTTGTATACTGAACCAAGAAGCAATAACACTAGTACATATATGTTTAAAAGATCAGTTACAGTAGGCTTTTTTCACACTACAAAATGCATACACAAAAAAATGCATGCAATGTGTTTCAGTGAATATTTGAGAGGGGGTTAAAAAAATGGATACAACTGCAAACATAGTTGAATGCAGTTGAATGCATTTGTATGCAGCTTTTCTTTTCGTTCCTCTTAGATTTCCACTGTGATTTCTAGACAGAAATGGACCAAATTAGAGATGTCCGTACTCTGTAATACAAAATTACCGGTTTAGATTACAAAAGTTTGCTGAAACTTCTGATTCCATTTTGTCATGAATCTGACAGCATTTAGACCCCAAATTAGACCCCCAAATTCTGCATCGTTTTGTGTCAAAACCACAATTATTAGGAGGAATTTCAGTTTCAGCATCAAAATTTTGTCTGCAGATGTCGCCATTAAATTTCTACCCAGTGGGTATGAATAACGCTCAAATTAACTATTATCCACGGGAATGAAGGATTGGACAAGAGTAGTTTAAGCGGATCTGAGAGTGGTTCCAAATTCTGGGACCAATCAGAGGTGTGGATAAAATCAGCCCATTTGTAAAAAAAGGAATGTTGTTAATTACCCATAAAATAATTGATTATTGGATTTTTCCAATAAAAGACACATAGTTTACATCAGACGTAAATTGCTAACTCCTCCCCCCTGGGTACTTTACCCAACAGCTGTTATACTTAAAGTTTCCCTCGGCTCTGTTCCCGTTCCACCCCTCTGCCACTATTAGTGACAGCCCACAATGTAGCCAATGGAAAAACCTTCTTCTATGTAGACCGTGTCTTCCTATTGGCTACATTGGGGACTGCAGAAGGACGCGGAAAGCAGTGGGAAATTTAATCTATTTACAGCTGTTAGGCAAAGTGCCCAGGGGTGAGGACTTAGCGGATTAGGTCCTCACTGTAGCTACAATTCATTTATGGAAGAAGAGTGGGAAGTGAGTTTAATTATCCTTTAAAGAGGAGTAGATTTGACAAAATTTGACTTTGAAGCAGTTATCACATTTCCGGCACATTAATATAAATGTGTTAATAGATGTGCTGCGTGTTTAGGGTTCCTTTAGCAGCTAATTAGTCTTATTAGGCATGTTAAAAGGCAGATAATGAGTTCTACATTTCAACTGTCACCAAATTTGCCCTGATTCCAACATCAGCAGAGATACACTCAATTATAATTAATGATAAGAAGACACGTCACTCTTTTCTACTACAATGGGTTGAAGGAAGTCACAGGTTTATATAAGGGATAATACGCTACCTACCATGTAATATAAGGAGATTATGCCACCCGAGGAGTTCCCTGACCATATAGAGGTCATGGAACTCCGAGGTGATGTAATCTCCATATATTATTGTGTAGGTGGCGTATTATTCCATATAATACATAAGGCACATAATACCTAAAAAAAAAAAAAAAAACAGCACAGGCAGCACACAACCAACCAACCCACTCACTCATCTACCCTCTCCTGTAGATACTTCCTGTATCTATCCCCCATGTCACCCTCTTCCTGTAGCTACCTCCCACCTTACTGTATCTACACCCCACCTCCCTGTAGCTACCTCCCACCTTACGGTATCTACCTCCACCTCCCTGTATCTACCCCCCACCTCCCTGTATCTACCCCCCAACCTCTCTGTATCTACCTCCCACCTTTCTGTATCTACCCCCACCTTCCTGTCCCCCACTGTATCTATCCCCCCTACCTGTATCTACCCCCTTGTCCCTCCCCTCCCTCCCTGTATTTAAACACACACCCCCCACCCCTCTATACTCCATACAAGTGAAGCTGATTTCTGGGATATAAAGTGTTAACCATTCCGTTTTGTATTGAAATTTAAATGTACTGACCAGGTTACACTCTGTTCCTCTCCCCCTCCCATCCAGATCCTATCCCTGCCTCTTTCTTCCTTCCACCCAACTCTCCAATTAGAACTAAGGCTGGGTACACACAAGCAGATATTTTCAGCTGACTGATCCACGGCACTATCAGTTGGTCGGCTGAAAATATCTGCTGGTGGTGATCGGATAAAGATGTCGGTAAATCATGGCCAAACGTGTGAGCAAATGCTCGATCTGGACAAAAAATCCTGCAGTGTGTACCCAGCCTTAGAGTAGGTGAGGAGTGAACAATCCAATGGAGGACATGGAAAGCAGGTACATACTGTGTATCATGGCAATGCTGGCAGCTGGAAAGGTTAAAGGTAATACTGTGCTAGCACTGAAAGTGTTAATGGCAGTATTTTAGGAAAGTGCTGGCCACTGAAAGTATTAATAAGAAAGTATGTTGGCATTGAAGGGTTAAAGGTAATACTCTGCTGGCACTGAAAGTGTTAATGGCAATACTATGGGGAAGTCTGCTGGCACTGAAGGGTTAATGGTAATACTCTGCTGGCACTGAAGTTAATTATTAAAGACAATACTCTTGGGAAATCTTCTGGCACTGAAAGAGTTAAACATCTCAGATCTGCCCTACCCATCTGGAAACTCTTTCTTGGGAGAACACTGGTGCCACATACTGCACATCCACTGAAACCTATCCTGTCCTTCCAATCAGTATTTCATTGGTGACCAGTGACGCTGCGTACGCACAAACGTATGTATGCATGCCCACCTCACCTGGTACAGCATGTGCCTCTAACCAACTAGTAAAGCGTTCCCTCTATAATGATCAGCAGCAGTGACAGTGTGAGAAGGAAGAAACCCAGCTGTAGTTTGACAGGCCAAATTTTTGTTTTTCTTTTTTTGGGGGGGGGGGGGGGCACACACGTAAGTGTGAGGGCGCCTAGGGCACTAAAATGGTTAGAAACGGCCCTGCTTTGGACAGGCACTGCAGGAGAACCATATGGAACAGGGATGTAAGGTAAGTTTTTTTTTTAAGATTACACAGTGGGGCCAGTATGGGGTTAAATTTTAATTTTGAAGGTGGACATGCCCTTTAACCAGAAGCAATGGATCATTTTTTTATGTATTTTTACAAGCTCCTTAATAGCCACCTGTAATGTTCTTCACTATAAGGATTGAATGCAGCCTAGAAGTAACATGTACCGAATGGAAGAAACCTGGATATTGTTAAAGTCTTATAAGGCAGGGGTGACCAACTAAGGCATAAGGCCTGCACTATTGGAACCTTTGCAAGGGACTGGACCGATTGACACAGCTCTGCCCCAACCTTGACTCTTACCACTGTGTCAGTATTCAATACATTTTTCTATCCTCTGGATCAGCTGTTAGGTAGGGCTAATGCAGGTTCACAGGGGTCAGTGACGTAGATACAGACTTATGGGCCCTGATGCAAAATTTGGGCATGTGCCCCCAACACTGCCGCAAACAGAAATCGGCACTGCAAACCAAATAATCATTGGTAAAATGCTTTGTATATAACCACTGGTAGAATAGTTGGCACAAAGACTGGTTAAATGCTTGGCATGCAGACACTGATAAACTGGTAGGGAAACTGGCACTGCACATAGCCAGGCACTGGTTAAATACTTGGTACACAGACAATGGTAAAAATGCTTTGTACACAGACCACTGGTAAAACAGTTGGCACACAGACTGGTAGTTTTGGAACCTTAGCACAAAATGGGGCCCCTTCTTGGCCAAGGGCCCTGGTGCGGTCGTATCCCCTGCACCCCTGGTAGCTACGCCCCAGCAGGGGGGCTATCTAGGGGGTACAGGCCCAGTACAGGTAAGAATCTCCTGAACTGGGCCTGAGCATCCTAGAGACTGGTACAGAAGTTTGCCCACAGTGACCTGTACATTAAGTTATAAATTGCCCCAAAGTTACACACAGACAGGAGACACTAAGTCCAAACCCAGGTATCAGGTACAGAATGAAAACCTCCAACTTATATTCTCAATTAAAGCATCTCAGAGAACTCGCACTCTCCTCCGCCAGAGCTGCTGGTAATAGCAACGTTGTATCTTCTGTTTCATGTGCTGATTATCAAGGTCAGCACCTGAATGTCAAGATCATCATCAGCTCTGGGAGGGGGGAGTGCAAGTCAATGCTGCTTTACTTCAGAAGAAGTTTAAAGGTTATGTCCAAATTGTTATGCAGGACCCCCCAAACCTCAGGTATGTTTTGCTTAAACTTGTCGAATATGCTCCCAGAGTGAGAAATTATACTTACATGTTCCCGATCCACTGTTACAGCTCCCTTTTGTATCCTGGTAAGGACATAAAAGTGACTAGAGATGGCCGAACTTACTGAAGTACGGGAACGAACCCATTAAAGTCAATGGGAGGAAATAGTTCGAAAAGTCCAGATAAATAAAAGATAAACTAACAATGGTCGTACACACGTGCGATTGTGGGTGCTGATTACGGGGGCACTTTATCGGGCGAAAAAGCTGGTCATTTTGGTCATT
Organism: Hymenochirus boettgeri; assembly: GCA_019447015.1. Classification (NCBI taxonomy): domain Eukaryota; kingdom Metazoa; phylum Chordata; class Amphibia; order Anura; family Pipidae; genus Hymenochirus; species Hymenochirus boettgeri. Next base: position 31,506,013 of record CM033471.1, on the reverse strand, counting down.
CAATGATCCCCAACTGAATGGCCGTTTCGGTTGATAAAGTGCCCATACACAGCATGATTATCGGCCGAAACAGCCGTTCGTACATATCGTGCATCGCAGGTCGCACGTGTGTATGAAACTTTACTGTAAATAGCTGTGGCACCTGGGAAACTGTCTGGGGAACATTCCACTATCACCAAAACGCGTTTAAACACTTCTTTCTTCAAGATCAGACCATTGTCGGGTTTCCGCACGCTACATTCGAGGGTTACCAAAAATAAAACGAAATATTCAAGGGTTTTCGAAAATCGGACATTACATTTGAGGGTTACCGATATCAAAGGCTACATTCGAGGTTTGCCGAATTTGAAGGCTTCATTCGAGGGTTACCGAAATCGAACATTACATTCGAGGGTTAACGAAATCGAACATTACATTCGAGGGTTACCGAAATCAAAGGCTACATTCGTATAGACGGAGGAAGCGGCGGTGGATCGTGGAATTGTAAGTATAATTTCTTACTCTGGGAGCATATTTGACAAGTCTCTATGCCCATAGAATCTATTTTCTTTTATATATAATATATGTTTCCTAATGAATTAACCTAGAGAAAAATTAGGTACATCATTGCACTGGACTATACTGGAAAAGAGACGCATTTATCCTTACGTCCACATGGTGGCGAGCAAGAGATACACATATTCACATACAGCAAGATGATGTTTCGGAAAGTGCATTTATGCCATAAAATTAGAGATAAATAAATGGCCCCCTTAGTCCGTATTAACAATTATTAGATGGTTTCTATTTAAAAATGAGCATAGTATTATATATAAAGAGGAAAGTGAGGCTGCTATGAAGTAAAAAACGCCATGCTGCATGAGCACCTAAGGTTCTAATCCATTTCATAAATGTTGCTTGTAGAGCTGCTGTACCACTCTACTGGTACGCCAATTCACTTGCCAGCTCTGCTGGGTAGGGGAGAGTAATGCAAACTGACCGTACCAACTCGGTTCCTGCTACCAAGTCCACTGATTTTTTTAACTTTCTTTTATCTGTTTAACTGAAAAACAGGAGGTGAATGCTAATGTCTTACCTCCTGTTCCTCATTAAAGGACAACTCCACCCTCATAAGAACATCTTTTAGAAAGAACGGCTTCTTTAAAATATGTTGATATATCATAGTTTGTCCTATGAATTCATTACTGTATGCCTGCTATGCTTCTGGAGGCCTCATGGAAACTGAGCAATTTAGAAACCTGTACTGAGCCTGTACTGAGTCTGAGCATGCTCAGAAGAGGCAGCTGGGGGATTAGCATTCAGTCATTGGCTGTGATATCAACTGTCAAATCCATAACTGACAGTTACTAACTGGAAGAACCAGGAAGCAGAAACAGGGGCAACCGGACATTGTGCAGGATTTCAGGATAGATTTATATATTTTAAGTTTTAATCTATTGGTGTTTGGGTTTTTTTTTTTTGGGGGGGGGGGGGGTGATTTACCTGTATGTAAGTTTACATTTTGGGGTTGGACTTGACCTTTAAATCTTGCAGGACCGGAGGAAGAACCACGGATCGATCGCTCCATCGCCGCTGACAGTCTTCGACACCAGTGATATTTTTGACACATCCCCAGTCCTTTGCATTGTGCGCGCATGGACACACAGAACAATGGAATGTGGATGCGTCAGTGAGAAGCCGGCACTTTAATATTGCTGCTGATTTGATTTCGGAGGTGTCAGACCCAGCATCCTAATGACCTTAATCTGCCCATTCAGCATTTTGTCTGCGTATAAATAAATGCAATCGAAATACTGACTTCCTGTTTGCAGGACCCCTAATAGAGACTGTTATGATCTTGCCCTTGACCCAGTCCCTGGGTTGATTCAGTTGCTCAGTAGAGATCTGAGCATGTTTGACCCATCCAACAGCCAATCAGTAGAAATTACTGTTAGGAACATTCCAAGGATGTTTTGCATCCTGGGAAGAAGAAGGAGCATAGAACCTGAAATGGCAGCTCACTAATGTCAACAGCAGGGAACAGCAAAGGGTGTGAAATCAACTGATTTTCCAAAATGGGAGAGAATATGTAGAATAACTAAGAAGGCATTACACAAACTAACAATTTAACAAATATTGATCATTTCCACTGAACTGTCCCTTTAATATCACAAAACACTTTTTAAAAAGTGGAATTTTATATTTTTAATAATTCCATTTTTCTAGCCATTTAAAAGTGAACGAGACCTTTTCAATTCTGACAAATGACACAGAAAACTATTAGTGATTCGCCCCCAGTTAATGAAATATCTCCCTAAAAGTCACACACTCTTTGAATGGCTTTTGCAATGTTTCACGTTTAAGATTATTTTGCTACTTTCAATGCTTTGAACTGACATTTGAATAAATCAATAGAGAAATATCATGTTCTCCCCTATGTTATCTTCTTTTTTAATTCAGCAAATCAAAGAAGGATGAGAAGTAATTGGTTTATCTATTTAACCCTCTCTGTAAATATCAAACAACAAGAAATCAATAGGGCCGCTCCAGGCATGGCGTCCTACCAATCCGTCTTGGCCCATCCCGATCTCTGCACACGGGAGACTCCTTTCCTCCAAGGAAGGGGTGAAAAGAAACGGAAGACCTATGGGGACTCGTGTGTTGACCCAAACAAACAAAATAAGGCCCCCGTCTTCTGATCTAAAAACAATGGAATCTTAAAATTGTATTATATAAGGGATAATGCGCCCCTTGCAGTGTAATATAAGGATATTACGCCACCGAGGAGTTCCCTGACCATATAGAAGCACAAGGCCGTAGGCCGAGTGCTTTTATACAGGACAGTGAACTCCGAGGTGGCGTAATATCATTATATTATAATGTGAATGGGCGCATTATTTCTTATAATACATAAGTATCGGATTCCTTCACCCCATTCACATTTTAAATTCTTGTCCCTATTTCCACCTTAAACCCCTAAGCTACCTCCTGTAACTTAAACCCAGTAGAAAGGAACATCCCAGCCCAGCATCCATGTGGTTAAACAAATCTTTGTGGAGGAGGAGAGAGACATTGGTTATGAAGTGACAGGAAGCAGCTCCAGCAGGTTCTGTTAGTGAAGTTAAACACGGCAAAAAATGCTGAGTCATTGTCCAGACATGAACACTGGAATAGGCGGAGTAGTAGGATATAAGAAATATAAGAAATGAGTCACTTAGTGACATAGCTAAGTGATTTTTATAATGATATATACCATTGAAGCTCCCATTATAAAATATCACACTTATGTATTATAATAGGAGACATATCAGGCTACAATTGACTGATGCTCATAGAGCATAGAAGCGGATACACAGTGGGTTTTCTCCGTTAGAAGCTTCAAGACAGACCCACACACAGGAACGTAACTACCAGGGAGCAACTGCAGGGGGGCCTGGGAGCCAAGGGGGCCCCCATCATCTTATTTACCGTATGACAGATATAGCCTCCTGCGCAAGTCTAATTTTCCAATTATTATGAGAGACGGCAAAGTTACAATGAGCAGGTAACATAACAAAGGACTGTGGGTAGAGTGGAGCTGCCGTGAAATATCTACACCTTTATATGGGTGTAGATATTCATGCTGTTTTGAAAACTACAACTCCCAGCATTCCCTGTCTGCACTGTCTGCTGTTTTACAGTGCTTGGCAGTTTTAAATGTCAATCATCTGGTGGTCCACATACCGGCTGTAGTTCTCGCTGAACCTAATCAAGTGGTAGATTGTTCTTATCACTAGAATCATCCACATCCCATAGACCATTATGGCCAGAAGGATTTACACAGACCAATGAAATAACGTCATCTGTTCCCATGCAGACACTTGCTCTGGTCTCATGCAAAGGTGCAGGTGCAGATAGAAGTTTGTTACTTTGTTCTATGGGAGATTGTTACTTTGCTGGATCTGAGCTCTAATAGTAAAACCAAGGTCAGAATTGTTACCCCTGCCTTTCCAGTCACTCATTAACTGCTTTTTACCCAGTGATCTCTGCAAAACCTACCCAGGCACTACAAGTTCAACATAGCTGTCTGTATTCCTATCCACAATGCCATCCTGTATAACATTCTAAGGACATTCTAAGGACATTAGAGCTGTTGATAACTCAATATTTACCCAGCCAAAAACACAGTAAGAGGCTGGGAGCTTTTGCATCTACAGTAGATACATTTTCCCTTTACTGTATTTGCCATAGTGTGATTTAGTGTAAGGTGCTATACACACTGCACATTGTCTTGGATTGATAACAATGTATTGTCAGTTTCAGTTATTACAGACAGATCTCTCTTCATAGACAGGAAAAAAACCTTTTTTTTTAGAAGACTGAAATTGTTCTACCCGACCCGCAACCAATTCAAACTCAATACGGGTTACCTGAACCCGACCCGCAAATTGGGTAATCCGCGGGTACCCGAACCAGACCTGCAAATCGGATAACCCGCGTGTACCTAACACGATGCAGGACTCTATAGCCTCCTCCTAGAAAACTACAGTGGATGAAGCATGGATAGCGGCCCCATCATACTTTTGCAGAGAGGCCCAGTGATTTCTAGTTATGTCCCATGCCCACACACATTGTGACAGAACTCATATGTGCAGAATGTACAAACAAGCATATATTAACAACCATCTATTTTCAGTTATCCAACCCCTCCCGCATCTCACGGGAGTCTCCCTCATTCTGGGGTGGTCTCCCGCAAAACCACCCCAGACTCCTGTGACAGAAAGGAGACTCTAATCTCCTTCCTGTCACCCCCACTTCTGTCCAACATGCTCCCAGAATGCCCTCGCCACCGAACTCCCCTGGAATGCCCCCATATCCCTGTCTCCTCCAGCACCCAAAAATTGCTGACATCACGTCCCTATCCATGCGCCCTAAACCCCACCCTGCCTGGAAACCTTGTGGTGGGGTGGGATATCTGTATTTTATTTTTAATAAAAAGAGAAATATCCCACCTAGCATTTAATCCTATTGGAAACCTATGTAAATCTACCTAGGTTGTTGAGGATCCTGTCCACTGGTATGGCGCAATACCCAATGGGTGATAATTAGAGATGGGATCTGGGCCCGGCTGAGGAACCCCTCAGTTGCTAAATCCAAACATTCTGAAACCGGGTTGTTCGGATTTCGGCACTTGTGGACATATTTTCTGGGTTATTGAAACCATGACAATATTTTTGAGGGTTACCGGATGTACGAGGTAATAATTATTATTATTTGAAAATAAATAACCTCGTACATTCCGTAACCCTCAAAAAAATGTTCCAAACCTTCTAAAGTACGTTTCGTTCTCAGATTTTCGGATTTTCTGCATTTTCTCGAGTTCCGTAGATCCGAAAATGTAACGAAACGCCCACATTTCGGACATCTCTAGTGATGATATCTCCGTGCCCATGAAAGCCTCTAGCACATCTAATGAGAGTTCCATATACCTGCAGGTTCAAAACTGGAATTCTGCATGAATTCCGAAATTACTAGTTTTGAGACAAAACATCAGAGGAAGATTTACATTTTGGGTCAGACAATGGTAGTTCCGCTACTACCGCACATACCGAGTGCTAAACTTACTGTATAAGAAATAAAATGACTTTGACCTCTGGAATTTGTGTTTTATTCTAAATGCTAAACCAAATAGCGATGCTTCCTCTCCCCCTTAAACGCATTGCATTAGTAAAATGAGATTGTAATTATCACACGCAGCATGGAATAGCCCCATTAATGTGAACATCTGCTCATTTTTAGAGAGGTTTGGAAACACCTCATAAAGCCGGATGAGTGTTAAATGCCCACCGAGATATCCAAATGTTAATAAACAATGAATGTGTTATAAAAATGTATACCGTATTCTGGCAAGTAAAGACAGTGAGCTGTCTACTGGGCTGGTAACACAGCTGTATTCACAGAATGAAACAAAGCAACAGAAACAATCATTCTAAATTATAAAAGTCTTTTGCATTATTAGAGAGAAAAGAAGGCCTGCTTTTAAATGGCTGTAATATAATTAAGTGTACCGTGCTAGCAGAACTAGTAAGAGAGCATTTAAGCGCTCTTGTTAAATGTAAACTGGAAAGCCTGTTTTATTCATAGCTTTTGAGATTCCAGGTATTAAAGAGATTTAAATTGCAATGAAAAAGTGTTCTTGAAAGCCATAGGATTAAAGGGCATGTCCACCCCCAAAACTATAATTCTCCCCACTACTGGCCCCACCATGTTAGGACAATAAAATCCTTACCTTACATCCCAGCTCCAAATGGTTCTCCTGGAATCCACCCCTCCCCCAATGTCCCAAAAACTGCCCACCAGGAGGATAGCAGAGTCCATATAGGACTCTGCCTCCTGTCTCCCCTCCGGGAGAAGTTTGGCATGCGCACTGCAGGCCTCCCCCCCACCCTCTCCCTCCCGTTTTGCAATCTCTCCCCCTAGTGTTAAACCCCTTTGCCCAATATTAGCTTTCCTTTCCCCAGCCCCAACTGCTATAAAAAATTTTACTGGAACTCCCCCAAACTTTATTTACCTCTCTCCCCCGGCGTTCTGTGCAGCCGGAAGCCGTGTCCATGATTGGCTGCCTCTCAGCCAATCACGGACGTGGCTGCTGGTCCCGCCCCCTGCTTGCAGTTCCATGCAAGCAGAGGGCCGGTTTAGTACGTCGTGGGAAAGAGGTAAGGTAAGTAAAGATCAGAGGGGGGTTAAAATCTTTTATGGCGGTTGGGCCTGGGGTAGGGAAAGCTACTATTGGGAAAATTTTCCAAAATGGGGTGGACATGCCCTTTAAATAAAATGCAATACAGCCTATTGTATAGACCCAATCATCTGACCTGCAGACATGACATTTTATACATGTGCACAGACCTTAAAGCATCTATGGTCCAATTGTACAACCTGGATACTGATTTTATAATGTTTATTTATTTATTGCAGTTTTTAACCAACCAGAACACATAGTAATTGATCTGTCTATCCCTGTTTATACTGAGGACATTGTCATTGTTAATATAACATAGGAAAAAGAAGAAACTAAACAGGACAGTTTGATATAAACTAATGATGTTCCTTCTATGGTAAGTACATTATCCCACCGAAATTATAAATCGGACACAGAGCATTCGACCTTCCATAGTAACACATTAAATGTAATTATTACGGTATTTCAAATACTCATTTAAATTTTTTACATTTATAAATCTTTTCAGCCCAATGTCTCACCAGTAGAGGTGATTACAAAGTCGGATGACTCCGATCCGGTAGAGGTGATTACAAAGTCGGATGACTCGTAGAGGTGATTACAAAGTCGGATGACTCCAATCCAGTAGAGGTGATTACAAAGTCGGATGACTCCAATGTGAACAATGTGTGTAATGGACCATAATTTACTGTTTGTTTTCCCGTTTTCTCCCCTACACCAGACATGTCCTTGTACATTGGGAAGAAAAAGAAAAAGGAGAAAACCCAGAAATCAGGAAATAAATCCAGCGGTTAGTCTATTACCCCCAGTCAATCACAGAGCAACATGAGATATGGAAACTACATCTATCTAGAAACTTAGTTATCATTGCAATAAAGTTTAAATATCTATATTATAACAATATTACATTACATAGAGTATTAGACCCTGCGTTGTCAAGGCTGTGAAAACTGACATCACAGCCAATGATTAGGTGTTGCTTTACCTGCTGTCTCTTAAGTACATGCTTAAGTTTTTGAACAGAGAAGGGGGGGGGGCAGATACCTTTTCCAAAACAGAAGATAACTTATCATTAACTATCTTGTTAAAAATAGCAATTGGGGTTGTGGGCAGATAACTGACAAGTCACCAGTTGTTGTTTTTTTTAAGGGTGGACATGCCCTTTAAGTTCAGTTGACAATTGCAGCTTCCTAAGGCTATGGTAAGCTGACAGTCATTCATAGTTTATGATAGCTAGGGGTGTGACAGTAAATTTCGGTAGATATTTTCATCACTCTAATTAAAGTATTTGTCATGATTCGCTTAAAAATGATATACTTTTTACATCATTTTAATAAAGGCTTATGTGTTATTCTATGCTACATTAATTACAACCAAATTCAATTAAATTATACCCAGGAAACTGTATAAAACACTATACATTTTTATGTAGAATAAAGTTCTAATTGGAGTGCCTCAGGGTTCTATAGTGGAGCCACTTCTATTAGATCTGTTTATAAATGACTTAGAAGTGGATATTGAGAGCAAGGTCTCTGTGTTTGCGGATGATTTAAACCCTTACAGGTCAGAGAAACTTCAATGATGTGAAATTGCTGCAAGCAGACCTTGATAGATTATATCATAATGGGCAGAAGAATGGCAGATGAGATTCAATGTTGATAAATGGAAGGTGATGCATTTGGGGTTTAACAATCCCTGTGCCACTTACACCATAAATAACTGTGTTAAGTGAATCTTTGTTGGAAAAAGATGTGGGGGTTCTAGAAGATAACAGACTTAGCTATAGCAAACAATGCCAGAAAACCTAAAGAGCTAGCAAGATATTGTCTTGTATAACAAGGGGAATAGAATCAAGGGAGAAAAATATTATTCTTCCTCTTTACAAGGCACTGGTAAGCCCTCACAGGGCCATTTTTAGGCATAATCCACCCAGGCAAAGAACTAGGGTGCCTATGTTGATCCAGGGCACCTATTCTTCTCCCTAGAATCTCCCTGTCAGCTTTTCCTTTCAGTGTTAGACCTGCTCTCCTTGTTCAGCTGTAATCTGTAACATTGTATCTAGTACAGAGCCTGAACTCCGCTCCCTCTACTACCAGTGAACTGAAGGAAGGAGGGGGGAGGATGAGCCCAGCTAATAGGACTGAGGAGAACAGCTATAAAATGCCAGGTAAAAGCTGCTACAGGCTTTATAACAGTGACCCTGTGACTAGCAGCCATGAGATCCCTATCCCTGCCTCTTTCTTCCACCCAACTCTCCAATTAGAACTTAGAGAGGGTGAGGAGTGAACAATCCAATGGAGGAGACATGGAAAGCAGGTACATACTGTGTATCATGGCAATGCTGGCAGCTGGAAGTGTTAAAGGTAATACACTGCTGGCACTGAAAGTGTTATATTAGGAAAGTCTGTTGGCATTGAATGGTTCATGGTAATACTCTTCTGGCACTGAAAGTGTTAATGGCAATACTATGGCAAGTCTGTTGCAATGGCAAGTCTGCTGGCACCGAAGGGTTAATAGCAATTCTCTGGAAAGGTGATGGCACTGAAAGTATTAATAGTAAAGTCTGCTGGGCAATGGAAAGTATTAATAGTAAAGTCTGCTGGCACTGAAAGTATTAATAGTAAAATCTGCTGGCACTGAAAGTATTAATAGTAAAGTCTGCTGGCACTGAACGTCTTATAGTAAACGCACGTAGGCTAGAAACGGCCCTGGTGGCCTCATTTGGAATATTCTGTGCTGTTCTGGAATCCCACATCCTGCGATTGCGCAGAATGTGATAATTTTATCCAAATATATAAATAGGCCATAAAATAAACACTCTGGTACATTGTTCACCAATAAGTCACATCAGAGGACTTGTGGACATCCTTTAAGATACGTCTTGATCTTCAAGTTAGGAAACGTTTCTTTACTGGTGAAACTGTTTTCCAGCAGATGTAGTAATGGCAAGTTTAACTATCTCCTTGCTGTGAACCCAAAAACATGTAATCTCCCTTTTTTTATTAGCTCCCAAAGTAAGGCTGTGTACACAAGGTCTGATATTTTTGACCAATCAACTATTGCAACCAAAATATTGAATATCATTTTTGGCCTTGATGAAATGATTAAAAATGGTGCTAATTTTGCCCCAAACAATAATATCTTATTTAACATTTGAAAGCTAAAATCTTACTGGTTGGGGCAAAATTAGAACCATTTTTAATGATAAGAACTTTTATTGAATATCAGTGATAATGTATTAGCAGGGGGAGTAAAACACATTTTTTTTTCTCTTTCAGTTGAGAGTCACATGAAAAGATGGAAAGTGGGAGTTTTAATCCAAAGCAGCGCGATCCAATGTTAAAACACATCCCTGTTATTTTCCAATCTATTTTTGACATCTTTGCTGAGGAGCTGTAAGTAGCCTTTTATTTAATCAATTATAACCACAGGGAAGGGGATCAGTTGTACGATTCCCAGCTCTTTATTGTAAGAATTAGTCAGAAACTATGGTCAAGGTTCTACGAAAGAATTTTAAAAGTGAATGATTATTGTGAAACAAACACATACACACAACCCCTTAATACAATTAACTATGTTGTCAAATTGAGTTTGTAAGTATCCTGCACTCTACATTGTAGAACAAGACAGAGCCTGTGTATTCATTCATATTCATACACAGAAGATGATCTGATTATTGGACTGGAAGTGCCCATTATAAGTGCATCTTTACTAGAAGTGTGTTCTGTTCTGTAGCTGCTGGTACACACAGAATGTGGCTAGAATATAAAGTAGAACAGTGGTGTTATATAGACGGAACATTAGAGTTTGATATATAAATATCCCCTGGGGAGTTTCCAGTCAAATCTGTATATTAGATCACCGAGTATACCAAGCCAACTGGCCAATGCAATGGCCCCTTATGTAGGTAAAACTAATAAACATTTGAATAACAGGATAAATAAGGATATTATTAAGTGCTCTTGTTCTATGAAATCCAGATAAAATATCTATTCTGGCAAATTTACAGCATATTGAGATTGTATGGATATTATATGGTTAAAATGTACCATACTCAAATATGCAGAGCTTTGGAAACTTCAAATGATGTGCAAGTGCTGCAAGCAGACATAGATAGATTATCAAAATGGGCAGCAGAATGGCAGATGAGATTTAAAGGTGATGCATTTGGGATTTAATAATCCCTGTGCCACCTACACCATAAATAACTCTGTGTTAAGTGAATCTGTAATGGACAAAGATTTGGGGGTTCTGGTAGATAACAGACTTAGCTATAGCAAACAACGCCAGGGAGCAACGGCTAGAGCTAGCAATATATTGTCTTGTATAAAGAGGGTAATAGATTCAAGAGAGAAAGATATTATTCTCCTCTTTACAAGGCACGGGTAAGGCCTCATTTGGAAATGCAGTGCAGTTTTGAATCCCATATACAAAAGGGACATCTTGGAAATTGGCAGTTCAGAGAAGGGCAACTAAATTAATAAGGGGAATGGAGGGGCTTCACTATGCAGGCTGATTAGACAAGTTAGGGCTGTTTACACTGGAGAAGCGACGTATGCGTGGGGATATGATAATCTTATACAAATATATTAATGGGCCATACAATAAACCCTTTGGTGCATTTTTCATGAATAGGTCATATCAGAGGACTCGTGGACATCCTTTAAGACTGGAAGAAAAGAAATTTCATTTATAATATAGTAGATGAGGCGGGCAGCTGGTATATGTATAGGTTTCATCCACCATCCAGGGGATATTCCAATCCTCCCCTTACATATCTCTAGTCCAAACATAAAGGGTATGGAGAAACCAAACTAGGGAACAGACTGTGCTGTGAAAAACTCGTGTTTATTCACACAGATATCCACACACAAGACATGTTTCGAGCGACATGCGCCCTTAAAGGGCGCAGGTCGCTCGAAACTGTCGTGTGGATATCTGTGTGAATAACACGAGTTTTTCACAGCACAGTCTGTTCCCTAGTTTGGTTTCTCCATACCCTTTATGTTTGGACTAGAGAAAAGAAATTTCATCTTCAGGTTAGGAAAGGTTTCGTTACAGTGAGAATGGTGAAACTGTGGAACTGTCATCCGATAGATGTGGTAATGGCAAGTTCATTAAATAGCTTTAAAAATGGCCTGGATACGTTTCTTCTAAAACTAAAAATATTGAGAATTACTGGTATTAATACATATACTGTAGTTCTGGTTGGCACAGGGATACTATATAATATTGAGAATTACTGGTATTAATACAAATACTGTAGTTCTGGTTGGTACAGGGATACTATATATATTGAGAATTACTGGTATTAATACATATACTGTAGATCTGTTGGGGTACAGGGATACTATATACTATTGAAATTTGGTATTAATACATTTACTGTAGTTCTGTTTGTACAGATACTTATAATATTGAGAATACTGGTATTAATACTATACTTGTATTTCTGGTGGTACAGGGATCTATATAATATTGAGAATTACTGGTTATTAATACAAATCTGTAGTTCTGGTTGGTACAGGGATACTATAATATTGAAATTACTGGTATTAATACATATACTGTAGTTCTGGTTGGTACAGGATACTTTATAATATTGAGAATTACTGGTATTAATACATATACTGTAGTTCTGTTTGGGTACAGGGATACTATATAATATTGAGAATTACTGGTATTAATACATATACTGTAGTTCTGGTTGGCCAGGGATGCTATAAATATTGAGAATTACTGGTATTATACAAATACTGTAGTTTGTGGTTGGTACAGGGATACTATTAATATTGAGAATTACTGGTATTAATACATATACGGTAGTTCTGGTTGGTACAGGGATACTTTATAATATTGAGAATTACTGGTTTTATACATATCTGTAGTTCTGTTGGTACAGGGATACTATATACTATTGAGAATTACTGGTATTATACATATACTGTATTTCTGGTTGGTACAGGGATACTTTATAAATGAGAATTACTGGTATTAATACATTACTGAGTTCTGGTTGGTACAGGGATACTATATAATATTGAGAATTACTGGTATTAATACATATACTGTGTTCTGGTTGGCACGGGATGCTATATATATTGAGAATTACTGGTATTAATACATATACTGTAGATCTGTTTGACAGGGATACTATATACTATTAGAATTACTGGTATTAATACATATACTGTAGTTCTGTTGGTACAAGGGTACTATATAATATTGAGAATTACTGGTATTAATACATATCCTGTAGTTTCTGGTTGGTACAGGGATCTATATAAAGAGAATTACTGGTATAATACATATACTGTAGTTCTGTGTTGGTACAAGGGATATACTATATATTGAGAATGCCTGGTATTAATACATATACTGTAGTTCTGGTTGGTACAGGGATACTATATAATATTGAGAATTACTGGTATTAATACATATACTGTAGTTCTGGTTGGTACAGGGATACTTTATAATATTGAGAATTACTGGTATTAATACATATACTGTAGTTCTGTTTGGTACAGGGATACTATATACTATTGAGAATTACTGGTATTAATACATATACTGTAGTTCTGGTTGGTACAGGGATACTTTATAATATTGAGAATTACTAGTATTAATACATATACTGTAGTTCTGGTTGGTACAGGGATACTATATAATATTGAGAATTACTGGTATTAATACATATACTGTAGTTCTGGTTGGCACAGGGATGCTATATAATATTGAGAATTACTAGTTTCATACGTACTGTAGTTTCTGTTGGCACAGGGATGCTATATAATATTGAGAATTACTGGTATTAATACAAATACTGTAGATCTGTTTGGTACAGGGATACTATATACTATTGAGAATTACTGGTATTAATACATATACTGTAGTTCTGGTTGGTACAGGGATACTTTATAATATTGAGAATTACTGGTATTAATACATATACTGTAGTTCTGTTTGGTACAAGGATACTATATACTATTGAGAATTACTGGTATTAATACATATACTGTATTTCTGGTTGGTACAGGAATACTTTATAATATTGAGAATTACTGGTATTAATACATATACTGTAGATCTGGTTGATCCAGGGAAACTTTCTGATTGCCGTTTGGAGTCAGGAAGGAATCCCCCCCCCCCCTTTTTTTTTTTTAGTTGGGTTTTTTTTGCCTTCCTCTGGATCAACTGTTAGGAAGGGTTGAAAAAAAAAGTGAATAGGTTGGACTTGAAGGACTTTATTTAACCTCAATTACTATGTTACTATGCAAGAACACTGGGATCAAACAATTGGAAACCAGAGATGAATTAAGAGATCCAGTTGGGTGACTAGTAAAACCTCTTCAAGACTGTCCATTTGATTTAGCTGAATACTAGATAAATAGTAATGTATGTACTTGCTCTAATTATTCTAAGATTCACAAAGTTTTACCTAGAAGATCTACAGAAATAAACATTATTCCACTCAATTCAATAAGAGGTGCAAACATTTGCCTGAGCTGCAAATTTGCCTTTACCAATCACATGTTACCTTCTGCTGGTCTGCTGGTCTACTACAGTAAAAGGTAACATCTGATTGGTAAAAAATTTGAGAACATTTTATTACTTGACCTGAGGAAGAGAGAAGTGTATCTCTCGAAAGCTTGTCTGTAAAAATGAACTTACAGTAGTCCATAATAAAAAGGTACCACCTGATCTTACAATATTCATTTTTTTAGTATTGGTTGCTGCAGAAATGTCAGACAAATGTCTGTCAGTCGTGACAAATTCGGCCGCATGGGAGTTATCACTGTCAATTTTAATAGAATAACCCATTACAGGTTTTATTATTAAAGGGTAACTGTGGTCCAAAAACGACTTTAGATAAATTAACAGGAATTGCTTTCCTGAAGATTTTTGCTATTTACTTTCATTATTTATTTTACATTGTTTTGAAGATATTTACATTTTTGTGTGAGATATGGCAGCAGAATCACCAGATCCCCTGCACTATCTGCTTCCTGCTCTGAAACCAAGTTGCTCCTTCGTGTGACTCCTCCTCCTCGTAGGCCCCCATGGCCCCTCCCCTTGCAGGCCCCTTTGGCCAATTCCCTTGCAGCCCCTCATGGCCCCTGCTACTCGTGGGCCCCATGGCCCCTACCCTTACAGGCCCAACCTGGTCCCTTTCCTTGCAGCCCCCCTGGCCCTTTCCTTTGTAGCCCCCTGTGGCCCCACCCACTCGTGGATCCTGTGACCCCCTTCCCTTGCAGAGGCCTTGGGCTTTTCCCTTACAGCCTCCTGTGGCCCCTACCACCTACAGGCTCTGTGGCTCTGCCCATTAATGGGTCCTGTGGTCCCTCCCACTTGCAGACCCATCCTGGCCCCTTTCCTTGCAGCCCCCTTGGGCTTTTCCCTTGCAGTCGCATGTGGCCCCTCCAACTTGTGGGCTCTCTGGCCCTGCCCATCTGTGGGTCCTGTATCCCCTCCCACTTGTGGACCCTGTGGCCCCTCCCCTTGCAGACCCATCCTGACCCCTTCTTTTACAGCCCCATTGGGCCTTTCCTTTGCAGACTCCTGTGGCACCTCCCACTTGTGGTCCCCATGGCCGCTCTCACTCGCTGGCTCCCCATTGCCCCTCCCCCACTTACACTTCAGACCAAACACCTCCTACAGAAAAGTGTGTAAAAACAGCTTTTTCAGTAGAGAAGGAATCAACAAACTTCTGTAGGGGGGTATTGGTCTATGGTGCAAGTGGGGGAGGGGGCCACGGGAGCCATGAGTGGTTGGAGCCTTGTGACCCACAAGTGGGCTGGACCATGGGATCCTGAGTAGGCAGGGCCTGTCAGTGGGAGGGGCCAATGGGGTCTACAAGGGAAGGGGCCACAGGGCCCACAAGTGGATAGGGCCAGCAAGTGGGAGGCATTAAAAAAATCTGTGCTGTCGGCTGTTCTGTTCTTCCCCAGTCATTCAGTGAGCGTGTGCCAACCGCAGATTCCAACCAAGGAAGTAGTATTTCTGATCGCAGATTCAAAACCTCCAACCCCCTAACTTTCTGATCAGTGATTTCTTCATATCTTGGGCTGTGCAGCACGTAGAGAGGTGGTTCATTTTAAATCAACTTGTTTGGAGACCACAGTTTAGTGGTACTCATGTAATTTTAACCTTACGGCAGTTCAACTAACAGATGGAGTTAGCCTATGACGTCCAGAATATCATTTTATCTAATACATTGTTTATAAACCTCACTAACACAGTATAACTGCTCACTATTCATTACTTAGTATTAGAAATCTCCCGTGTGGGTCATTTATGAAACCGGTGATACAAAGGATTTAGCATTATTGATACAATCAGCATCTTACAGCAGGTAATAGAGAGACATAGAATACAAGGTTTAGAAATAAATGATGATCCTTTAAAATTTTTTCAAGAAAATTCTATAGATTAAATCGAACAATAACCTAAGTTGAGTTGACCCTAAAGAGGGAACATTTTTCATGTGTTTATAATAAAAAGACGAGAACCATGTCTAATCTCTTAATCACTTTGTGTAATTCATATTTCTCACTGTGCCATTGTTATGCTATAGTACTTTATGACTATTGTCCCCAAACAGCTGATTCATCACAATCCTAAAGACAGGCCCATTAGAAGATTTTTCTCTAAATGTAGATACAATCAGGGTATTCAAATAAGAACTTTTATTGAATCTCCCTATGTTTAAACTGCAGTTGAGAAGAGAAAGTGCTGTGAGTAACACCTCTGGAAGTTTAGCTTAAAACTACTCAGGCACATTATCAACTAATATGCACTCCAGATGGAATAAACACATTCAAAAGGAAATGATCCATGGTTCTTTGAAGCTTAGAGGTTGTGGTGTGTACTTATTTCTAAACTTATGGTATACAGACACAGTATCCCAATTTTGTGATACCGCTCCTTTATCAATACAGTAGTCCCAACGCGACACAAACGCTTGGGGGCATATTTATAAAGGATTGTCTTTTTCGCCAAATAATTAGCGCAGCACATCGCAGCGAAAATAGCGCCATTTGGGGCTTCGTTTCGCCTTATTTATAAAAAAGCGAAAAAAACACTTCACAGCTGAAAAAGGCGAACGGGCGCGATAAAGAGCGAAAAGTATAGCAGCGAAAACTTAACGCATCTAAGAAGACTGCATTGCGAAAACCATTCGAAACCAGAAAAGCCCACTAGAAAATGATGTCAAGTTCAAAATGGCCACCTCACATTTACCAAGAAGTCAGCCATGTCTTATTTAGTCAATCTTCTTAGAATTTTTCAACTGGAATACAATTTTCTTTTGCACTGCACATTCGCCTTTCTAATGCGCGATCGCTTTTCCAAGGCATATTCCATTATAATGCGCGGTCGCCTTTCTAATGTGCGTTCGCCTTTCTAATGTGCGTTCGCCTTTCCAAGGCATATTCCATTATAATGCGCGGTCGCCTTTCTAATGTACGTTCGCCTTTCCAATGTGCGTTCGCCTTTCCAAGGCATATTACATTATAATGCGCGATCGCCCTTCTAATGCGCGTTCGCTTTTTCAAGACATATTACCCATTAGAATGCCTTTTCGCTCAAACAATGACTTTTCACCACCTTCAGGGTCGCGCTAATCTTTCGCTCTTTTTAACGCAAAAATCACCTTTCGCTCTTTTAGAAATCACTATATGCCTTTTCGCTCCCTTTTCGCTAAAATTACCATTGCGAAGTAAGGCGAAAAGGGTTTTAGCGACAGCTCGCGGAAACGGTTTCGCCATTCGTTAACGCTACCTTTATAAATAGCATTAACTGTCTTTTTGGCGAAAACCCAAGCGAAAAGCGAATGCGAAAACATTTCGCTACTTTTCGCTCTTTTATAAATATGCCCCTTGGTCAATAGCATATATTGCTACTACACTTTCAGTTGTTTCCTATTAGAAAAATAGGATTTGCTAAGGGTGTGGTGGGAACGTGGACGTTTGACCAATAGTGTTTTATTTTAATACTATCCACGGCACTATTTGTAAATTAGAATCAACCAGTACTACTCTACTAATGAAATATTGCTGCTAGTTTCTTTAAAGATCCTGGTGGCTAGTTCATCTCTGGTTTAAAATGACACAATAAACCTGAATTAAAAATGCTGTAAATATGCCACCAGGAGTCATTGGGCCCTATTTATAAAAGATCGTTATCGTTATCGAAAAAATAACGATCGGTATCGTAATAATAACAACTGTTATTTTCCGATAACGACCGTTATTTTCCGATAACACCCGGTATTTTCCGATAACGACCGGTATTTCCCGATATCGGAAAATACTGGTCGTTATCGGAAAATAATGGTCGTTATCGGGAAATAACGGTTGTTATTTTACAATACCAATCGTTATTTTTTTGATAACGATAACGGTCTTTTATAAATAGGGCCCATTATAACTTGATAATGGAGAAACCCATAGTACTTTCTATTGTGACTTCATAATGGAAAGCTTGTGTCATCATGTGACATGGTACAGATTGTAATGTTCTCTTTAACTTTAAAGGCCATGTCCACCCTAGAAACAAAATAACTGGGAATTTGTCATATTATTACTAGTATTGATACATAAAGGGCCACATTTCTAAATGTTTAGTATTTGTTTAATAGTTATACCTCCCCTTACTTGGGTCAATAACATGTAAATTGAATTTGCCAAATAGAATTCTAGTTAAAATGAAATATAAAGGTAGATCAGAAAGAGAACTCTATCTAAGGACGTCTCACACTTCCAAGAGTTTTCATGAAATAGCAGGGATGTAGGTCCAAAAATGTCTGGTTGTTAACAATTAGTTAGGCCCATTGAAGGGATGATCTTGCTCTAGGTTGGAGACAGTTATAAACTATAGTCAACTACCGGGCCAAGGCATAAAGCAAAGTGTATGAAATAACCCATAAATTTTTTCCATATTTTACAAAATTAGTGTAAGAAATAGCTTTTATAAAACAATGGGAATTTTACATTTGTGAAAATTTAATTAAATCAATTTAAATTGAAGAAGTTTAGTTCTTGAAGACGTTTTGCTACTAATCCGATTGACTTTCTCAATTCACAATGATTTGAACAAGAATCTGTTGGTAACAAATACCCTGGAGGGTGTTCCAATCAGCATATAGCAGCAAGGTGTCAGATATCTCCTGAATGAAAGGTGCTGTTGGGTAAGGTATCAAAACAGAATTGTACAGGGCAGACAGTTAATGTTGAACACTTCCATCTCTGTTCAGGCTTGCTTTTATTTTAACAAAAATTATTTAATTAACGCCTATTTTACACCAGTATTGTTCTTTGTCCTTTTACCTTAAGGCTGGGTACACACGGGCAGATTTTCAGGCCAATCAACCAATACTTCCATGTATCGGTCGATTGGGGAGAAAAATTTGTGGTGCTTTTGGCTGCTGCAACCAATGTCGGTCGCCTGTTCGTCCAAACAATCAGACGTGCTAGTAAGTCACGGACGATCGTGCGGTTCCCTATGGGGCCACACGTTTGGTCGCACGAACTGTCGGCCACGCCCACTACAGTCATTTGTTCCGACCGAGCTCGCTCGCACTGAATGCTCGGTCGGGACAAAAAGTCCTGCAGTGTGTACCCAGCCAAAGATGCAGGTACACGGCTAAGTCTGAGTTTTATGTTTGTGCAGTTGCTGTTTAATCTCCCCCACATTAAAATCCAAGCACTCTTTACTGCATAGCACTGGATGTATAATGTTTTATTGTGTTTCTGTGTTGGGTCTTTTATTGCGTCATTGTGTAATTGGGTGTAAAGCAGACAGGGATACAATGTTTCTTGACAATTCTTCTTCATTTCTAATACCCCTGCTACATATGAGAAGGCAAGTTCTTTCCCCATCTAAAAAAGGTAACTGAGGGTAGCACTCCAAATCTTTAGAAATATTTATTATAAACCACACATAACCACGTCACAACGTTTCACCTGAAGAAGGGGGCATTCCCCCGAAACGTTGTGACGTGGTTATGTGTGGTTTATAATAAATATTTCTAAAGATTTGGAGTGCGACCCTCAGTTACCTTTTTTCCTGTGAAATCCATCGGTTCCTAAGGGAAGAACCCACAGAGGTGTCTGCACCCTAGTTTGGTAGAGTGCACCGCCACCATTGTTCTTTCCCCATCTACTTTCTCTCCTTCACTGTTGGTATACGTTCTTTTCTTTCCTCCTTACAGTTTTGACAAAGGCCCAGTCCATATATACACAAGTTTCAAAGGCTCCTCTCAGATTTTTTGATTTCCTTTAGCTTCCAAGCTGGTGGGGATGTTCTTTGCTTAATGTTGCAGGGTTCTGATGACAGATTAGTTTATAAAGTGCATGAAGAGGAAAGTAACAAGCCTTTCTGATATATTGATATAACTTACTGCTGTTCTTGGCTTAAAGGGCAAGTCCAGCCTAAAAATGACTCAGCCTTAAAAGGATTATTAGCCCCCCCAAACCCCACTTTCGCTAGCTTTTCGCATTTCAAAGATGTCCCAGAACTTACTTACCTGACCTGGTCCCTCGACGGCTATTCCACGCCCCCTGCTCCTGTTTTGAGCTCGTTGCAAGCAAAAACAGGAGCAGGGGACTTCTGCGCTGACAGCCATTTCTGTTCCTGGTCGCAGCTGTCAGCGTGATGTCACGTTGTTCCCTAACTGACAGCCGCGACCAGGAAGTGGAGCGGCTGTCAGCCCCAGCCGTGGTCAGGTAAGAAAGTTCTGGGGGATCTTGGAAATCTGAAAAGTTAGCAAAAGTGGGATTTGGGGGGGTAATAATCATTTTAATCATTTATAGTGAAAAAATGACTGCCTCATCTTAATCTATAATTGAATACATGCAAGTAGCACTTACTCTGATTTGCGTGCGTTGCTGCATGCCTTCAATCCAGCACACATTTTGCTTAGGAGCAGTATCCCCTCTCTCTTTTAACCACTCCCACTTCCATCCAACCTGACTTTTTTCCCACAAACCAACTGTCAAGCCTGCACACAGCATACAGCATTCCAACTGTCAAACTCTGTCACCATTCCAGCTACAGTAAAACTACTCACAGAAGAATAGTTTTTGAGAGCAAGGAACTTGATTGACAGCTGAAATATAAGAAGGTTTAGATTGGATATCTAAAGAAATAGGGGGCAGATCAACAAAAAATGATACAGTGGTGGTTGGGAAGAATTATATTTTCCAGTTATGATCAATTTAAAATAACCTATTTTTCGGTATACATGCCCTTTAAGGCTGAGCAATTTTTAGGCTGGACATGTCCTTTAAAATATTTGCAAGAAATGGGAAATTGGACCCAGGCATCGCAATTTCACATTTATTGCAAATATTTGAAGCCAAAAGCAGCAGTAAATTATATCCAGAAAGCCTTATTTTCAGAGTGTGAAGTAAAATAATATGTAGAGAGACTTCTCATATTGGACAGCTTTCATAAACTAAAGTTGGCTTGTTGTGTGTACCCACACTATTGAATACAAAAAAAATTGCTAATAATAAATCAAAGGCAAAATAAGGTCTAGAACAACTGGTAATCTACGAACAGAACATAAACTGATAGGTATAATACAAACTGTAAATGGCAGTCACATATCTTCTAGTTTTTGTACACTGCCCACCTACCTCATCGCCAAATGAACATTTGGCTGGACAATTTATTTACCAGGTAAACATAAGGTAAACGATCAATGCAACTGACAGCTCCTAACATGGTGAACCTGCCATCTTTGGTAAGGGCATGCATGCACCCTGTCAGAAAAGGAGGCCAAAGGGGTGAGAGGTCAAACAAACAAAGTGCCAGCTACAGTCATATATTCTTACCTAAAGCTGAGCAAGGAAAACTTTCTTCTGATTGAGACAATATAAATATTCCCTCTGTGCAATTCTACTGTTAGTAAGGATGGGCTGTGAGATAACCGTGTAAGGGCAGATTGTGTTTTCTTCTTTGCTTCTATATTTTAATGTGACTGTAAATAAATTATCAAAAAACAATAACCTCCATCTGCAATTAAACATAAACATCTCCCAGGTTCCCAGAGACAACCATGTCCTTAGTTAGATGCACATTTTCCATTAACAGGCTCTTAACAAGCTCTCCCTGTAATTTTCTGTAATGGAGGCTTAATGAATTTTCATTTTCGCAATCAAGAGAAGTATTTAGATTTGGCTTAATGTACATGGTAAAAAATGTAGCGAGATTTATTTCTAGATACCACAAATTTAAAAAGTGAAAAAGACTGAGAATATGGATAGTTCTTAGAATAGACTAAATGTAGCCAAATTGTTCCATCAAAGAGTTCTTCAAGTTCCATCAGAAGGAATAAGATACCTGCAGCCATGGACCAACCAACCCAGATATTTACCACCCAATTCTTCCACTAAACATATGGCTGTACCAAGTTGCAAGAGGTTTTATTGGTTTTGTAAGCAATTTAGAGTCATAATGTATATATTGGTTTTAACCTCTTCTTACGTGTTCCAAAGAATTTTGATACCTGTACATTTTAAATAGTGTCCATATACTGTACCAAAATGAATATGCTTTGTATAGGGAATGTTCACCCCCACACAAAATTACACAGATTAAGCAGCCCCTATCCCTGTTTTCACAATACTCTCCTTAGTCCATATATCTTACTCAGAACTTGTCTAGTCTGCTCTCTGACTCTCTGCTCTGCTCGGCAAGACATATATAGCAGCTCAAACAGGGGGCCCCTTAAAATTATCAATTCCAGGATTTTAAAGACAAACCTGTTTAAATATCTTGTGAACTAAAACTTTAATTTCTGGTCAAATGTGGGAAAAAGTCATGAAACTGTGGGCTGTCTGCAGACACCAAACTCTGGATTTAAGAAATTTTTGATCTAATAGCCACATGATCATCTACGAAACAAATGTACATGTGAATAATTACTTTTTGTCCTTAGAGTGGACTCTGTTACTGGATTAAGAGTATCATTAGTCCAGGCCGTGGTATTTCGTATTCAGTATTCAGTTAGATCAATTGGACTTGAACACGTTTCGCATGTTATCTAACTGGCTTTCTCAATTCTGATTATGGCTTATACAGGGTCTATGGAAGAAATATTGACTTCAATGGGTTTTTAAAATTTTCAGATTTTTTTCAAAAATCCGCAAATGTGAATTGGGAACAGATTTCAGCGATTTCAGCAAGCTCTAAAGGTTCGTTCACACGTTAGATAATATTCGTACGATACAGCCATCAAACCAGCAGTCGCACGACATTCGAGCGAAAATATAGCTTCAACGATCGTAAAAGACCAAGGACCGTCGACTGATGTCGGCTTTTTCCGACGACCAGCATGGCGGATTTGTTCTGCCGATTGTCGATATCTGTACATGGTCGGAAGATTATCGTTAGATTTCTACGAAAATGTCTAGAAAGGCGCATGCGTTGGTTTCGGTAATCACGTGATCATACAAACTTTGTTTCACAAGCGAACGTCGTGTGATGACATGAACATGAACAGCACAAACGAACGTCTGATGTTCGCACCACTATCGTTGTTATTATCGTTCTTGTGTGTACAATAGTCATTTGAAAAATGAGGATTGTCGATGTTGTCGTTGAACGTTCGTTGGCTGTATCGTACGAAAATTATCTAACGTGTGTACGAACCTTTATTGTGAATAACTGGACTGAGAACAATTAACTGAACTTTGCTAAGTTATTTCTTTCCTTTCTTAATAATAAGCTAATTATAATGGAGGAACCAATTTCCTTTTTCTTTTCATTTTTACAAAACTCCACCAGCTTTCTGAATTTCTGTCGAACTTTTGATTTCCATGCCACAAGTTTTAAAGTAAATAATAAAGTTCTATTCACTGTGTTATATTTGAAGGTGCCTACTAGGGATGAAGTCCGGTTCCGAGTCAAACCCAGTTCTGTAGGAACTTTAGGAACTCTCAGGTTCTCAGAATTTTTTTTTAACATTTCCCGGATTTTGGATAATTATAGAATTTTTGAAATCCAATATTCTACAATTATCGAATTTTCGAAAATCCAGTATTTGGAAATAAGTGAATATACAGTTTGAATTTAAGAAATATTGAATATGTGAACCATTGATTCTGAATATGTGAACCCTCGGTTAAGAAGGGTTTTGTTGTTGGTTTAATTTAACTCTCTATCTCCCAAAGGCCTTTTTTCTGGTGTCCTTTCTGTGTGTTTTTCAGGCTCCTTTATCAAGATTAGAGATGGGATCTGGATCTGTCACTGAACCTGTCGGTTCCGAAATCCGAATGTTCTGTCTGAAACTGGAAGGATTGTTCGGATTTCAGGACTTTCTATCGCATTTTTTGATGATTATCAAATGTTCAAGGCTATTTTCGATAGCCTCGAACGTTTGAAAATCCTCGAAAATATGATCGGAAACTCGAAAGTCATGAAAGTCAACTTAACACCCCCTTATGTGGGAAATAATTTTTTAAAAAAAGAATTTGGAACGGGTTAAAGGAAATATTTCTTGCATTGTAAGTAAGCAAAGAGAAAAAACAAATCAACATGCTCCTCTTATCCCCCAAAGGTGCTGAGTTATGTGCCTGTAAACTGCATCAATCAAGTAGCAGACACTAAACAAAGACTCTTGGGTCTGTTCATTGAGATAAGGCCAGAGCACTTTACTCAATGAGAGATTGAAGAAATAACTGGGCTTGCTGTAATAAATAATTTTTTTGATTTTACCAAGGTATATCTTTGTGTAGAAAGCAGGAGACTCCCTGAACTTTAGGGAGTGATGGGATATCTGTGTATACACATTAAATATACAGATGAAGAAGGTTGAAAACTGCATCCTGGCAAAAAAAAAGATTTGTGCAAAGTACCATTGTCCTAATTTGTAGCCAGGCTGCCCTTGCATTGATGATAAGAATGGCTCTCAGACCAAGGGGGAGCAGTAGCCTTGTGTAGGAATCCAAAGAGGTGGCGTGACTGGGATAGGTCCCACTACTGTGTGTCCGAGCGCAATTTGCCCTCCATTCATGCTTTCGGTTCGCATTGCCAGTGCAATGCTACTGGATAGTTCCCACTGTGTGCGCTGGTCCGGTCCGTTATTGGTGCGCATGCGTGTACGACTTTTTGTGTGTATCGCATGCGTGCCAATAAGATTATTCGGCCCGGAACGCATCACACACGGAGTATCACGCACAGCAGCGCATTGCAAAAATCCTGCACGTGATGTTGTACGTGACAGTGGGACCTAGCCCTTAAGGTCCGTACACAAGTCCGATTTTGCAGCAGACCTCTGACCCCGGATCAAGACTCATGCCTGTGATGAACGGCCATTAGGCTTATAACACGCGTGTGTATGCATTTGGTCAGGGGCCGGTCCATCGATCTGCCTGGAATACCAGAAGTGGATTTATCAGAATTTCATTTCATCGTTAAGGGTAACTCCAGCCAAATACTGTTACACTGGAATAAAAATATATATGGAATCAGAACTGCTGGTTCTGTTTTTCAAAATTACTGATGGATTATCGGAATTTCTAAAGATTTTTTTTATAAAATTGTGACAGCATAAACATGTAGGTAGGCTTACTTTTATACAATAGAAGGACTGTGGATGCACTACTTAGGCTAAATAACAAATAAATCTTGTGGAAGTGCTACTGATGGTTGGTTAAACATTTATACAAACAAAGAAAAGATAATCAATGCACATTCCTGGGCCCCATACAATATCATATTATCTGCACACTGGCATACTTTATAAACAAAGGGGTTTTAGTATACATTACTGTGATCACATGAATGAAAAGCCACCACCAACACGTCCTTTTAATTGGAGGTCCTATGCCTTTAATATAAAGCACTGGGTGGACGGCCTCTTCCTTTACTATGAAAAAAGCCAGTCGGCAGGGGGAAGTGAGAAAGCCTGCCATATTGATCAAGTGCACAAATATGAGAAATGCAAACGTTTGCTTATTGTAATTGAAGTTAAAAAGGTTAGAAGTTAGGACCTTCCAGACTGGGGTTACCTTGACATGGTTGGAAGGCTTTTCATTCATGTGATCACAGTAATTTATACTAAAACCCCTTTGTTTATAAAGTATGCCAGTGTGCAGATAATATGATATTGTATGGGGCCTAGGAATGTGCATGTATTATCTTTTCTATGTTTATAATGTATGCCAGTGTACAGATAATATGATATTGTATGGGGCCTAGGAATGTGCATTGATTATCTTTTCTTTGTTTGTATACTTACTTTTACCCTACATACAGCCCAAATACTTTACATAGTGGGTAGAATTCATAAATAGAGATGTTCGAAACTGTTGAGTTTTTTTGAAAGTTTCTGTCCATTGGGAGGGACAATTAGTAATAGTAGGTTACTGTAAATGACACCGAGACCTGGGCAATGGTCTGGGGAACCCGGAAATAGAACCAAAACTTATTTTAAAACTATCTTTCCTCACGATCGGGCTGTTTTCCAGCTTCCGCATTCTATTTTCGAGAGTTACCGAAATCAAGCACTGCTTTCGAGGGTTACCGATATTACAAATTCGAGGGTTACTGAAATTGTTTCTTGCTTTCGAGGGTTACCGAAATTAATCATTACTTTCGTTTTGCGGTTTTGATTTTCGATTTCAATAATCATCTATTTTCGATTTCACTAAAAATCAAAAATTCTGAAAATGGGGTTCCATGAAACCTGGGAGTTCCCATTCTATGCCCTGATTCACTGATGTTGCTTTCCAATCATCCTACAGACCCACTTACATTACAACATACGTATGACAGAGAATGAGCGACAAGGACTTTTCCCCATAATAATAGCAGTTTACAGAACCTTATTATATATCTGCTATATTTGAGGAGTCAGATAAAATGGTCTAGTAATAGGAAGTTACTAGTCCATCATTCTATATAGCTTCCAATTATCATTATGATAGCTGTACTGTTATCATTGTGATAGCTGTACTATTATCATTGTGATAGCTTTATTAATATCATTGTGATAGCTGTACTATTATCATTGTGATAGCTTTACTAATATAATTGTGATAGCTGTACTAATATCATTGTGATATCTGTACTAATATCAATGTAATAGCTGTACTATTATCATTGTGATATCTGTACTATTATCATTGTGATAGCTGTAATTCTGTAAATTGTATTTTCTCTTTCTTGTTATAATTGTAATTGTAATACCATCCTCTTTACATTTAAAACCATTGATCCTCCATATTCTCAAGTATCCCCATATGTCCCTGTCCTCACCCTCCACTCAGATCCACCTGCTCCATATAGGATAGTTCTAACTATGGCACTTCTACCCTCCCCACCTAAATAAACTGTTACCTCTACAGGACAGAGACATCTTTCCTCATGTTGCAGGGTTCAAACACTTGTATACTTATAAATGTATATAATTCTATGTATTTATTTCTATTTTGTAAGATGTTTGTATTGTAATATTGTACAGCACTGCGTCCCCAAGTGGTTCTACATAAATAATAATATACATCCATATATCTCATAAGAAATAATTCTCTTTAGTGTTTTATAAATAATTCCACTACAATACAGAAAATGCATAATCCTGTATTCGTCTTAATGTATCAATCACTTTGCGACAGTAATGTCATCGCGGGAACACAACACCAGCTTTCCAGGAAAGCACAGCCCATTTATTTTCTTGAGATTCTACTGAACATAACCAAGAGATCAATTCTTACAACTTCTCGTTTTCTCTTCTACAATCAGCAAAAAAAAAAACAAAGAAACAAAAAAAAAACCTCCTCAAAGAACATTAATCAGTGTATCCAAAGTGACTGATTGTGGTCCGTGTTGGTACGGTGAGGGCTTATGAGATTACAGATCTTTTTAGATAGCCACTAGGTTTAAGGAATTCAACTCTCCATTTAAGATTTATTCATTGCCTCTTGTTTGTACATCAAAAAGGACACGTGTCCTTTATTTTGCCTTGAAGTAACATTTTTATGTTCTTTTCATTAAATTAGAATAAAATCACTAAACAGTAGAGATGGCCGAACATATAGGGCTATGTACCGAAACACACTATCGCAAAGATGGTGTAAAAATAACCAGCATTACTTGTATTCAATAAACTGTTTGCGATTAGTAGTACATACGTGTTTGCGTTAGAAAGTCACGTTAAGAGCTTATCGTGTGTTTTAGTACTACAGTTGCGTAAGTCTTGATACATAGCGGTAAAGTCACGTTAAGAGCTTAATGTGTGTTTTAGTACTACAGTTGCGCAAGTCTTGATACATAGCGTAAAAGTCATGTTAAGAGTTTAGCGTTTGTTTTAGTAGTAGAATTGCGTGAATTGTGGTACATTGCGTTATATACAATCACCAACATTTCTCACACCATTTATTGCCGATTTAAAAGCTATAAAATGGATATGTGGATAGATTTTATTTATTCTAATGTATTGTAAACCTGATTAAAACACTTCCAGCAGAGGAAAATGTATTAAAAATATTTGTAGCCTTTATACACATAACAACGTACATGTACATGTATGTAATATGTAATTTCTCCTAAATATGCACCACGCCCCTGTGACATCAATAATCTCAAACTCAATTTTAAAGTGACAGTGCGTAATAATACCAGTGACTGATAGAAAAACATTTTTTTGTATTAATATTATAATAATTAAAAATCAGTGCTATAATTAATTTAAATATTAGGTACTAAAGAGTAAGTTAATTGCGATAAGATCTAAAATATGTTTAATTTAGGGACACTATTAAATACAAAAATAAACATACAAAAAATGTTTTTCTATCAGTCACTGGTATTATTACGCACTGTCACTTTAAAATTGAGTTTGAGATTAATGATGTCACAGGGGTGTGGTCTACACTCCTCCACTAATTACTTGTTGGGTATTTAAACCCTCATAGTTGCACAAGACTGTAAGCTTGATAAAGGCCAATAAATTAAGGCCGAAACGTTGCTGATTTTTTGCACTATGCACTTTTGTTGAATTTAATAAACCTGTGAATAAGACCTGTGGAGCGTTGGTTACTACTCATTTTCTGTTGTGTATTGGAACCCAAACCAGCAGCTCCAGGCATACTAATGTGAACACTGTGTGCACACTATTGCTAATTGTATATATATATATATATATATATATATATATATATATATACAGTATATGGCTTTTGTATATATATAAAGTTTGTTTTAATAAATTGAAGCCTACGTAGCTATCGCTTGTCTTTGTATGTGGTTCATTAGACCAACATGAGTGACCAAGACAGATTTGCGGTATTGACTGTAATATGAAATGCTGAGTTATGACTATTGCAATCTGACATATTGTTTGACAGGATTTATGTAACTGAAGATTTTTACTCCATAAAAACATTCCCTTTTATAATATAAAATGACTGCATATATTCACACAAATCCTTTCACATATAAATAGCAAGTAGTGGTTAGCTAAGTAGTTAACAAATTGGCTTAGCAACACACACGATAATTCTGAATGAACGTAGATTAATAATTATATATACAGCAATAATTATTTGCATCGCATATATTAAGTAACATCAAAAAAAAGCTTGCTTGCTACACACATACATGCGTGATTTGTGATTGGTCTGTGTCATCCAATTACACACTAGAAAATGGGCCATGAAATCACGATATCAATGCCCACATATAACGCCTCTCCGTACATAGGCCTTTTTGTGTTAAGGTCTGATTAAGGCCATCATTTTGGTGGCGCTACAAACGAATATCACTGACATTCACACATTAATGGTGTTAAAATTTGGTACATTACTTGCGCTGTCTAGACACACAAAGTCAACGTGTATCACACACGCGTTGAAAGTTACGTCTTAAAGTCACGTTAAGTGTCGATAAATCCCCAGTAAGACATTAACAGACTTCAGTAAAAGTTCGGTAGTTTGCGAACAAACCCATTATAGTCTATGGGAGACTTACAGTAGTTCGTAAAGTTTGGCTGAAAATAAAAATCGTAACTTACTGTAAATGGCTGTAGCACCTGGGAAATCGTCTGGGGAACATATACTTCCTTCCCCACGATCGGGCAGTTGCGGGTTTTCCGCATGCTACAATCGAGGGTTACTGTCAATTCGAGGGTAAATGAAAATTCGAGGGTTACCGAAAAGGAACGATACATTCGAGGGTTACCAAACAATACATTCAAGGGATAATTATCACATTTTTTGATAATTATTAAAAATACAGCCGCGAGTTCAGAAAACAAACTAGTTTGAGCCCGAACTAGTTTGAACAGTTTAAGTTCGCCAAGTTCGGATTCAAGCAATCCCTACTCAGCAGTAGAGGTGAGCCTGGTTTTAAAACCAACCATGGTGGTGTCGTGTAAAATTTACAGATTCAGCAGAACTTTTTGGATTTTGTCAAAATTCAGTGTCAAAAACTTCAGTTGGGTTCTAAATGGATGAACCGGTTCTGTGAAATTTCTACACATTCTGTGGAACTGCTGGTAAAACAAAACCTGCTGGTTTTATTCATCTCTACTCAACAGGAGCTTTTCAACAGCTTGGCCTGTTTGTTTCATTAAGAAACAAAGGGGCATTAAGAATTAAGCCTTAAAACTAGTCATCAAAATGCCTATCAGGCTGGCTATTGTAGAATCACATTTCCCAGTATCTCTCAGTGCGATATGTAGTAAAGCATGCTGGGATTTGTTTTATGAACATAGTAATAATGCTTATCCTTTCATTAAAAAAATCAATGAAGACTCTCAGCAGGCTGGTCTGTAACTGTAACTGTAAAATCTGAATGAAATAGTTTAAAGAGTTAAAAGCATTTTGAATATTTCTTTAAATGGGAATATTAGAAATCTGGTATCCTCATTGGTAATGTGATGGAAGTCACCGGTATATAAGTTTGTAGCTTTTCATTCATGCTGAGCCTTTACTGTCTGTTGGCTTGAGATTATCATGGGCAACAGTCTGGAGAATGTTAACATTTTAATACCTAGATTATAAAATCCTGACTTGGAGATGCTGAAATGTAGTGAATGGAATAAGTAAAAATAGAAGTATGAGAATGAATATAGTAAATTAAATGATTTTCATTTCTATTTACATAAATGGATGGGAACATTGAAATTTAACTGTGGTCAACTTATGGAGAAATAAGAGCTCTCATACCTATCAAAAAAGCCTAGGGTGATGTCTGTTGCTTCTCTGGATCTTGAGTTAAAGTTACAATTCCCAGACTGCTCTGTCTCTGTGTCTCTTTGACAGGCACGTGTAAAAATTATTTAGAAGTTAAAGGATGGTGATTATGATGCAGCTGATGATGCTCTGCCCCAGCAGTGGGCTTGCTCCAACCTTAAACTGGAGGCAGACCCCAAGTGCCTGTGATGTCACAGCTCTCCTTCCAATTTACCCCCATCACATTGAAAACTCAGTAACCCTGGTACAGATTGTGTTTCATATCACTTTGTATACAGTATGGATATAAATAGATGATTAATGAGGGTTTAGATGTAAGACGGAAAACACTGGGATGATGTTCAGCTCATCCAAGTTTGGATTTTTTAAAATTACTTTCAGCCTTTTTCAGCCCGAGAAAAACCAATTAAGAAATAATTTGCAAGTGTCTGTCATTGTAGATAATTATGAACAGACTGGGATTTGTAAAATGATTACTTACCATGTTCTTTCTTTACATAGGAACTATTGCAAGGTCATGAATAAAGATGGACTAAAGTAAAAAAAAAAAACTTATACAAATGAGAATTGAACTGCAGAAGAAATCACCTGAACATACATATTATTTGACATAATTTCTCTTTTAAAACTCCCTTTGGATGATTCTTGTGCTATACTCTATGATTTGGTGTGGTGGGAGACCTAATATGTAATTGAAGAGAAGAGATGTAATGTGGGTTCGAATAGAACTCAGTTTTCGAATCGAATCTGAGGGTTTCGAAGTTCTGATGAAACTTTCCCGAATTTCACAGAACCCGGATTTTTCAAACTTTCGATTTTTATCGAAAATTGAAAGTAGACAATCATCGAAAATTGAAAGTAGACAATTATTGAAAATCGAAAGTAGACGATTTTCGATAATAGGCGATTTTCGAAACCTGAAAATTGAAAGTAGACGATTTTCGATAATAGATGATTTTCGAAACCTGAAAATCGAAAGTAGACGATTTTCGGTAACAGACGATTTTTGAAACTTGAAAATCGAAAGTAGACGATTTTCGATAATAGACGATTTTCGAAACCTGAAAATCGAAAGTAGACGATTTTTGGTAATAGACGATTTTCAAAACTTTTAAATCTAAAGTAGACGATTTTCGGTAATAGACGATTTTCAAAACTTGAAAATCGAAAGTAGACAATTTTTGAAAAAAAACGATTTTTGAAAATGGAAAGTAGGTGATTTTCGAAAATAGACAGTTTTCGAAAATCGAAAGTAGACAATTATCGAAACTCGAACTCTCCGAAAATTTAAAAAATTCAAAAACGAAAGGAAACTCAACAGTTTCGAAAATCTCTATTGACGAGGTTTTGTATGAAGATTGTAATTATAATGGACGGTATGTTACATTACTTTTGAGAATGTAGATAAATAAATTGTAATAGACACTTTGCAGGGAATGTAAACATATCTGGAGGGGAAGGTTTAGAGCAGAACATTCAAATCCCTGTACATTTGTATTCATGTCAGCTCACAGTCCTATTATTCTATGAAAGAAATAACGTAACATGTGACAGGTAAATCACAATAAACTAAACTAAACAGCATCTAACTGGCATATTAGAATGTTAGAGGGTGTCAAAGGGTTAATAAGCTTTTTACTGGAAATACAGAGATAATGTATTACACATTAAATAGCTCTTGGATTTGTTCTTTTAACCAATAAGGATTAGGGACTGTGTGGTAAAGTAATAACTAATATAGATGGAAAGATTGTAACAGCGATTTAAAGGGCATTAATAATGGGAAAAAAAATGTTATTTTAAATTGACCATTATTGAAAACTATAATTCTTCCCAACCACCACTGTACATTTTTTTTGTTTATCTGTCACCAATTTTCTAAGATTTCCAATCTGAAATATCTTACATTTCAGCTGTCAATCAAGTAATCAAAAATGTGTCTGCTGTAAAAAAAAAATAATGTTGCTGTATCTGGAATGGTGACTGTCTGTACTGTTGGTATGCAGTATGCTGTGTGCAGTTTTGACAGATGGAATACTTGATTTCACAGAAAGTCTGGTCAGATGGAAATGGGGGTGGTTAAAAAAAGGAGGGGAGGTATTTTGATTGGAATGAAGGCACGCGGTAACACACACACCTTTAGAGTTAGTGCTACTTACATGAATTCAATTATAGATTAAAGGGTATTTCCACCTTCAAGACAACTGTTTTCTGTAGTGTAGTGGACTCACCCCTAACCGCCAGGTTTATTTGCAAAAAAACCCCAAAAAAACAGAAAGGTACTTACAGAGCTTCTATCCCCCTGGCGTTCTAATCCATTCCTCTGCTTTTAGGAAATTGCAAGCAGGGGGACAGATGGGCAGGCATGCCTGTGATTGGCTGAGAGGCAGCCAGTCAAAGATGCAGCTGCTGGCAGTGCAGAACGCCGCGGGAACAAATCTCCGTAAATACGTTAATTTTTTTGCAAACATGCCCCCCCCCCAATACAAAAAATGTTTTATAGGTAGGACACCAAGCATCAAATGATCGAGAGGGAAATATGGGGGGAAGGGCTCCAGTGGGCAAGCCAGAAACCTCTCAAAGGAAAGGAAAGAGGGGGAAATCTTTTCACTCACAGACTGGCTCCTGCTCTTCACTTTCTGGGAATTTGGGTAGACATTGCAAGAGAACCATTTGGGGCAGAGAGGCAAAGTAAGGATTTTTTAACACTACACAGTGGGGCCAGTAGTGGGGGATATTTTTGGAGTTGGACATGCCCTTTAAGAAAGC
Source organism: Hymenochirus boettgeri (assembly GCA_019447015.1). Taxonomy (NCBI): domain Eukaryota; kingdom Metazoa; phylum Chordata; class Amphibia; order Anura; family Pipidae; genus Hymenochirus; species Hymenochirus boettgeri. The sequence goes on along the minus strand of CM033471.1, from coordinate 31,472,344 downwards.
CATTTCAGTATAGTTGCCATATAAGTCTGTATAACCAATTTTACAATCTGACAATGTATCGATTACTTTTTTTAAATGTATATTTTCCCATGATGCATCCTTTTAATCTGCCTAATGGCTCATTCAACGTACAATACTTTTTCCCCGTATCTTTTTTAGTTTTAATTAAAATTTAATCTGGTTCCAGAATCCTATGAGAGATTACTGTATGTCTATATTTGGAGCAGACAAACATGGATGAAAACATGTCTGGTGTGAACAAACCATAAACCCTTTTACCTGGCTAGTGATGTTTTTTTTCCTCTCCCTTTCTCTAGTATCTGTTAACTTGTGTAAATATTTACTGCAGGCAGATCATGCATACAATGCAATGAATAAAAAGCAGGAATTGACCATTTATCTCTCCAGGGAATCAATATTGCGCAATCTTGTCTTGTTCCCCGAAGCAGAAGATCCATCAGACCAGTGTTCGTACCAAAGTCACAATGTAAGCACATCCGGGTCCAATTTCCTTTGTCTCTGTCTCTGCTGCTCCCACATCAGCAGTAATGAATTCAATTCCACGATGTATTTTATATAAACTTACAAGACTATATAACTAATTCATATGAAAGGATCCAGACCTATATTCACCAATATTCACCATAACCCCCCAGATGAGAGACAAGCAGCACATATGTGTGTTCCTGTTTTAATCCAAAGCAAAATGTCAGTGACAAAAATACAGGAACCGTGTTCTGCTTTGTGTATTACAATCAGGGTTTGTTTAAAGGTTTCATACATTTACCTGCATTACCACCATTTTCAATGTACAGTGCCTACAGATCTCATACAATTGTAATGCCATAATAACATTGTACGTACTTATACTTGGGTAGGTTTATACTCGCGTATATATGGTAATAATGCTAATGGAAGTAAAATCCACTGTATGGTAATCATATTGAGCAAATTTGTTTGAAATGCTCTCTGATCCTGTTAATTAAATAAGCAAGTTATGATGCACTATATGCATTATTTCCTATTGTATCATTAGTGTTCAAAAAAGCTTTGAAGCTTTGTAAAGTGCTCATCAATGAGAAGTGAATTTTTTCATTACATGTTTGTGCTGTAACATATGTGCAAATAATAATCTTTTGATGGAGGTTTACAAAAACCCAAGCTACACAGATAAGTACAGTACATGGTTTTTGACACCACCCTTTAGATACCAAGCTACTGTATGGGTCACCAGAACCCTACAAAATAAGCAGAGAACATCCCCCTAACACAGAGCTGAAAAATAAGGGGCATATTTATAAAAGGGCGAAAAGTCATGAAAAGTTTTCACTTTTGCTTACCGCATGTTTTTTCACCAAAAAGCTAGTTAACATGATTTAAAAAGGTAGCGTTAACGCGTGGCGAAAACTTTTCCGTGACCTATCGCTAAAATCAGCTAAAATAACGCGATTTATAAAAAGCGAAAAGTGTGTTTTCACCTTAAATGGAGGGGAATATTATCGCCAACTTGAAGGTAGCGAAAAGGTATCTTTTTACCATGTTTGGTATACATTGTATACATTTACAAAAATTGGGAGAATACAGAGAAAGGAAAATAATAAAGTTATTAACAACGTAAATGTGCATTCGAAAGGTGAACGGACAGTCTAATAGATACAAGGTGGACTGCACTCCAAAATAGAATGTTTATTGTAAGCCAAACAACGTTTCGAGGGTAACACCCCCTTCATCAGGTGGTGATGATGAAGAGGGTGTTACCCTCGAAACGTCGTGTTTGCTGTTTGATGTTTGGCTTACAATAAACATTCTATTTTGGAGTGCAGTCCACCTTGTATCTATTAGACTGTCCGTTCACCTTTCGAATGCACATTTACGTTGTTAATAACTTTATTATTTTCCTTTCTTTGTATTCTCCCAATTTTTGCTAAATTGAAATACAGTGCCAAGAACGTTGAACAGCTGGCTAGCCGGTAACAATGATTGGATGTGGTTTTTACTTCTTTTGCTACAAATTTAACATAGTTAAAAAACAGGAACAATTTGATTGATAACAAACACTATTTAAACAAGCAGCTTAAGCTTATCACTGTGGCTAGAGAAAATTAGTGGGGAGGAGCTACTTTTGTTTGGCTATGTCTAATGGTTTTCGCAATGCAGTCATCTTGTAGACGCGTTAAGTTTTCCCTGCGATTCTTTTCGCTCTTTATCGAGCCTGTTCGCGTTTTTCAGATGCAAAGTCTTTTTTTCCCGCTTTTTTATAAATACTACGAAAAGAAGTCCCAAAAAGCGTTGTTTTCGCTGTGATTTTCGCCATTAATAACTAGGCGAAAAATTTTGACTTTTATAAATATGCCCCTAAGAAAATTAAACTTTTAAGAGGAACATATTGAAACACAAGAAGAGAGACATTATATACGCAGTACAGTGCAGTGAAATGATCTAATTTGTGTGTGTGGGACCCTCGGTTGCTTTATTTGATATTCATGTTTCTTGCAGGGTGGAATTTGTAGAGCCAGCACCTTACGTTGGACTACGGTGCATAGAATTTTGTATTTTTAAGACTAAACAGCAGCTGCACCAACATATGGCCCAACATAGTTTAAACGAAATGTGAAGGTAATTTATGCCAGAATAAATAAACCTAACCTGAGAAGAGACATATATTGTCTGCCACATATATTACTCTTTTTACACCTTACCCTGGGCAGTTTTGATAACATCTCTTAGCTACAATGCAACCAATACCTTGGTCCTTAACCAAGGGGTCCCTTACACCTTGCTTTTATATGCTAATTGGGACACATTCCAGGGTATTTATTGCCAACAGGTTCTTGTATAAGTCATTCTGAATAGAGATCGGATCCGAAACGGAAACCCCTAGGTTCCAAAATCCGAATATTCCGTTTGAAGCTGAGCGGATCGTTTTTGGGACTTTCGGAGCGCATTTTCGATGATAATCGAATGTTTAAGTGTATTTTTCGTTAATCCTTGAAAATAACCTTGAACATTCGATAAGCCTCGAAAATACGGTCGGAAACTCAAAAGTAATGTCCAATCGTATTTTTGAACGTTCAGGGCTGTTTTCGAAGACTAAAGTATGTTCCATTTTCGGATTTTTTCGGATTTAAAAAATAAAATACATTTAAAAAAAGTGTAAAATCTAATTATAAATAGTAACCAAGATTATTCCTTTATTTCTCTCCGATTTCTTGTACAGAAATGTCTCTTAAGGCTCATACACATGCTCAATTTAGGAGCGAGGAACGTTACATGCGACGAACGGTCGGTTTGCCCGAGAATCGTTCGTGTATATGCGCTCGGTCGGTGGTCATTCGTTGATCTGCCAGGTCCATTTCGGATGATAAAGTGCCTACACATGGGCCGATTATCGGCCAAAAAGTTCATCTCTACACATCGTGCGTCGCAGGCTGGGACCCGCAATCGCACGTGTGTACGAACCTTTAGCCTTGTCACGGTGAGTTAAACCCTCTGTACTTTAGGGTGTCTGTATCAGCAATGTAATGAGCTCACAGTGAGTAATAAATGAATAAGGAATAGACACAGTTCCATTGATTATATTAACAGCATAAATACCATCATTATGGTCCTTTGTTATATCAGATTTTCTTCTATTCAACTTGACACAGCTAAACCGTTTCATAATAACCTGATACAATTACTTCAAAGGAACAGGAGTAAAACAATGTCATGTATTAGAGATAGACAGTCTAGTTCATAATGTTAAAACTGAAAGTACCACTGGGATATAATATGGAATCATTTCTAATAATTGGTGCTAATTGGTGACAGGGTTTGAAGCCCCTGTATAGTTTCAATCAATCTGTAAGACATTAATTTGTGTAAAGGAAATGGAAGTTTTATGAGAATCCAACTTTGTAACAAGTAACAAGTAAAGCAGCAACTGTCTCTGTCATTGTGGGAATTCCATGAAATTCTAATTATAAAGGTCCCAATGAAATAATATAGTTTGGTCTAGAAATGTCCGTCACACTGGGGGGGATTAGAGAAGGTTACACAATTCTGTCTTCTGCGTCTGAACATTGGCTATTGACGTTCTCACTCCATTGACATAGCACTGAGTCTTTCTCTGGTGAATCTCCATCTTACTATTGTAGGTGCAAATCGCTATTAAAGGAACACTAAATCCGTTTTTTAAAGTATATGCCATGTGTTTCTATTCACAGGGAGGTGATCGTGCGCCCTATCTTTTGTATTGGCGTGCATGCGCCTAAGATGGGGCGCGCGGTCGGGATAGAGTGGCTGTCAGTGAAGGAGCGGCTTGCGAGTGGATTGTCTGTAAGGTAAGTTCCAGGTCCCCCGAGCGTAATATTATTCACAGGGAGGTGGGAATAAGCGTTCTCACCTCCCTGTGAATAATAGAAACCGATGGAATATACTGTAAAAAATGGGTTTAGGTTGGTTTAGTGTTCCTTTAATTACCAATGGTCACCAGTCCCTAATGTACTTTGTTCGTGTATTTATTCATATTTCTGGTGTTTTATACAAAAGAACATCACAGGTTACAAAAAAAGTTAGTGTAATGTCAAACAGGGTTTATAGATATGTCCATCCTTTTTTTATTAACTTTATATCCTTTTCCTAACTTCAAAGTCTTGTATTCTATATCGAAAATCTGCGTCCAGGATAGTTTGAGAATTCCGAATTCGTTCGAATTCGAATAGTCCGGCTTGAACTCGAGTTTGAGTTCTAGTCCATCTCTACTCTGGAGTTGCATGACCTGTGCTACAGAATGTAGCACGCAGCCTTGTACTTTTATATGGTCATGAAAATCCTTGGTGACTATTCACGGTGCTTAGCTATTTCATTGGTTATAATTGGTCTGTCCCCACTGTTACATATTGATACTTAGATACTTAGAGATGGCCGAAACTTACCAGTTTGTTCCGGATTCTGATTATCAGATCTCGGGCTAATCCTGAAGATCCGAAAATCTGAAAATGGAATGAATTTTCAATTATTATTGTTTGAGGCTATTTTCGAAAATAGCCTTGAATGTTCGATAATCCTCGAAAATACAGTCGGAGACTACTTTCGAGTTTCCGTTCGTATTTTTGAGGATTATAGAACGTTCAAGGCTATTTTGGATAATTTTCAGAAATAGCCACGTACGTTCGATAATAATCGAAAATGCGCTCCTAAGTCCCAAAATCCGGACGATCTGTCCGGATTTGGATGGATCATTCGGATTTTGGACCCGGATCCCGTCTCTATATCCTATTCATCCAAAAAACTAGGGATCAAACTATTCATGAGATATAATTATTTATCAATCTATTAATGAAAACATTTCTGATTCCTGTTTGATGATATTTTTTCTGATGAATTTTAGGGATATGTATCTACGTGATTGTTCACTATTTACCAATTAGAGCTCTTTTTGATTGATCTTAGGGGTCTCGCATATCTATTAGAGGTTGAATGAACAGATCTGATTATTATTATTTTCATATTCTATTGACTATTCCGATTTACTCTGGACATTATTTATTGTACCCACCAAATCACTATAATCTCAGGACGCTCCGATTTGTTCTTTTTATTGAATGAACGGATAGGGCACTAGTAACGAGTAATCCTAAATAGGTGCAGAGGTGCTAGGTAGGGAAATAAACAAATAAACAATGTATAAGAGGATAGAGTCCCTAGAATAATCCTGCACACTCCGAATAATGAATTAATAAAAATCCTTTAATATAGGCAGGAATATAACAGTAATTGACAGATAAAAACATTTAAAACAGTGATATGTAAAATCTCATGAGAAACAGCCTCATAACTTCAGGTAATGCAAGCATTTTTGTATGGTTACCTCGTTACTCTGACATCCCGGGTCCCTGACTGCCTAAATGCCATCTCTGCTTTTATGTCCTCCCACTTCCTCAAACTCAACATGGATAAGACCGAACTTGTCATTTTCCCACCCTCTCGATCGACTTCCCTACCTAACATTACTATCCACATCAATGACACACCAATACCTCACGTACGATGCCTGGGAGTAACCTTTGACTCAGAACTTTCCTTTAAACACCACATTAATACCCTGTCCAACTCCTGTCAGTTACAGCTCAAAAACATCTCACGCATTCATCCCATCCTTTCATAGAAGGCTACCAAAATTTTAGTTCATGCCCTTATCATCTCTCAACTGGACTACTGTAACACCCTCCTGTGCGGTCTACCAAGCAACTGACTGGCACCCCTTCAATTAATCCTTAACTCTGCTGCCAGGCTCATTCACCTTTCTTCCCTTCTCTCACACGCTGCCCCTTTCTGTCAATCTCTCCAATGGCTTCCCATTACCCAAAGGATCCAATTTAAGCTGCTAACCTTATCCTACAAGGCTCTCTCCAATACAGTCCCCCCATACATCTCCAATCTGATAAACAGATACTACCCAAGGAGTAACCTCCACTCTGCTAATGATCTTCTCCTAACATCCGCTCTAATCACCTACTACCACGCCCGTATACAGGACTTTTCTCCTGCTGCCCCTCTGCTCTGGAACTCTTTTCCACGCTTTTTACATCACTCGCCATCATTTCATATCTTTAAACGCAACCTCAAAACTCAACTCTTCAGGCAAGGTTACAATCTGGACCTGGACACTTCTACCCATCACTGACCTATCGCAGACCCGCTAGTTATAACCCACTGAGAACTTAGTTACAGCTACTAATCTGCTTCACCTTATGTCTTATCCCCATCTCCTCTAGACTGTAAGCTCTCGGGCAGGGCCTCCATCCTATTGTACCACAGTAATGATGTAACTTACCACACCACACTAGACCAGCACTTAAGTTTTTTGCACTTTGTATTACTTGCACTACCCTTGTATGTAACATGTATGTTTTCCCTATGTTTATTAATGCATCTGTAAAGCGCCACGGAAGATGTTGGCGCTATATAAATCCACAATAATAATAATAATGGTTTCCTGTAATAAGTTACTTAATATCTGGTGGAAGGGGGAACACCAGAGGCAGCCATGAGATTTTTACAGTTAATCACGTTGTATCTATAGGAGATTGAATATTGTGCTTCTTCTTTACTTTTGGATATCATAGGTATTATTTTTTTGAAACACAGAATGATGTCTTTTATTGTCATTGTCAGCCAACAACCATATATTGAGCAATCAAATAGTAAATTATTATACAAGGAAACGGGCAAATCATTTTTGATGCAATTTACGATCCAAATAAAAAAGAATCCCTGGTGCCAATGTAGTCTGTGATGTCACACTAAATGCCAGGGGAATAGGGCAGTTTGATTGGTTAAATGTCTAATGAGTAATTACCTTTTTCATGGGCAATACTGGGTCATTTAAGAACATTGGGATAATTGAATCAGTGACTCTTTGAAATGCCTGTGAGAGTTAAGATTATATTGTGCTACGGAATCTCATAAGAACGATTATGAAGGGTGAGGTATCCGATAATAAATAACTCTGTCAATTATAGTCCACTAATTTCATATATACTGAGAGAAAAGGAGGCATATTTAGAGGAAAACTGAAACAATTTATGTATTATTATTATTGTTGATTTATATAGCACCAACATCTTCCGTATCGCTTTACAATTACATGTATATATTTACATCAGGCCCTGCCCCGGAGAGCTTACAATCTAAGCACATTTATTTGACACATACAACCTATCAGTATGTCTTTATGATTGTGGGGGGAACCGGAGTGCCCGGAGGAAACCCACGCAAGCACGGAGAGAACATACAAACTCCTTGCAGGTGTGTCCAAGGGTGGAATCGAACTCAGGACTTCAGCACTGCAAGACATCAGTGCTAACCACTGAGCCACCATGCTATATCATATTTCTTAAAACAAATATATTACACTATATTTTCAATAATTTTATTCTATTTAATATATAATATAATACCTGCAAACGCATGCACAGGGAGACCATCCTACTTATTTCATCAATAGCTGAGGGGAGACTTAAACAGCCTAGCCAGTAGAGCCTGGGTCACCAGGCGTCCCTATTTGGACGGGATTGCCTCAACTACAGGGACAAAATCCCGAGTCCCACAGTCAGCGCTGAAATCCCATCCAGAGACTGGCCCTGGCAGCCCCGTGATGTTACGCACACTCCCCGCCCAGTTACGCTTCTAACCCTGCCTCCAACTACAACCTGCCTTTGCCACATGCCCAGCCTGTCCACCATGATTTCACTGTGACATCACAGCCCCACCCCCTCGTGGTGGCCAAGATCTGGCATCCCTGGGTCCCTCACTCTCTGTCACATGACTTTTGCTCTTCAAGTTACCATCTAGGCTGTTGATAGTGTTGGTAGGGAATTAACTTTTAAGACACTATCCGGGCCCCTCTGTGCTCCAGACTTTTGACAATGGCAGGGCAGAGGGTCATGTCCATTTACTGCACTCTTTACTCCACTTTTTAAATGGCTGATCGCATGTATGTTATTACAGGCACACACAATCAACTCTTTAAAACTCTGGTACCAGACCGGTAGCAGTTTAAAACAGCTGATCACACGTACCTGTACTAAATTACGCCACTGTCTACATCTAACTTATATAAAAACACACACTTTAAAATAAATCTTTTCATTCTCTTAGGATATCATGAATTATAAAAGACTGAGTTATGATTAGTATCTAATTCTCCTTTAAAAGAAACTATAACCTACAAATGTGTTTATATTCAGTATATTTTCTATTTAAAGGCAGGGAGTGATGTCATCATGACCTATTATTATCCGGTACTTATAAACCATCAACCAGCAGGTGTTTGTTTGGCTTTTTATGGAGAATTCTCCCATCTCAGACATCATACAATTGTAGGTTTTACAGACAAATCACACATTGAGTTAGAATGTTTTAGGTGAACAGAAATCGATCCCTTCATCCCTAACTGCCATAAAGAGAACATAAATAGAAGGTATTTCCTTCCTAGCCGAGAAAACGGTGTTTATTGCCTTTTACTATCTACATTGGTCTCATACAGTAAACAATAAAAAGGAACTGGAACTTTTTTATCTGCCGGAAGGTAAATAATTATCTTTTCATTTGCAGTAAAAATGGAATTTAATACTGAGGTCAGTGACTATAATAGTCTGACATTGTCATTGGCTGTCTGACATTGTCATTGGCTGACTGACCAGGAACATTCATCTTTCCATTTCAACTACTGTCCCCGTCTTTTACTATAGTCCAGCTGGAGCTCGGATACATAAATACGGTAACAAAGAAGAATTTCACACCAATTTCTTGTAATGAGGGATGATGATGGTTCTAGATTAAATGTTTTATCGTATTTAAAGCTATTTCTTTTAAACAGAAACACATTCACTAAACTTTCCTCTGTCTTTTGAGTTCCATTGAATGAGTTAACTCATTCAATGAAACTCAAATTCTAATTTTTATTAGAAGAAAAAGAGATAACTTTTCCATTGAGATTAAAGCATTTACAGTGTGACTATGGACAAAATAACACAGCAACTAAGGTATGTAGACCTAGAGAAATAAATGGGAGAACGGTCATTTTGAGGAGTGTGCTTGCCCTTTAAAATTTATTTTTTAATTTAGCATTTTGACTGTGGAATAAGTAAGTTCTTTTTTACAATTGTCAAGAACCTTGATTAACTTTTGTATTAAAGGGCATGTCTACCCACCAAAATAAAATGTAACCCACTACTGGCCCCATTGTGTAGTTAAAAAAAATCCGTACTTTACTCTGCTCCTTATGGTTCTCCTGCAGTGCTTTTCCAAAGTCCAGGAAACTGAAGAGTAGGAGCCGTCTTCCTGTCAAAAGGTTTCTGCCTTCTCCTTGTCATCCAGAAGGGATTGTGACATGTGCAGGTGAGCCCTTTCTTCCCTTCCCTCCCTGGTTGCCCTACCACCTAGCATAAAACGTTTATGTGTATTGTAGGTTACCCCTGCCCACCCCAACCGCTATCTCAGATTACTTAAAAAAGTAAAATCTACTTGCAGCCCTTTGCTCCCACGGCGCTCTGCATAGCTGGTCAGCCACGTCTGTGATTAGCTCCCTCTCAATCAATCATAGACGTGGCTGCCAAGCCAACTCCTGTAAGTAGAGTTCTGATTCATTATTTAGTAATCTGACAAAGTGGTTGGGGATGGGCAAGGGTGCCCTACAACATATAAAAAGTTTTTATTTAGGGTGAACATGCCCTTCAAAAAACTGTTCAAAAACTGGTCAATTGTCAGTTACCCACCTCAATCCCAAATGGTATCTTCTGCACTTTATTACCTGCATTACTAATTAGATATTCAGGGATGATTATTGTCCCTATTCTAGCAGAGTAAGCTGGCCCCACCCTTCATACAGTCAATCAAGGCAGTAAGAACTGTCATCACAACCAATGATTAACTACTGTTTTACCTGCTGCCTCCTCTGCACATTCTGAAGCTTATAAAAAGTTCACTAGGCAGTGGGAGGAGACAGTTACCTTTGCCAGAAAGGTATAGAACTTATGATTAAATATCTGGTTACAAATGCACGTAATAAACGGACAGATAACGGACAACTCACCAGTTTTTTGTTTTATGGGTGGACATGTCCTTAAAATATTTTCTGGAGGTAGTATTAACCTTGCTTAGCTAAAAAGCCATAAAATATTTTCTTTTTAAAATTAATTTCTGGCTTTTGTAATGTGTATCTTGAGAAGGCCACAGAGTTTCATAATTAATTAGTGTTTTTTGTTCATTGTATGGAAGGATAATAAAATGCTCTAATTATAAGATCTCTGTCTCTCTATCACTACCTGTTGAAGGTGGCTAGAAAAGAAAGTGTGTTTTTAAACAGTGCTACTTTTGGGAACCATCATTAAAGCAGCACAGATTATTTCCTTCTATTATAATGTATCACTCCAACCCTGAACTCATTCTGGTCAATGTGTTACAATAAACCAGCAGGGTTGCAATTGGGCAGTTGTAATCCACAGCATCGAAAGAATTGTTGGATTTACTAGCCAAAAGCCACCAGACCAAAATTAATATTTAAAGGTGTTTACTTTGTAAAATGCAATTATTTTTACCATTTCTTTGGGTCTGCAATATATATATATTTATTATGACAAAGTTGGTATTTTCTGTAGGTTTGGTGAGTCACATGTTGATTTTTTTGAGCCAATAACCAATTGAAATTATTTTCCAATGTGCAAGTATGAAGACAAAATATACCATATGGCAATAGCCCCAATCTTACCCCCAGTCTTTACAGAGATAACATATATATATGTATAGTGTTGTAAAATATTATGGACTATGAAATACAAAATTGACTCGATCAAATCATCATAATGTGAAACCACCCATCTGTTGTATTCAGTTAGATCAACTGGACTTAAAGTTTAGTTCTTAAATGATTATTAACTATATACCATGACCTGGATGAATGAATATTACAGATATACCATGTCCTGGATGAATGAATATTACAGATATACCATGACCTGGATGAATGAATATTACAGATATACCATGTCCTGGATGAATGAATATTACAGATATACCATGACCTGGATGAATGAATATTACAGATATACCATGACCTGGATGAATGAATATTACAGATATACCATGATCTGGATGAATGAATATTACAGATATACCATGACCTGGATGGATGAATATTACAGATATACCATGACCTGGATGAATGAATATTACAGATATACCATGACCTGGATGAATGAATATTACACATATACCATGACCTGGATGGATGAATATTACAGATATACCATGATCTGGATGAATGAATATTACACATATACCATGACCTGGATGGATGAATATTACAGATATACCATGTCCTGGATGGATGAAGGCTTGAGAAAGGACACAGTCTTGCCTGAAACGTTGCCCTGTTGTGTACAGAGGGGTTAAATAAATGTTGTAACACTTTTTTCACTTATATTTAGAGGACTCCTTTCTCATTTTTTCCTTGGATAATTGTTTGAGCTTCTTGGCGGAGGAGTCAGAGGATTATGGACCTACTTGTAAAAGTGAGGGGCAATCTGGATTCACCTTTTTTCCTGGATGAATGAACATTACAGATATACCATGACCTGGATGAATGAATATTACAGATATACCCGATGACTGGATGTATGAATATTATACAGATATACAGTACCTTGATGAATGAATATACAGAAAATATCCATACCTGGATGAAATGAATATTACAGATATACCATGACCTGGATGATGAATATTACGATAACATACCATGACCTGGATGGATTGATATTACAATATACCTGACCTGGATGGATGAATATTACAGATATACCATGACCTGGATGGATGAATTTACAGATATACCATGACCTGGATGAATGAATATTACAGATATACCATGACCTGGATGATGAATATTAACAGATATACCATGACCTGGATGATGATATTACAGATATACTGACCTGGATGGATGAATATTACAGATATACCATGACCTGGATGATGAATTACAGATATACCATGACCTGATGATGAATATTTACAGATATACCATGCCCTGGATGGATGAATATTACAGATATACCATGACCTGGATGGAATGAATATTACAGATATACCATGACCTGGATGAATGAATATTACAGATATACCATGACCTGGATGAATGCCTGATGAATGAATATTACAGATATACCATGACCTGGATGGATGAATATTACAGATATACATGACCTGGTATGAATGATATTACAGATATACCATGACCTGGATGAATGAATATTACAGATATACCATGACCTGGATGGATGAATATTACAGATATACCATGACCTGGATGAATGAATATTACAGATATACCATGACCTGGATGGATGAATTTACAGATATACCTGACTGGATGAATGATATTACAGATATACCATGACCTGGATGAATGAATATTACAGATTACCATGACCGGGATGAATGACCTGGATGAAAAAGAATGAATATTACAGAATACCATGACCTGGATGGATGAATATACAGATATACCATGACCTGGATGATGAATATTACAGATATACATGACCTGGATGAATGAATATTACAGATATACCATGACCTGGATGGATGAATATTACAGATATACCATGACCTGGATGAATGAATATTACAGATATACCTGACCTGGATGGATGAATATTACAGATATACCGTGACCTGGATGAATGAATATACAGATATACCATGACCTGGATGAATGAATATTACAGATATACCATGACCTGTATGAATGAATATTACAGTATACATGACCTGGATGAATAATATAACAGATATACCAGACCTGGTGAATGAATATTACAGATTACCATGACCTGGATGAATAAATTTTCAGATATACCATGACCTGATGAATGAATATTACAGATATACCATGACCTGGATGAATGATATTACAGATATCCATGACCTGGATGAATGAATATTACAAATATACCATGACCTGGATGAATGAATATTACAGATATCCCTGACCTGGATGAATGAATATTACAGATATACCATGACCTGGATGAATGAATATTACAGATATACCATAACCTGGATGAATGATAAATGAATATTACAGATATACCATGACCTGGATGGATAAATATTACCGATATAACATGACCTGGATGGATGAATATTACAGATATATCATGACCTGGATTAATGAATATTATAGATATACCATGACCTGGATGGATGAATATTACAGATATACCATGACCTGGATGATGAATATTACGATATACCTGACTGGATGAGGATATTACAGATATCCATGACCTGGATGGATGAATATTACAGATATACCATGACCTGGATGAATGAATATACAGATATCCCATGACCTGGATGAATGAATATTACAGATATACCATGACCTGGATGAATAATATACAGATATACCATGACCTGGATGAAAATCTTCACAAGCACCCATATGTATATCCATGTTAACAAGCTTTATCTTGTTGCCTCAGCACTAATTAATTTTGTCCTTTCCTCGTTATGTGATAATATTGATTAACTGTGTTTCTCTCTTATTGTGATATCTGCATCTGAAACAGAAATGAACTTTTTACACAATTCAAACAAGAAAGTAAAACCATTAGCAAACTCCTCTCTCTCCGCTCTTTGTCTGTTTGAAATCGCTAACAATTCACAGACACTGACGCCATTCTCATTAGAAATCTAAATATAAACTGAATCTGGCAGATATATAATCACACAAACGTTCCTGATATTTCTGTTTTATTTATATATCTTAAAAGAATTACGAACCACACACAGTATATTGTGTATACTAGATTGTAAGCTCTATGGCAGAGCCTCTCTCCTCATGTTGTATGGTTAAGCACTTTTATACTTATTAATGCAAACCCCTGATTCTATACGAATCGTCCTCACAGCGCAAGACGTTACATGGTCGGCACTAGAAAGTGGGTTTAGTGTCTGTGCATATTGACCAACCTTCATTAGTATATAGGATACAATGCTGCGCCCCCAAGTGGCACTATAGAAATAAACATATAAATGCACATAGTAGGTTATTAGAATTAGATTATTGCTTCCTACCCAAATTACAGTATATCAATTAGATATCTGTTATATATCAATCCAGAGCTATTACTATTTATTTATTTTTTGGGGGTGGGTGGGGACTTTTAGCCTAAGAAGAGCTCCCACTGTACTTTATACATATTTATTGCGAAGATAGGTCAAGCTTCACGTTGAAGTACTGTACCCCAACACATCTCTTAATGGGAGGCTATGTGTTTAATATGAAGCATGGGATGGAAAACCTTTTATTTCACATAAATATACTATCTATAGTATACTATACTATATCTGTTGTATTCAATTAGATCAACTGGACTTGAAGTTTAGTTCTTGAAGATGTTTCGCTATCATCCCCTGGCTTTCTCAATTCGAATACTTGTACAAGAATCTGTGCAATTATGTACCCTGGAAAATCCCAATTAGCATATCACAGCCAGGTGTTAAGGGCGTGATTGGATAGTGGCTAAGAGGTGCTATAGGAACGCCCAGAGTAAGGGGTCAAAACAGCATTGTACATGGCAGACATACTATATAGTACTATAGGTATAAATACTAAAATCAAAGGCCTGTTACTTAATCCTGCACAAGTCTGAGGAATGCAAAGGTGTGAGAAATACTTCTTCTAAGAAGAAGCAAAAAGTAATGTAAAAAAAGGTTAAAAGTTTGGAGCTTTATACTGGGGTTACCTTGAGTGGTTGAAAGGCTTCTCATTCATGTGATCAAGTAATGTATACTAAAACCCTTTGTAAAATCCAACACTCTTTATCTGCATAGCACTGGATGTATAATGTTTATTGTGTTTCTGTGGTTGGGTTTATTGCGTCATTGTGTAACTTGGGTGTAAAGCAGACAGGATACAATGTTTCGTGACAATTATTCTTTCATTTCTAATACCCCGCTACATATGAGAAGGCAAGTTCTTTCCCCATACTAAAAAAGGTAAATGAGGTAGCCCTCCAAATCTTTAGAAATATTTATATAAACCACACATAACCACGTCAACAACGTTTCACTGAAGAAGGGGGCATTCCCCCGAAACGTTGTGACGTGGGTTATGTGTGGTTATATAAATATTTCTAAAGATTTGAGTGCGACCCTCAGTTACCCTTTTTTCCTGTGAAATCCATCGGTTCCTAAGGAAGAACCACAGAGGTGTCTGCACCCTAGTTTGGTAGAGTGCACCGCCACCATGTCTTTCCCCATCTACTTTCTCTTTCACTGTTGGTTACGTTCTTTTTCTTTCCTCCTACAGTTTTGACAAAGGCCAGTCCATATATACAAGTTTTCAAAGGCTTCCTCCAGATTTTTTGATTTCCTTTAGCTTCCAAGTGGTGGGGGATGTCTTTGCTAATGTTGCAGGGTTCTGATGACAGATTAGTTTTAAGTGCTGAAGAGGAAAGTAACAAGCCTTTCTGATATATTGATATAACTTACTGCTGTTCTTGGCTTAAAGGGCAAGTCCAGCCTAAAAATGACTCAGCCTTAAAAGATTATAGCCCCCCCAAACCCCACTTCGCTAGCTTTTCGCATTCTCAAGATGTCCCAGAACTTACTTACCTGGACCTGATCCCTCGACGGCTATTCCACGCCCCCTGCTCTGTTTTGAGCGTTGCAAGCAAAAAACAGGAGCAGGGGACTTCTGCGCTGACAGCCATTCTGTCTGGTCGCAGCTGTCAGCGTGATGTCACGTTGTTCCCTAACTGACAGCCGCGACCAGGAAGTGGAGCGGCTTCAGCCCAGCCGTGGGTCAGGTAAGAAGTTCTGGGGGATCTTGGAAATCTGAAAAGTTAGCAAAAGTGGGATTTGGGGGGGTTTAATAATCATTTTAACATTTATATGTGAAAAAATGAAGCCTCATCTTAATCTATAATTGAATATGCCAAGTAGCACTTATTCTGATTGCGGGCGTTGCTGCATGCCTTCAATCAAGCACCATTTGCTTAGGAGCAGTATCCCCTCTTCTCTTTAAACCACTACCCAATTCCATCCAAACTCGACTTTTTTCCCACAAACCAACTGTCAAGCCTGACACACATACAGCATTCCAACTGTCAAAACTCTGTCACCATTCCAGCTACAGTAAAACTACACAGAAGAATAGTTTTTGAGAGAAAGAACTTGATTGACAGCGTGAAAATATAGAGGTTTAGATTGGATATCTAAAGAAATAGGGGGGCAGATCAACAAAAAATGATACAGTGGTGGTTGGGAAGAAATATTTTCCGGTATGATCATTTAAAATAACCTATTTTTCTGTATACATGCCCTTAAGTGAGCAATTTTTAGGCTGGACATGTCCTTAAAATATTTGCCAAGAAATGGGAAATTGGACCCAGGCATCGCAATTTCACATTTATTGCAAATATTGAAGCCAAGAGCAGCAGTAAATTATATCCAGAAAGCTTATTTCAGAGTGTGAAGTAAAATTAATATGTAGAGAGACTTCTCATATTGGACAGCTTTCATAACTAAAGTTGGCTTGTGTGTGTACCCACCCTATTGAATACAAAAAAAATTGCTAATAATAAATCAAAGGCAAAAATAGGTCTAGAACAACTGGTAATCTACGAACAGAACATAAACTGATAGGTATAATACAACTGGAAATGGCAGTCACATATCTTCTAGTTTTTGTACACTGCCCACCTACCTCACGCCAAATGAACATTTGGCTTGACAATTTATTTACCAGGTAAAACATAAGGTAAACGATCAATGATAATGACGATGACAGCTCCTAACATGGTGAACCTGCCATCTTTTGTAAGGGCATTGCATGCACCCTGTCAGAAAAGGAGGCCAAAGGGGTGGAGGTCAAACAAACAAAAGTGCCAGCTACAGTCTATATTCTTACCTAAAGCGAGCAAGGAAACTTTCTTTGATTGAGACAATATAAATATTCCCTCTGTGCAATTCTACTGTTAGTAAGGGGGCTGTGAGATAAACCGTGTTAGGGCAGTTGTGTTTTCTTCTTTGCTTCTATATTTTAATGTGACTGTAAATAAATTATCAAAAAAACAATAACCTCCATCTGCAATTAAACATAAACATCTCCAGGTTCCCAGAGGACAACCATGTCCTTAGTTAGTGCACATTTTCCATTAAACAGGTTAACAGCTCTCCCTGTAATTTCTGTAATGGAGGCTTAATGAATTTTTCATTTTCGCAATCAGAGAAGTATTTTAGATGGCTTAATTTACATGGTAAAAAATTAGCGAGATTTATTTCTAGATACCACAAATTTAAAAGTGAAAAAAGACTGAGATATGGATAGTTCTTAGAATAGACTAAATGTAGCCAAATTGTTCCATCAAAGAGTTCTACAAGTTCCATCAGAAGGAATAGATACCTGCAGCCATGGACCAACCAACCAGATATTACCACCCAATTCTTCAACTAAACTATGGGCTGTACAAGTTGCAAGAGGTTTTATTGGTTTTGTTAAGCCAATTAGAGTCATAAGTATATATTGGTTTTAACCTCTTCTTACGTGTCCTCCAAGAATTTTGATACCTGTACATTTTAAATAGTGTCCATATACTGTACAAAAAGAATATGCTTTGTATAGGGAATGTTCACCCCCACAAAATTACACAGATTAAGCAGCCCCTACCTGTTTTCACATACTATTCCTTAGTCCATATATCTTACTCAGAACTTGTCTAGTCTGCTCTCTGACTCTCTGCTCTGGCTCGGCAAGACATATATAGCAGCTCAAACAGGGGGCCCCTTAAAAATTATCAATTCCAGGATTTTAAAAGACAAACCTGTTTAAATTCTGTGAACTAAAACTTTAATTCTGGTCAAATGTGGGAAAAAGTCATGAAACTGTGGGCTGTCTGCAGACACCAAACTTGGATTTAAGAAATTTGATCTAATAGCCACAGATAATCTACGAAACAAATGTACATGTGAATAATTACTTTTTGTCCTTAGAGGGGATCTGTTACTGGATTAAGAGATTATTAGTCCAGGCCGTGGTATTTCGTATCAGTATTCAGTTAGATCATTGACTTGAACACGTTTCGCTGTTGATCTTAACTGGCTTTCTCAATTTGATTATGGCTTATACAGGGCTTATGGAAGAAATATTGACTTCAATGGGTTTTAAAATTTTCAGATTTTTTTCAAAATCCGCAAATGTGAATTGGAACAGATTTCAGCGATTTCAGCAAGCTCTGAAAGGTTCGTTCACACGTTAGAAATATTCGTACGATACAGCCATCAAACCAGCAGTCGCACGACATTCGAGCGAAAATATAGCTTCAACGATCGTAAAAGACCAAGGACCGTCGACTGATGTCGGCTTTTTCCGACGACCAAGGAGGCGGAGTTTTGGTTCTGACCGATTGTCGATATCTGTACATGGTCGGAAGATTATCGTTAGATTTCTACGAAAATGTCTAGAAAGGCGCATGTGTTGGTTTCGGTAATCACGCTGATCATACAAACTTTGTTTCACAAGCGAACGTCGTGTGTGACATGAACATGAACAGCACAAACGAACGTCGATGTTCGCACCACATCGTTGTTATTATCGTTGTGTGTACAATAGTCATTTGAAAAATGAGGATTGTGAGATGTTGTGTTGAACGTTCGTTGGCTGTACGTACGAAAATTATCTAACGTGTGTACGAACCTTATTGTGAATAACTGGACTGAGAACCAATTAACTGAACTTTGCTAAGTTATTTCTTTCCTTTCTTAATAATAAAGCTAATTATAAATGGAGGAACCAATTTCCTTTTTCTTTTTCATTTTACAAAACTCCACCAGCTTTCTGAATCTGTCGAACTTTTGATTTCAATGCCACAAGTTTTAAATGTAAATAATAAAGTGTCTATTCACTGTGTTATATTTGAAGGTGCCTACTAGGATGAAGTCCGGTCCGAGTCGAACCCAGTTCTGTAGGAACTTTAGGAACTCTCAGGTTCTCAGAATTTTTTTTTAACATTTCCCGGATTTTGGATAATTATAGAA
The DNA here is from genome assembly GCA_019447015.1 of Hymenochirus boettgeri. Classification (NCBI taxonomy): domain Eukaryota; kingdom Metazoa; phylum Chordata; class Amphibia; order Anura; family Pipidae; genus Hymenochirus; species Hymenochirus boettgeri. Next base: position 31,452,751 of record CM033471.1, on the reverse strand, counting down.
TTTTTGAAATCCAATATTTCTACAATTATCGAATTTTCGAAATCCAGTATTTGGCAAAAAGTGAATATCAGTTTGAATTTACGATAATATGAATATGTGAACCATTGATCTTGAATATGTGAACCCTGTTAAGAAGGGTTTTGTTGTTGGTTTAATTTAACTCTCTACTCCCAAAGGCCTTTTTTCTGGTGTCCTTTCTGGTGTTTTTCAGGCTCCTTATAAGATAGAGATGGGATCTGGATCTGTCACTGAACCTGTCGGTTCCGAAATCCGAATGTTCTGTCTGAAACTGGAGGATTGTTCGGATTTCAGGACTTTCTATGCCATTTTTTGATGATTATAAAAGTTCAAGGGGTATTTTCGATAGCCTCGAACGTTTGAAAATCCTGAAAATATGATCGAAACTCGAAAGGCATGAAAGTCAACTTAACACCCCTTATGGGGGAAATATTTTTTAAAAAAGAATTTGAACGGGTTAAAGGAAATATTTCTTGCATTGTAAGTAAGCAAAGAGAAAAACCAAATCAACATGCTCCTCTTATCCCCCAAAGGTGCTGAGTTAATGTGCCTGTAAACTGCATCAATCAAGTAGCAGACACTTAACAAAGACTCTTGGGTCTGTTCATTGAGATAAGGCCACAGAGCACTTTACTCAATGAGAGATTGAAGAAATAACTGGGCTTGCGTGAATAAATAATTTTTTGATTTACCAAGGTATATCTTTGTGTAGAAAGCAGGAGACTCCCTGAACTTTAGGGAGTGATGGGATATCTGGTATAACACTTAAATATACAGATGAAGAAGGTTGAAAACTGCACCTGGCAAAAAAAAGTTTGTGCAAGTACCATTGTCCTAATTGTTAGCCAGGCTGCCCTTGCATGATGTGATAAGAATGGATCTCAGACCAAGGGGGAGCAGTAGCCTTGTGTAGGAATCCAAGAGGTGGCGTGACTGGATGTCCGTCCCACTACTGTGGTCCGAGCGCAATTTGCCCTCCATTCATGCTTTCGCGTTCGCATTGCCAGTGCAATGCTACTGGATAGTTCCCACTGTGGCGCTGGTCGGTCGTTATTGGTGCGCATGGTGTACGACTTTTTGGTGTATCGCATGCGTGCCAATAAGATTATTCGGCCCGGAACGCATCACACAACGGAGTATCACGCACAGACAGCGCATTGCAAAAATCCTGCACGTGATGTTGTACGTGACAGTGGGACCTAGCCCTTAAGGTCCGTACACAAGTCGATATTTGCAGCAGACCTCTGACCCCGGATCAAGACTCATGCCTGTGATGAACGGCCATTAGGCTATAACACGCGTTGTGTATGCATTTGGTCAGGGGCCGGCCATCGATCTGCCTGGAATACCAGAAGTGGATTATCAGAATTTCATTTCATCGTTAAGGGTAACTCCAGCCAAATACTGTTACACTGGAATAAAAAATATATATGGAATCAGAAATGCTGGTTCTGTTTTCAAAATTACTGATGGATATCGGAATTCTAAAGATTTTTTTTATAAATTGTGACAGCATAAACATGTAGGTAGGCTTACTTTATACATAGAAGGACTGTGGATGCACTACTTAGGCTAAAACAAAAATCTTGTGGAAGTGCTACTGATGGTTTGGTTAAACATTTATACAAACAAAGAAAAGATAATCAATGCACATTCCTGGGCCCCATACAAATTCATATTATCTGCACACTGGCATACTTTATAAACAAAGGGTTTTAGTATACATTACTGTGATCACATGCAATGAAAAGCCACACACCAACACGTCCTTTAATTGGAGGTCCTATGCCTTTAATATAAAGCACTGGGTGGACGGCCTATTCCTTTACTATGAAAAAAGCCAGGTCGGGAGGGGGAAGTGAGAACAGCCTGGCATATGATCAAGTGCACAAATATGAGAAATGCAAACGTTGCTTATTGTAATTGAGTTAAAAAGGGTTAGAAGTTAGGACCTTCCAGACTGGGGTTACCTTGACATGGTTGGAAGGCCTTTCATATGTGATCACGTAATTTATACTAAAACCCCTTTGTTTATAAAGTATGCAGTGTGCAGATATATGATATTGTATGGGGCCTAGGAATGTGCATGTATTATCTTTTCTATGTTTATAATGTATGCCAGTGTACAGATAATATGATATTGTATGGGCCTAGGAATGTGCATTGATTATCTTTCTTTGTTTGTATACTTACTTTTACCCTACATACAGCCCAAAATACGTTACATAGTGGGTAGAATTCATAAATGAGATGTTCGAAACTGTTGGAGTTTTTTTGAAAGTTTCTGTCCATTGGGAGGGAAAATAGTAATAGTAGGTTACGTAAATGACACCGAGACTGGCAATGGTTGGGGAACCCGGAAATAGAACCAACTTATTAAAACTATCTTTCCTCCGATCGGGCTGTTTTCCAGGCTTCCGCATTCTATTTTCGAGAGTTACGAAATCAAGCACTGCTTTCGAGGGTTACCGATATTACAAATTCGAGGGTTATGAAATTGTTTTCTGCTTTCGAGGGTTACCGAAATTAATCATTACTTTCGTTTTGCGGTTTGATTTTCGTTTCAAAATCATCTATTTTCGATTTCACTAAAATCAAAATTCTGAAAATGGGGTTCCATGAAACTGGGAGTTCCCATTCTATGCCTGATTCACTGATGTTGCTTTCAATCATCCCACGACCCACTTACATTACAACATACGTATGACGAGAATGAGCGACAAGGACTTTTCCCCATATAATAGCAGTTTACAGAACATTATTACTATCTGCTATATTGAGGAGTCAGATAAATGGTCTAGAATAGGAAGTTACTAGTCCCTCATTCTATAAGCTTCCAATTATCATTATGAAGCTGTACTTTTACATTGTGATAGCTGTACTATTATCATTGGTATAGCTTTATTAATATCATTGTGTAGCTGCTATATCATTGTGATCGCTTACTAATATAATTGTGATAGCTGTACTAATATCATTGTGATATCTGTACTAATATCAATGTAATAGCTGTACTATTATCATTGTTGATATCTGTACTATTATCATTGTGATAGCTGTAATTCTGTAAATTGTATTTTCTCTTTCTTGTTATAATTGTAATTGTAATACCATCCTCTTTACATTTAAAAACCATTGATCCTCCATATTCTCAAGTATCCCCATAGTCCCTGTCCTCACCCTCCACTCAGATCCACCTGCTCCATATAGAGATGTTCTAACTATGGCACTTCTACCCTCCCCACCTAAATAAATGTTCCTTACAGGACAGAGAATCCTTTCCTCATGTTGCAGGGTTCAAACACTTGTATACTTATAAATGTATATAATTCTATGTATTTATTTCTATTTTGTAAGATGTTGTATGTAATATTGTACAGCACTGCGTCCCCAAGTGGTTCCTCATAAATAATAATATTACTCCATATATCTCATAAGAAAATTCTCTTTAGGGTTTATAACTAATTCCCACAATACAGAAATGCATAATCCGTGTATTGTCTTAATGTTATCAATCACTTTGCGGACAGTAAGTCACTCGCGGGACACAAAACCAGCTTCCAGGAAAAGCACAGCCCTTTATTTTCTTGAGACTTAATGAACATAACCAAGAGATCAATTCTTACAACTTCTCGTTTTCTCTTCTACAATCAGCAAAAAAAAAACAAAGAAACAAAAAAAAAACCTCTCAAAGAACATTAATCAGGTATCCCAAAGTGACTGATGTGGTCCGTGTTGGTACGTGAGGGCTTATGAGATACAGATCTTTTTAGATAGCCACTAGGTTTAAGGAATTCAACTCTCCATTAAGATTTTATCATTGCCTCTTGTTTGTACATCAAAAAGGACACGTGGCCTTTATTTTGCCTTGAAGTAACATTTTTATGTTCTTTTCATTAAATTAGAATAAATCACTAAACAGTAGAGATGGCCGAACATATAGGGCTATGTAACGAAACACACTATCGCAAAGATGGTGTTAAAATAAACCAGCATTACTTGTATTAATAAAACTGTGTTGCGATTAGTAGTACATAACGTGTTGCGTTAGAAAGTCACGTAAGAGCTTATCGTGTGTTTTAGTACTACAGTTGCGTAAGTCTTGATACATAAAAAATAACGGTTAAAGTCACGTTAAGAGCTTAATGTGTGTTTTAGTACTTACAGTTGCGCAAGTTCTTGATACATGAGCGGAAAAGTCAGTTAAGAGTTAGCGTTTGTTTAGTAGTAGAATTGCGGTTGACTTGTGGTACATTGCGTTATATCAATCACCAACATTTCTCACACCATTTTATGCCGATTTAAAAGCTATAAAATGGATATGTGGATAGATTTTTTATTCTAATGTATTGTAAACCTGATTAAAACAATCCAGCAGAGGAAAAGTATTAAAAATATTTGTAGCCTTTATACACATAACAACGACATGTACATGTATGTAATATGTAATTTCTCCTAATATGCACCACGCCCTGTGACATCAATAATCTCAAACTCATTTTAAAAGTGACAGTGCGTAATAATACCAGATGACTGATAGAAAAACATTTTTTTGGATTAATATATATAATAATTAAAAATCAGTGCTATAATTAATTTAATATTAGGTACTAAAGAGTAAGTTAATTGCGATAAGATCTAAAATAGTTTAATTTAGGGACACTATAAATACAAAAATAAACATCCAAAAATGTTTTCTATCAGTCACTGGGTATATTACGCACTGTCACTTTAAAATTGAGTTTGAGATTAATGATGTCACAGGGGTGTGGTCTACACTCTCCACTAATTACTGTTGGGTATTTAAAACCCTATAGTTGCACAAGACTGTAAGCGTGATAAAGGCCAATAAATTAAGGCCGAAACGTTGCTGATTTTTTTTTTGCACTATGCACTTTTGTTGAATTAATAAACCTGTGAATAAGACCTGTGGGAGCGTTGGTTACTACTCATTTCTGTTGGGTATTGGAACCCAAACCAGCAGCTCCAGGCATACTAATGTGAACACTGTGTGCACACTATTGCTAATTGTATATATATATATATTATATTATATATATATATATATATATATATACAGTATATGGCTTTGTATATATATAAAGTGTGTTTTAATAAATTGAAGCTACGTAGCTATCGCTTGTCTTTGTATGTGGTTCATTAGACCAACATGAGTGACAAGACCGATTTCGGTATTGACTGTAATATGAAATGCTGAGTTATGATCATTGCAATCTGACATATTGTTTGACAGGATTTATGTAACTGAAGATTTTTACTCCATATAAAAACATTCCCTTTTATAATATAAAATGACTGCATATTTCACACAACCTTTCAAAGTATAATAGCAAGTAGGGTGGTAGCTAAGTAGTAACAAAATTGCTTAGCAACACACACGATAATTCTGAATGAACGTAGATTATAATATATTATGACAGCAATAATTATTTGCATCGCATATATTAAGTAACATCAAAAAAAGCTTGCTTGCTACACACATGCATGCGTGATTTGTGATGGTCTGTGTCATCCAATTACACACGAAAAAGGGGCATGAAATCACGATATCAATGCCCACAATAAACGCCTTCCGTACATAGGCCTTTTGTGTTAAGGTCTGATTAAGCCATCATTTTGGTGGCGCTACAAACGAATATCACTGACATTCACACATTAATGGTTGTTAAAATTTGTACATTACTTGCGCTGTCTAGGACACACAAAGTCAACGTGTATCACAACAGCGTTGAAAGTACGTCTTAAAGTACGTTAGTGTCGATAAATCCCAGTAAGACATTAACAGACTTCAGTAAAAGTTCGGTAGTTTGCGAACAAACCCATTATAGTCTATGGAGACTTACAGTAGTTCGTAAGTTTGGCTTAAAATAAATCGTAACTTACTGTAAATGGCTGTGCACCGGGAAATCGTCTGGGGAACATATACTTCCTTCCCCACGATCGGGCAGTTGCGGGTTTTCCGCATGCTACAATCGAGGGTTACTGTCAATTCGAGGGTAAATGAAAATTCGAGGGTTACCGAAAAGGAACGATACATTCGAGGGTTACCAACAATACATTCAAGGGATATTATCACATTTTTTGATAATTATTAAAAATCAGCGCGAGTTCAGACAAAACAAACTAGTTTGAGCCCGAACTAGTTTGAACAGTTTAAGTTCGCCAAGTTCGGATTCAAGCAATCCTCTCAGCAGTAGAGGTGTAGCCTGGTTTTAAACCACCATGGTGGTGTGTGTAAAATTTACAGATTAGCAGAACTTTTGGATTTTGTCAAAATTCAGTGTCAAAAACTTCAGTTGGGTTCTAAATGGATGAACCGGTTCTGTGAAATTTCTACACATTCTGTGGAACTGCTGGTAAACAACAAACCTGCGGGTTTGATTCATCTCTACTCAACAGGAGCTTTTTTCAACAGCTTGGCCTGTTTTTTTCATTAGAAACAAAGGGCATTAAGAATTAAGCCTTAAACTAGTCCATCAAAATGCCTATCAGGCTGGCTATTGTAGAATCACATTTCCCAGTATCTCTCAGTGCGATATGTAGTAAAGCATGCTGGGATTTGTTTTATGAAACATAGTAAAATGCTTATCCTTTCATTAAAAAAATCAATGAAGACTCTCAGCAGGATGGTCTGTAACTTGTAACTGTAAAATCTGAATGAATAGTTTAAAGAGTTAAAAGCATTTTGAATATTTCTTTAATGGGAATATTGAAATCTGGTATCCTCATTGGTAATGTGATGGAAGTCACCGGTATATTAAGTTTGTATTAGTTCATTCATGCTGAGCCTTACTGTCTGTTGGCTTGAGATTATCATTGGCAACAGTCTGGAGAATGTTAACATTTAATACCTAGATTATTAAATCCTTGCTTGGAGATGCTTGAAATGTAGTGAATGGAATAAGTAAAAATAGAGAGTATGAGAATGAATATAGTCAATTAATGATTTTCATTCGATTTACATAAATGGATGGGAACATGGAAATTTAACTGTGGTTCACACTATGAGAAATACAGAGCTCTCATACCTATCAAAAAGCCTAGGGTGATGTCTGTTGCTTCTTGGATCTTGAGTTAAAGTTACAATTCCCAGACTGCTTGTCTCTGTGTCTCTTTGACAGGCACGTGTAAAAATTATTTAGAAGTTAAAGGATGGTGATTATGATGCAGCTGGATGCTGCTCTGCCCAAGCAGTGGCTGCTCCAACCTAAACTGGAGCAGACCCCAAGTGCCTGTGATGACAGTCTCCTTCCAATTACCCCCATCACATTGAAAACTCAGTAACCCTGGTTACGATTGTGTTTCTATCACTTTGTATACAGTATGGATATAAAAGATGATTAATGAGGGGTTAGATGTAAGACGGAAAACACTGGGATGATGTTCAGCTCATCCAAGTTTGGATTTTTTAAAATACTTTCAGCCTTTTTCAGCCGAGAAAAACCAATTAAGAAATAATTTGCAGTGCTGTCATTGTAGATAATTATGAACAGACTGGGATTTGTAAAATGATTACTTACCATGTTCTTTCTTTACATAGGAACTATTGCAAGGTCATGAATAAAGATGGACTAAAGTAAAAAAAAAAAACTTATACCAAATGAGAATTGAACTGCAGAAGAAATCACCTGAACATACATATTATTTGACATAATTTCTCTTTTAAAACTCCCTTTGGATGATCTTGTGCTATACTCTATGATTGGTGTGGTGGGAGACCTAATATGTTAATGGAAGAGAAGAGATGTAATGTGGGTTCGAATAGAACTCAGTTTTCGAATCGAATCTGAGGTTTCGAAGTTCTGATGAAACTTTCCCGAATTTCACAGAACCCGGATTTTTCAAACTTTCGATTTTTATCGAAAATGAAAGGAGACAATCATCGAAAATTGAAAGTAGACAATTATTGAAAATCGAAGTTAGAACGATTTTCGATAATAGGCGATTTTCGAAACCTGAAAATTGAAAGTAGCGATTTTCGAAATGAGATGATTTTCGAAACTGAAAATCGAAAGTAGACGTTTCGGTAACGACGATTTTTGAAACTTGAAAATCGAAAGTAGACGATTTTGATAATAGAAGATTTTCGAAACCTGAAAATCGAAAGTAGACGAGTTTTGGTAATAGACGATTTTCAAAACTTTTAAATCTAAAGTAGACGATTTTCGGTAATAGACGATTTTCAAAACTTGAAAACGAAAAGTAGACACAATTTTTGAAAAAAAACGATTTTTGAAATGGAAGATAGGTGATTTTCGAAAATAGACAGTTTTGAAAATCGAAAGTAGACATTATCGAAACTCGAACTCTCCGAAAATTTAAAAAATTCAAAAACGAAGGAACTCAACAGTTTCGAAAAATCTCATTGACGAGGTTTTGTATGAAGATTGTATTATAATGGAGGTATGTAATTACTTTTGAGAATGTAGAAATAATAATTGTAATAGACACTTTGCAGGGAATGAAACATATCTGGAGGGAAGGTTTAGAGCAGAACATTCAAATCCCTGTACATTGTATTCATGTCAGCTCACAGTCTATTATTCTATGAAAGAAATACGTAACATGTGACAGGTAAATCACACAAAACTAAACTAAACAGCATCTAACTGGCATATTAGAATGTTAGAGGGTGTCAAAGGGTTAATAAGCTTTTTTACTGAAATACAGAGATAATGTATTACACATTAAATAGCTCTTGGATTGGTTCTTTTAACCAAAAGGATAGGGACTGTGTGGTAAAGTAAACTAATATAGATGGAAAGATTGTAACAGCGATTTAAAGGGCATTAATAATGGGAAAAAAAATTTATTTTAAATTGACCATTATTGAAAACTATAATTCTTCCCAACCACCACTGTAACATTTTTTTGTTTATCTGTCACCAATTTTCTAAGATTTCCAATCTGAAATATCTTACATTTCAGCTGTCAATCAAGTAATCAAAATGTGTCTGCTGTAAAAAAAAAAATAATGTTGCTGTATCTGGATGGTGACTGTCTGTACTGTTGGTATGCAGTATGCTGTGTGCAGTTTTGACAGATGGAATACTTGATTTCACAGAAAGTCTGGTCAGATGGAATGGGGTGGTTAAAAAAAGGAGGGAGAGTATTTTGATTGGAATGAAGGCACGCGGTAACACACACACCTTAGAGTTAGTGCTACTTACATGAATTCAATTATATAAAGGGTATTTCCACCTTCAAGACAACTGTTTTCTGTAGTGTAGTGGACTCACCTAACCGCCCAGGTTTATTGCAAAAAAAAACCCAAAAAAACAAGAAAGGTACTTACAGAGATTCTATCCCCCTGGCGTTCTAATCCATTCCTCTGCTTTTAGGAAATTGCAAGCAGGGGGACAGATGGGCAGGCATGCCTGTGATTGGCTGAGAGGCAGCCAGTCAAAGATGCAGCTGCTGGCAGTGCAGAACGCCGCGGGAACAAATCTCCGTAAATACGTTAATTTTTTTGAAACATGCCCCCCCCCCAATACAAAAAATGTTTTATAGGTAGGACACCAAGCATCAAATGACTGAGAGGAAATATGGGGGGAAGGGCTCCAGTGGGGCAAGCCAGAAACCTCTCAAAGGAAAAGAGAAGAGGGGGAAATCTTTTCACTCACAGACTGGCTCCTGCTCTTCACTTCTGGGAATTTGGGTAGACATTGCAAGAGAACCATTTGGGCAGAGAGGCAAAGTAAGGATTTTTTAACATACACAGTGGGGCCAGTAGTGGGGGATATTTTTGGAGGTTGGACATGCCCTTTAAGAAAGCCATTTCAGTATAGTTGCCATATAAGTCTGTTATAACCAAATTTACAATCTGACAATGTATCGATACTTTTTTTTAAATGTATATTTTCCCATGATGCATCCTTTTAATTGCCTAATGGCTCATTCACGTACAATACTTTTTCCCCGTATCTTTTTTAGTTTAATTAAAATTAATTTGGTTCCAGATCCTATGAGGAGATTACTGTATGTCTATATTTGGAGCAGACAACATGGATGAAAACATGTTTGGTGTGAACAAACCATAAACCCTTTACCTCTAGTGATGTTTTTTTTTCCTCTCCCTTTCTTCTAGTATCTGTTAACTGTGTAAATATTTACGCAGGCAGATCATGCATACAATGCAATGAATAAAAAGCAGGAATTGACCATTTATCTCTCCAGGGAATCAATATTGCGCAATCTTGTCTTGTCCCGAAGCAGAAGATCCATCAGACCAGTGTTGTACCAAGTCACAATTGTAAGCACATCCGGGTCCAATTCCTTTGTCTCGTCTCTGCTGCTCCACATCAGCAGTAATGAATTCAATTCACGATGTATTTTATAAACTTACAAGGGACTATATAACTAATTCATATGAAAGGATCCAGACCTATATTCACCAATTTCACCATAACCCCCCAGATTGAGAGACAAGCAGCACATATGTGTGTTTCCGTTTTAATCCAAAGCCAAAATGTCAGTGACAAAAACAGGAACGTGTTCTGCTTTGTGTATTACAATCAGGGTTTGTTAAAGGGTTTCATACATTTCCTCGCATTACCACCATTTCAATGTACAGTGCCTACAGATCTCATACAATTGTAATGCCATAATAACATTGTAAGTACTTTATACTTGGGTAGGTTTATACTCGCGTGATATATTGGAATAATGCTAATGGAAGTAAAATCCCACTGTATGGTAATCATATTGAGCAAATTTGTTTGAAATGCTCTCTGATCCTGTTAATTAAATAAGCAAGTTATGATGCACTATATGCATTATTTCCTATTGTATCATTAGTGTTCAAAAAAGCTTTGAGCTTTGTAAAGTGCTCATCAATGAGAAGTGAATTTTTTTACATGTTTGTGCTGTAACATATGTGCAAATAATAATCTTTGATTGGAGGTTTACAAAAACCCAAGCCACAGATAAGTACAGTACATGGTTTTTGACACCACCCTTTAGATACCAAGCTACTGTATGGGTCACAGACCCTACAAAATAAGCAGAGAACATCCCCCTAACACAGAGCTGAAAAATAAGGGGCATATTTATAATAAAAGGCGAAAAGTCATGAAAAGTTTTCACTTTTGCTTACCGCATGTTTTTTCACCAAAAAAGCTAGTTAACATGATTAAAAAGGTAGCGTTAACGCGTGGCGAAAACTTTTCGTGACCTATCGTAAAATCAGCTAAATAACGCGATTTATAAAAACGAGAAAAGTGTGTTTTCACCTTAAATGGAGGGGAATATTATCGGCCAACTTGAAGGTAGCGGAAAGGTACTTTTTACCATGTTTGGTATACATTGTATACCATTTACAAAAATTGGGAGAATACAGAGAAAGGAAAATAATAAAGTTATTAACAACGTAAATGTGCATTCGAAAGGTGAACGGACAGGCTAATAGATACAAGGTGGACTGCACTCCAAAATAGAATGTTTATTGTAAGCCAAAACGTTTCGAGGGTAACACCCCCTTCATCAGGTGGTGATGATGAAGAGGTGTTACCCTCGGAAACGTCGTGTTTGCTGTTTGATGTTGGCTTACAATAAACATTCTATTTGGTGGAGTGCAGTCCACCTGTATCTATTAGACTGTCCGTTCACCTTTCGAATGCACATTTCGTTGTTAATAAACTTTATTATTTTCCTTTCTTTTGTATTCTCCCAATTTTTGCTAAATTGAAATATAGTGCCAAGAACTTGTTGAACAGTGGCTAGCCGGTAACAATGATTGGATGTGGTTTTACTTCTTTTGCTACAAATTTAACATAGTTAAAAAACAGGAACAATTTGATTGATAACAACACATATTTAACAAGCAGCTAAGCCTATCACTGTGGCTAGAGAAAATTAGTGGGAGGAGCTACTTTTGTTTGGCTATGTCTATGGGTTTTCGCAATGCAGTCATCTTGTAGACGCGTTAAGTTTTCCCTGCGGATTCTTTTCGCTCTTTATCGAGCCTGTTCGCGTTTTCAGATGCAAGTCTTTTTTTCCCCGCTTTTTTATAAAACTACGAAAAGAAGTCCCAAAAAGCGTTGTTTTCGCTGTGATTTTCGCCATATAAACTAGGCGAAAAAATTTTGACTTTTATAAATATGCCCTAAGAAATTAAACTTTTAAGAGAACATATTGAAACACAAGAAGAGAGACATTATATACGCAGTACAGTGCAGTGAAAGATCTAATTTGTGTGTGTGGGACCCTCGGCTTGTTTATTTGATATTCATGTTTTCTTGCAGGGTGGAATTTGTAGAGCCAGCACCTTACGTTGGACTACGGTGCATAGAATTTGTATTTTTAAGACTAAACAGCAGCTGCACCAACTATGGCCCAACATAGTTTAAAACGAAATGTGAAGGTAATTATTGCCAGAATAAATAAAACTAACCTGAGAAGAGACATATATTGTTCTGCCACAATATATTACTTCTTTTACACCTACCCTGGCATTTTGATTACATCTCTTAGCTACAATGCAACCAATACTTGGTCCTTAACCAAGGGGTCCCTTACACCTTGCTTTTATATGCTAATTGGGACACATTCCAGGGTATTTATTGCCAAACGGTTCTTGTATAAGTCATTCTGATAGAGATCGATCCGAAACGAAACCCTAGGTGCCAAAATCCGATATATTCGTTTGAAGCTGAGCGGATCGTTTTTGGGACTTCGGAGCGCATTTTCGATTGATAATCGAAGTGTTAAGTGTATTTTTCGTTAATCCTTGAAAATAACCTTGAACATCGATAAGCCTCGAAAATACCGGTCGGAAACTCAAAAGTAATGTCCAATCGTATTTTGAACGTTCAGGGCTGTTTTCGAAGACTAAAGTATGTTCCATTTTCCGGATTTTTTCGATTTAAAAAATAAAATACATTAAAAAAGTGTAAAATTAATATAAATAGTAACCAAATATATTCCTTTATTTCTCTCCGATTCTTTGTACAGAAATGTCTCTTAAGGCTCATACACATGCTCAATTTAGAGCGAGGAACGTTACATGCGACGAACGGTCGGTTTGCCCGAGATCGTTCGTGTATATGCGCTTCGGTCGGTGGTCATTCGGTTGATCTGCCAGGTCCATTTCGGATGATAAAGTGCCTACACATGGGCGGTTATCGGCCAAAAAGTTCATCATCTCACATCGTGCGTCGCAGCTGCGGACCCGCAATCGCACGTGTTACGAACCTTTAGCCTTGTCACGGTGAGTTAAACCTCTGTTATTAGGGTGTCTGTATCAGCAATGTAATGAGCTCACACGTGAGTAATAAATGAATAGGATAGACACAGTTCCATTGATTATATTAAAGCATAAATACCATCATTTATGGTCCTTTGTTATATCAGATTTTCTCTATTCAACTTGACACAGCTAAACGTTTCATAATAACCTGATACACATTACTTCAAGAAACAGGAGTAAAACAATGTCATGTATTAGAGATAGACAGTCATTAGTTCATAAGTTAAAACTGAAAGTACCACTGGGATATTATGGAATCATTTCAAATAATTGGTGCTAATTGGTGACGGGTTTGAAGCCCCTGTAGTTTCAATCAATCTGTTAGACATTAATTTGTGTAAAGGAAATGGAAGTTTTATGAGAACTCAACTTTGTAACAAGAAACAAGTAAAAGCAGCAACTGTCTCTGTCATTGTGGGAATTCCATGAATTCTAATTATAAAGGTCCAATGAAATAATATAGTTTTGTCTAGAAATGTCCGTCACACTGGGGGGATTAGAGAAGGTACACAATTCTGTCTTCGCCGTCTGAACATTGGCTATTGACGTTCTCACTCCATGACATAGCACTGAGTCTTTCTCTGGGTGAATCTCCCATCTTAATAATTGTAGGTGCAAACGCTATTAAGGAACACTAAATCCGTTTTTTAAAGTATATGCCAGTGTTTCATTCACAGGGAGGTGATCGTGCGCCCTATCTTTTGTATTGGCGTGCATGCGCCTGATGGGGCGCGCGGTCGGGATAGAGTGGCTGTCAGTGAAGAGAGCGGCTTGGAGTGGATTGTCTGTAAGGTAAGTTCCAGGTCCCCGAGCGTAATATTATTCACGGAGGTGGGAATAAGCGTTCTCACCTCCCTGTGAATATAGAAACCGATGGAATACTTAAAAAATGGGTTTAGTTGGTTTAGTGTTCCTTTAATTACCAATGGTCACCAGTCCCTAATGTATTTGTTCGTGTATTTATTCATATTTCTGGTGTTTTATACAAAGAACATACAGGTTACAAAAAAGTTAGTGTAATGTCAAACAGGGTTTATAGATATGTCCATCCTTTTTTTATTAACTTTATATCCTTTTCCTAACTTCAAAGTCTTGTATTCTATATCGAAAATCTGCGTCCAGGATAGTTCGAGAATTCCGATTCGTTCGAATTCGAATAGTCCGGCTTGACTCGAGTTTGAGTTCTAGTCCATCTCTACTCTGGAGTTGCATGACCTGTGCTACAGAATGTAGCACGCAGCCTTGTACTTTATATGGTCATGAAAATCCTTGGTGACTATTCACGGTGCTTAGCTATTTCATTGGTTATAATTGGTCTGTCCCCACTGTTACATATTGATACTTAGATACTTAGAGATGGCCGAAACTTACCAGTTTGTTCGGATTCTGATATCGATCTCGGGCTAATCCTGAAGATCCGAAAAACTTGAAAAGGAATGAATTTTCAATTATTATGTTTGAGGCTATTTTCGAAAATAGCCTTGAATGTTCATAATCTCGAAAATACGTCGGAGACTACTTTCGAGTTTCCGTTCGTATTTTTGAGGATATAAGAACGTTCAAGGCTATTTTGGATAATTTTCGAAATAGCCACAGTACGTTCGATAATAATCGAAAATGCGCTCCTAAGTCCCAAAATCCGGACGATCTGTCCGGATTTGGATGGATCATTCGGATTTTGGACACCGGATCCCGTCTCTATATCCTATTCATCCAAAAAACTAGGGATCAAACTTTCATGAGATATAATTATTTATCAATCTATTAATGAAAACATTTCTGATTCCTGTTTGATGATATTTTTCTGATGAATTTTAGGGATATGTATCTACGTGATTGTTCACTATTTACCAATTAGAGCTCTTTTGATTGATCTTAGGGTCTCGCATATTATTAGAGGTTGAATGAACAGATCTGATTATTATATTTCATATTCTATTGACATTCCGTTTACTCTGGACATTATTATTTACCCACCAAATCACTATAATCTCAGGACGCTCGATTTGTTTTTATTGAATGAACGGAGGGCACTAGTAACGAGTAATCCTAAATAGGTGAGAGGTGCTAGGTAGGGAAATAAACAAATAAACAATGTATAGAGGATAGAGTCCCTAGAATAATCCTGCCACATCCGAATAATGAATTATAAAAATCCTTAATATAGCAGGAATATAACAGTAATTGACAGATAAAAAACATTTAAACAGTGATATGTAAAATCTCATGAGAAACAGCCTCATTACTTCAGGTAATGCAAGCATTTTTGTATGGTTACTCGTTACTCTGACATCCCGGGTCCCTGACTGCCTAAATGCCATCTCTGCTTTTATGTCCTCCCCTTCCTCAAACTCAACATGGATAAGACCGAACTTGTCATTTTCCCACCTCTCGTCGACTCCCTACCTAACATTACTATCCACCTCAATGACACACCAATACCTCACGTACGATGCCTGGGAGTAACCTTTGACTCAGAACTTTCCTTTAAACACCACATTAATACCCTGTCCAACTCCTGTCAGTTACAGCTCAAAAACATCTCACGCATTCATCCCTCCTTTCATAGAAGGTACCAAAATTTTAGTTCATGCCCTTATCATCTCTCAACTGGACTACTGTAACACCCTCCTGTGCGGTCTACCAAGCAACTGACTGGCACCCCTTCAATTAATCTTAACTCTGCTGCCAGGCTCATTCACCTTTCTTTCCCTTCTCTCACACGCTGCCCTTTCTGTCAATCTCTCCAATGGCTTCCATTACCCAAAGGATCCAATTTAAGCTGCTAACCTTATCCTACAAGGCTCTCTCCAATACAGTCCCCCCATACATCTCCAATCTGATAACAGATACTACCCAAGGAGTAACCTCCACTCTGCTAATGATCTTCTCCTAACATCCGCTCTAATCACCTACTACCACGCCCGTATACAGGACTTTTCTCCTGCTGCCCCTCTGCTCTGGAAATCTTTTCCACGCTTTTAATCCACTCGCCATCATTTCATATCTTTAAACGCAACCTCAAAACTCAACTCTTCAGGCAAGGTTACAATCTGGACCTGGACACTTCTACCCATCACTGACCTATCGCAGACCCGCTAGTTATAACCCACTGAGAACTTAGTTACAGCTACTAATCTGCTTCACCTTATGTTATCCCCATCTCCTCTAGACTGTAAGCTCTCGGGCAGGGCCTCCATCCTATTGTACCACAGTAATGATGTAACTTACCACACACACTAGACCAGCACTTAAGTTTTTTTGCACTTTGTATTACTTGCACTACCCTTGTATGTAACATGTAGTGTTTCCCTATGTTTATAATGCATCTGTAAAGCGCCACGGAAGATGTTGGCGCTATATAAATCCACATAATAATAATAATGGTTTCCTGTATAAGTTACTTAATATTGGTGGAAGGGGGAACACCAGAGGCAGCATGAGATTTTTACAGTTAATCACGTTGTATCTATAGGAGATGAATATTGTGCTTCTTCTTTACTTTTGGATATCATAGGTATTATTTTTTGAAACACAGAATGATGTGTCTTTTATGTCATTGTCAGCCAACAACCATATATTGAGCAATCAAATAGTAAATTATTATACAAGGAAACGGGCAAATCATTTTTGATGCAATTTACGATCCAAATAAAAAGAATCCGGTGCCAATGTAGTCTGTGATGTCACACAAATGCCAGGGGAATAGGGCAGTTTGATTGGTTAAATGTCTAATGAGTAATTACCTTTTTTCATGGGCAATACTGGGTCATTTAAGAACATTGGGATAATTGAATCAGGACTCTTGAAATGCCTGTGAGAGTAAGATTATATTGTGCTACGGAATCTCATAAGAACGATTATGAAGGGTGAGGTATCCGATAATAAATAACTCTGTCAATTATAGTCCACTAATTTCATATATACTGAGAGAAAAGGAGGCATATTTAGAGGAAAACTGAAACAATTATGTATATTATTATTGTTGATTATATAGACCAACATCTTCCGTATCGCTTTACAATTACATGTATATATTTACATCAGGCCCGCCCCGGAGAGCTTACAATCTAGCACATTTATTTGACACATACAACCTATCAGTATGTCTTTATGATTGTGGGGGGAACCGGAGTGCCCGGAGGAAACCCACGCAAGCACGGAGAGAACATACAAACTCCTTGCAGGTGTGTCCAAGGGTGGAATCGAACTCAGGACTTCAGCACTGCAAGACATCAGTGCTAACCATGAGCCACCATGCAATATTTATTTCTAAAACAAAATATTATAACTATATTTTCAATAATTTTATTCTATTTAATATATAATAATAATACCTGCAAACGCATGCACAGGGAGACCATCCTACTT
Organism: Hymenochirus boettgeri; assembly: GCA_019447015.1. Taxonomy (NCBI): domain Eukaryota; kingdom Metazoa; phylum Chordata; class Amphibia; order Anura; family Pipidae; genus Hymenochirus; species Hymenochirus boettgeri. Next base: position 31,435,095 of record CM033471.1, on the reverse strand, counting down.
ATTTCATCAATAGCTGAGGGGAGACTTAAACAGCCTAGCCAGTAGAGCCTGGGTCACCAGGCGTCCCTATTTGGACGGGATTGCCTCAACTACAGGGACAAAATCCCGAGTCCACAGTCAGCGCTGAAATCCCATCCAGAGACTGGCCTGGCAGCCCCGTGATGTTACGCACACCCCGCCCCAGTTACGCTTCTAACCCTGCCTCCAACTACAACCTGGCTTTGCACATGCCCAGCCTGTCCACCATGATTTCACTGTGACATCACAGCCCCACCCCTCGTGGTGGCCAAGATCTGGCATCCCTGGGTCCCTCACTCTCTGTCACATGACTTTGCTCTTCAAGTTACCATCTAGGCTGTTGATAGTGTTGGTAGGGAATTAACTTTTAAGACACTATCCGGGCCCCTCTGTGCTCCAGACTTTTGACAATGGCAGGGCAGAGGGTCATGTCCATTTACTGCACTCTTTACTCCACTTTTAAAGGCTGATCGCATGTATGTTATTACAGGCACACACAATCAACTCTTTAAAACTTGGTACCAGACCGGTAGCAGTTTAAAACAGTGATCACACGTACCTGTACTAAATTACGCCACTGTCTACATCTAACTTATATAAAAACACACACTTTAAAATAAATCTTTTCATTCTCTTAGGATATCATGAATTATAAAAGACTGAGTTATGATAGTATCTAATTCTCCTTTAAAGAAACTATAACCTACAAATGTGTTTTATTCAGTAATTTTCTATTTAAAGCAGGCGTGGAGTGATGTCATCATGACCTATTATTATCCGGTACTTATAAACCATCAACCAGCAGGTGTTTGTTTGGCTTTTTATGGAGAATTCTCCCATCTCAGACATCATACAATTGTAGGTTACAGACAAATCACCATTGAGTTAGAATGTTTAGGTGAACGAAATCGATCCCTTCATCCCTAACTGCCATAAGAGAACATAAATAGAAGGTATTTCCTTCCTAGCCGAGAAAACGGTGTTTATTGCTTTTACTATCTACATTGGTCCATACAGTAAACAATAAAAGGAACTGGAACTTTTTTATCTGCCGGAAGGTAAATAATTATCTTTTCATTTGCAGTAAAAATGGAATTTAATACTGAGGTCAGTGACTATAATAGTCTGACATTGTCATTGGCTGTCTGACATTGTCATTGGCTGACTGACCAGGAACATTCATCTTTCCATTCAACTACGTGTCCCCGTCTTTTATAGTCCAGCTGGAGCTCGGATACATAAATACGGTAACAAAGAGAATTTCACACCAATTTCTTGTATGAGGGATGATGATGGTTCTAGATTAAATGTTTTATCGTATTTAAAGCTATTTCTTTTAAACAAGAAACACATTCACTAAACTTTCCTCTGTCTTTTGAGTTCATTGAATGAGTTAACTCATTCAATGAAACTCAAATTCTAATTTTTATTAGAAGAAAAAGGATAACTTTTCCATTGAGATAAAGCATTTACAGTGTGACTATGGCAAAATAACACAGCAACTAAGGTATGTAGACCTAGAGAAATAAATGGGAGAACGGTATTTTGAGGAGTGTGCTTGCCCTTTAAAATTTATTTTTAATTTAGCATTTTGACTGTGGAATAAGTAAGTTCTTTTTTACAATTGTCAAGAACCTTGATTAACTTTTGTATTAAAGGGCATGTCTACCCACCAAAATAAAATGTAACCCACTACTGGCCCCATGTGTAGTTAAAAAAAATCCGTTACTTTACTCTGCTCCTTATGGTTCTCCTGCAGTGTTTTCCAAAGTCCAGGAAACTGAAGAGTAGGAGCCGTCTTCCTGTCAAAAGGTTTCTGCCTCTCCTTGTCATCCAGAAGGGATTGTGACATGTGCAGGTGAGCCCTTTTTCCCTTCCCTCCCTGGTTGCCCTACCACCTAGCATAAAACGTTTATGTGTATTGTAGGTTACCCCTGCCCACCCCAACCGCTATCTCAGATTACTTAAAAAAGTAAAATCTACTTGCAGCCCTTTGCTCCACGGCGCTCTGCATAGCTGGTCAGCCACGTCTGTGATTAGCTCCCTCTCAATCAATCATAGAACGTGGCTGCCAAGCAACTCCTGTAAGTAGAGTTCTGATTCATTATTTAGTAATCTGACAAAGTGGTTGGGGATGGGCAAGGGTGCCCTACAATATAAAAAGTTTATTTAGGGTGAACAGCCCTTCAAAAAACTGTTCAAAAACTGGTCAATTGTCAGTTACCACACTCAATCCCAAATGGTATCTTCTGCACTTTATTACCTGCATTACTAATTAGATATTCAGGGATGATTATTGTCCCTATTCTAGCAGAGTAAGCTGGCCCCACCCTTCATACAGTCAATCAAGGCAGTAAGAACTGTCATCACAACCAATGATTAACTACTGTTTTTACCTGCTGCCTCCTCTGCACATTCTGAAGCTTTAAAAAGTTCACTAGGCAGTGGGAGGAGACAGTTACCTTTGCCAGAAAGGTATAGAACTTATGATTAAAATCTGGTTACAAATGCACGTAATAAACGGACAGATAACGGACAACTCACCAGTTTTTTGTTTTATGGGTGGACATGTCCTTAAAATATTTCTGGAGGTAGTATTAACCTTGCTTAGCTAAAAAGCAAAAATATTTCTTTTTAAAATTAATTTCTGGTTTTGTAATGTGTATCTTGAGAAGGCCACAGAGTTTCATAATTAATTAGTGTTTTTTGTTTCATTGTATGGAAGGATAATAAAATGCTCATTATAAGATCTCTGTTCTCTATCACTACCTGTTGAAGGTGGCTAGAAAAGAAAGTGTGTTTTTAAACAGTGCTACTTTTGGGAACCATCATTAAAGCAGCACAGATTATTCCTTCTATTATAATGTATCACTCCCAACCTGAACTCATTCTGGTCAATGTGTTACAATAAACCAGCAGGGTTGCAATTGGGCAGTTGTAATCCACAGCATCGAAAGAATTGTTGGATTTACTAGCCAAAAGCCACCAGACCAAAATTAATATTTAAGGTGTTTACTTTGTAAAATGCAATTATTTTTACCATTTCTTGGGTCTGCAATATATATATATTTATTATGACAAAGTTGGTATTTTCTGTAGGTTTGGTGAGTCACATGTTGATTTTTTGAGCCAATAACCAATTGAAATTATTTTCCAATGTGCAAGTATGAAGACAAATATACCATATGGCAATAGCCCCAATTTACCCCCAGTCTTTACAGAGATAACAATATATATGTATAGTGTTGTAAAATATTATGGACTATGAAATACAAAATTGACTCGATCAAATCATCAAATGTGAAACCACCCATCTGTTGTATTCAGTTAGATCAACTGGACTTAAAGTTTAGTTCTTAAATGATTATTAACTATATACCATGACCTGATGAATGAATATTACAGATATACCATGTCCTGGATGAATGAATATTACAGATATACCATGACCTGGATGGATGAATATTACAGATATACCATGACCTGGATGAATGACTATTACAGATATACCATAACTGATGAGAATGAATATTACAGATATACCATGACCTGGATGGTGAATATTACAGATATACCATGACCTGGATGATGAATATTACAGATATACATGACCTGGATGGATGAATATTACAGTATACCATGTCCTGGATGAATGAATATTACAGATATACCATGACCTGGATGAATGAATATTACAGATAACCATGACCTGGATGGATGAATATTACAGATATACCATGACCTGGATGGATGAATATTACAGATATACCATGACCTGGATGGATGAATATTACAGTTATACCATGACCTGGATAATGAATATTACAGCATACCATGACCTGGATGAATGAATTACAGATATACCATGACTGAATGAATGAATATACAGATTACCATGACTGGATGAATGAATATTACAGATATACAATGCCCTGGATGAATGAATTTTACAGATACACCATGACCTGGATGAATGAATTACAGATATACCATGACCTGGAGGTGAATATTACAGATATACCATGACCTGGATGGATGAATATTACAGATATACCATGACCTGGAGAATGAATATTACAGATATACCATGACCTGGATGAATGAATATTACAGATATACCATGTCCTGGATGAATGAATATTACAGATATACCATGACCTGGATGAATGAATATTACAGATATACCATGACCTGGATGAATGAATATTACAGATATACCATGATCTGGATGAATGAATATTACAGATATACCATGACCTGGATGGATGAATATTACACATATACCATGACCTGGATGAATGAATATTACAGTATACCATGACCTGGATGAATGAATATTACACATATACCATGACCTGGATGGATGAATATTACAGATATACCATGATCTGGATGAATGAATATTACACATATACCATGACCTGGATGGATGAATATTACAGATATACCATGTCCTGGATGGATGAAGGCTTGAGAAAGGACACAGTCTTGCCTGAAACGTTGCCCTGTTGTGTACAGAGGGGTTAAATAAATGTTGTAACACTTTTTTCACTTTATTTAGAGGACTCCTTTCTCATTTTTTCCTTGGATAATTGTTTGAGCTTCTTGGCGGAGGAGTCAGAGGATTATGGACCTACTTGTAAAAGTGAGGGGCAATCTGGATTCACCTTTTTTCCTGGATGATGAACATTACAGATATACCATGACCTGGATGAATGAATATTACAGATATACCATGACCTGGATGGATGAATATTACAGATATACCATGACCTGGATGAATGAATATTACAGATATACCATGACCTGGATGAATAAATATTACAGATATACCATGACCTGGATGAATGAATATTACAGATATACCATGCATGAGGATGGATATTTACAGATATAACGCTGACCTGGATGGATGAATATTACATATATACCATGACCTGGATGGATGAATATTACAGATATACCATGACCTGGATGAATGATATTACAGATATACCAGACCTGGATGGATGAATATTACAGATACCATGACCTGGATGGATGATGGATATTACAGATATACCGTGACCTGGATGGATGAATATTACAGATATACCATGACCTGGATGGATGAATATTACGATATACCATACGATGAATGATATTAGATCACATGACCTGGATGGATGAATATTACAGATATACCATGACCTGAGAATGAATATTACAGAGATACCATGACCTGGATGAATGATATTACAGATATACCATGACCTGTGAATGACCTGGATGAATGAATATTACAGATTACCATGACCTGGATGGATGAATATTACAGATATACCATGCTGGATGAATGAATATTACAGATATACCATGACTGGATGAATGAATATTACAGATATACCATGACTGGATGGATGAATATTCAGTATACCATGACCTGGATGAATGAATATTACAGATATACCATGACTGGATGGATGAATATTACAGATATACCGTGACCTGGATGAATGAATATTACAGATATACCATGACCTGGATGAATGAATATTACAGATATACCATGACCTGGGATGAATATGAATATTACAGGTATACCATGACCTGGATGAATAATATAAACAGATATACCATGACCTGGGTGTGAATGAATATTACAGATATACCATGACCTGGATGAATAATATTACAGATATACCATGACCTGGATGGAATGAAATATACAGATATACCATGACCTGGATGAATGAATATTACAGATAACCATGACCTGGATGAAGAATATTACAAATATACCATGACCTGGATGAATGAATATTACAGATATACCCTGACCTGGATGAATGAATATTACAGATATACCATGACCTGGATGAATGAATATTACAGATATACCATAACCTGGATGAAAGATAATATGAATATTACAATATACCATGACCTGGATGATAAATATTACCGATATAACCATGACCTGGATGGATGAATATTACAGATATACATGACCTGGATAATGAATATATAGATATACATGACCTGGATGATGAATATTACAGATAACCATGACCTGGAGTGATGAATATTACAGATATACCATGACCTGGATGAATGAATATTACAGATATACCATGACCTGGATGGATGAATATTACAGATATACCATGACCTGGATGAATGAATATTACAGATATACCATGACTCGGATGAATGAATATTACAGATATACCATGACCTGGATGAATGAATATTACAGATATACCATGACCTGGATGAAAATCTTCACAAGCACCCATATGTATATCCATGTTAACAAGCTTTATCTTGTTGCCTCCAGCACTAATTAATTTTGTCCTTTCCTCGTTATGTGATAATATTGATTAACTGTGTTTCTCTCTTATTGTGAGATCTGCATCTGAACAGAAATGAACTTTTTACACAATTCAAACAAGAAAGTAAAACCATTAGCAAACTCCTCTCTCTCTCGCTCTTGTCTGTTTGAAATCGCTAACAATTCACAGACACTGACGCCATTCTCATTAGAAATCTAAATATAAACTGAATCTGGGCAGATATTAATCATCACAAACGTTCCTGATATTTCTGTTTTATTTATATATCTTAAAAGAATTACGAACCACACACAGTATATTGTGTATACTAGATTGTAAGCTCTATGGGGCAGGAGCCTCTCTCCTCATGTTGTATGGTTTAAGCACTTTTATACTTATTAATGCAAACCCCTGATTCTATACAGAATCGTCCTCACAGCGCAAGACGTTACATGGCCGGCACTAGAAAGTGGGTTTAGTGTCTGTGCATATTGACAACCTTCATTTAGTATATAGGATACAATGCTGCGCCCCCAAGTGGCACTATAGAAATAAACATATAAATGCACATAGTAGGTTATTAGAATTAGATTATTGCTTCCTACCCAAATGTACAGTATATCAATTAGATATCTGTTATATATCAATCTCAGAGCTATTACTATTTATTTATTTTTTGGGGGGTGGGTGGGGGACTTTTAGCCTAAGAAGAGCTCCCACTGTACTTTATACATATTTATTGCGAAGATAGGTCAAGCTTCCACGTTGAAGTACTGTAACCCCCAACACATCTCTTTAATGGGAGGTGCTATGTGTTTAATATGAAGCATGGGATGGAAAACCTTTTATTTCACTATAAATATACTATCTATAGTATACTATACTATATCTGTTGTATTCAATTAGATCAACTGGACTTGAAGTTTAGTTCTTGAAGATGTTTCGCTAGTCATCCCACTGGCTTTCTCAATTCAGAATGACTTGTACAAGAATCTGTGGCAATTATGTACCCTGGAAAATCCCAATTAGCATATCACAGCCAGGTGTTAAGGGCGTGATTGGATAGTGGCTAAGAGGTGCTATAGGAACGCCCAGAGTAAGGGGTCAAAACAGCATTGTACATGGCAGACATACTATATAGTACTATAGGTATAAATACTAAAAATCAAAGGCCTGTTACATTAATCCAATGCACAAGTCTGAGGAATGCAAAGGTGTGAGAAATACTTCTTCTAAGAAGAAGCAAAAAGTAATGTAAAAAAAGGTTAAAAGTTTGGAGCTTTATACTGGGGTTACCTTGACGTGGTTGAAAGGCTTCTCATTCATGTGATCACAGTAATGTATACTAAAACCCCTTTGTTTATAATGTATGCAGGTGCACGGATAGTATGATATTGTATCAGGCCCAGGAATGTGCATTGATTATGTTTGCGTTGCATATATAAATTATTGATCAGTAGCACTTCCCCACAATGTAATTGTAATTTAGCCTAAGGATTGCTTCCACTGTCCTCTTATTGTAAAAATGTTTGGAATCATGTTTGAAAACCGCAACGTCCTTCATAACAAAAAAATGGGAGAAAACATCCAGATGGAGGAGAGTTCATTCCTCTCTCCTAATATTAAGTAGCTAAATATTCAAGTAGAGAATAACTGACCCACAATGCAGTAACTCACTCTGCACTTACTTTAAAGGGAATGTTTACTTACATATAATATATTATAGGGATGAATATAAACTTCTATGTATCTCACCCATCTCATTAACCAGAGATGCATAATCTGAAGTCTATTAGGAGCTACATTCCCATAAGGCCATACCCCATGTTGTAGAAGTCAAATCTACAATGGACATACAGTATGGTACATTATAATACTTAATATTCACTTCCTTATTGCATTATTAGCTTAACATCATTTACAGGCAATATCCCGTGCTAAGGGGAAAAATAAGTGTAAACCCATGCTAACTGATGTAATATAGGGTTAGTAAGGGTTTTTTACCCATTGTGCATCACTTGCACCCTTTCCAAAGACTTTTAGAAATAGCTCGGTGCAAGCGATGCAATAAATTTAGAGATGGTAATTGCACGTTTTTTGCACCAAAATTGAAGCCTTTTCAATTGTGACTTTAAAGCCGTTCAAAAAGGTTTTCAACTTACCTCTCGCATTCACACGATACAAAAACAGTCGCAAAGTGGTTACTACATCGCAGGAACAAGTGCAGGTCAGTTGTGAGGGAAATTTATTGCATCTCTCCCATAGTTTTCAGTTACTGCCCAATCTGCCTAATCAGTTATTAACACGCATGCATATTATCGAACCATTCATTTGTACATATACCGTAGAACTTTACAAATAGAAATAAAAATGAAACATGTCAAGACCCTAATTTTTATATTAAAACATATTTTTGTGAATGTTTTACGAAACCAGAGCACTGCACAATGTGAAACAGAACGGCAGTGGAACTGCTAGAGAATGTTAATTTCTTCTTCTCTGGACAGAAAGGTCTTGATTGTAATTTTGTCTCTGCAGAGTTGAGATCTCTTAAGGCAAAGTCTAATCATAGGAGAACAAGAAGCACGGAGATGGAATGTGTTACACACACACACACACACACACACACAATTAAACAATTGTCCAATCTGAATATTGGAGTGTTCAGATTTTTTCTATATGCTAAAAAAAAAACCCTGAATCTTGGATCTAGATTTTTAAAACACTATAAAATCTATTTCTCTAGTTCTTCTTAAAAGAGACATAGCTAACAATGTAATTAATTTTATTGGAAAAACTAAACTACAACATATTAATATATTTCTTATATCAATCCTATATTTAATGCTGATTTCCATTTCCTACTTTGTTTGATTACACCAGTATCAATTAAGATTAAGGGTTTGGTTAATGGTGAAGACTAAGATGAAGAAAAGTAAAGGTGCCCATAGACTCAGTGGCGTAACTACCACCCCCACCACCCCGGACAGTAGGAGGGCCAGCCACGAGCCAACAACCTGTCCAGTGATCAGCTGTTTTTAAACAGCTAATCGCGCGTTTGAAGGAAACATGCACACTATCAGCTGTTTAAAAGACCCGAACTTCCGGAACCGAACTGGAAGGTTGGGTCTTTTAAACAGCTGATCGCGTGCATGTTTCCATCATACGCGCGATCAGCTGTTTAAAAACAGCTGATCGGGGAGGGTTGCACCCCTGCATACACTACTGAGATATTAAATATATTAGACATTTGTCTATAGATAAAAAACAGTTCCTTGGTCTGCTCCTACTGCCACTGCAGAATGAAGCATAATGGGCATGTCCAAGTCAGTGACTTGGGGAGAAGGAGGGGGTTGAAGCCTTGACATGACAAAGGTGTTTCTCTGGTTAGGAATTACTTAGAAAGGCAGGTATATAAACACTTAATTAGACTTTAATGAATAAATTAGCTGCATTGTACACTCTGATTGCTTTTTTCGGGAACATAGATTTATCTTTCAAGCAAAGAACCAAATGGGATTAGTGTGTGTAACACATCTTTCTGCCAAATCCTTAATCCAATAATTATAACTGTGTCTCATCTGTTTTATCTGTGAACCTGTGTCCAAGACTCTTGTAGTAATGGAAGGAGATTGGAAACGTTTCGGAATAATATTTAAATTCTATTTCATTTATCCTTATTATTATGAAGTGCATTAGAAAGAGAAAGCTTTATAATTTAATCTAATAAAATATGTTTCTGTCCCCAAACAATGTTCTACAGTACAAAGAAATGTTTAAGAAGGTTCTCATTCATCCAGGTCATGGTATATCTGTATTCAGTTAGATCAACTGGACTTAACGTTTTCGCTAGTCATCCAACTGGCTTTCTCAATTAAGAATGACTTGTACAAGAATCTGTTGGCAATTTAAGTACCCTGGAAAGTCCCAATTAGCATAGGTTAGAAGAAGAACTCCAACTTATGTAACTTAAAGGGCAAGTCCAGCCCTAAAATGAAAACTTACATACAGGTGAACAGGGGCGTATCTAAGGTCTAAGAAGATCAGGGGCACTCTTGGGCACTCAACGTGCCGCGCGCGGCGCAAAATTTTTTAGGCCATGCCCCTTTCTCCGCCCCAATTAGATCACACCCACTAAGTACTTAATGAGATGGCCAAAAAGACACAGACAGACAGATAGATAACCACAAACATAGACACAAAGCCCAATAGTGATAAACAGACAGAAAGACAGTGAAATAGACAGACAGAGATAGAGATCAGAGATCTGGATAGAGAGACACAAATTAATGACAAAAAGGCACAGTAAACTGGCAATTTCATTATATACTGGTAGCAATCTGGTAATTTTAAACTTACTGCTGTAACTCTGATATCTATCTATCTATCTATCTAACTCTGCTATCTATCTAACTCTGCTATCTATCTATCTATCTATCTATCTATCTAACTCTGCTATCTATCTAACTCTGCTATCTATCTATCTATCTATCTATCTATCTATCTAGCTATTATCTCTGATAGTCAAGAGATGCGAGCGAGCGATCGAGCGACGACGTACTGAGTCGGCTATCGACGAACGGAGCGAGACTCTAGCGATGTGATGATCGGCTAGCAGACTAGCGACAGCTGCTAGCTAGTCTAACTCTGGTATCTATCGATCTATCTAGTCGTAGCTATTAGCTTTATAGCGATCGACTGAGCGCGTAATCTAGCGAACTGAATCGGTCTAGCGAGAGACGAGCGAGCGGCGAGCGAGGGAGCGAGAGAGCGAGCGGAGCGAGCGAGCGAGCGAGCGAGCGGGGAGCGAGCGAGCGAGCGAGCGAGCGCGAGCGAGCGAGCGAGCGAGCGAGCGAGCGAGCGAGCGAGCGAGGAGCGAGAGCGAACCGGAGAGGAAGCGAGCGAGCGAGCGAGCGAGGAGCAGAGCGAACGCATAGAACGCGCGGCGAGCGAGTAGGAGCGAGAGCGTATCGAGCGAGAGCGCAGCGAGACGAGCGAAGAACGGGCGAGGAGGCGAGCGAGCGAGCAGCGAAGCGAGCGACTAGCGGAGAGCAAGCGAAGCGATCGAGCGAGCGATCGAGAACGATGCGAGCTATCTATATCGAACTCTGCTATCTATCATCATCGATTCTATCTATCGATCTACATCATATCTATCTATCTATCTATCTGTCTAACTCTGCTATCTATCTAACTCTGCTATCTATTAATCTAATCTAGAGACAGTGAGACACCAGACAGTCAGTGTAGGGGAAAGCGGGAGCGCAGGGCCTCTGTAATGTTTGCGCCGTCGCGCGCATGACGTCATCGCGCCGGCATGTGCGTGACGTCATCGCGCCGGCGGAATCCGCCGGGGAGTCCGGAACTAGGGGCACATGTCCGTAAAATATTCGGGGCACTTTGCAAAACATCCGGGACAGTGCCCCGAATGTTTTAACGTAGATAGCCACTGCAGGTAAATCCCCCCAAAACCTGAAATCCTTCACAATGTCCTGTTGCCCCGTTTCTGCTTCCTGGTTCTTCCAGTTAGTAACTGTCAATTATGGATTTGACACTTGACATCACAGCCAATGACTGAATGTTATCCCCCTGAGCATGCCCAGGCTTAGTACAGGTCCAGTACAGTTTCTAAATTGCTCTGTTTCCACAAGGCACCCAGAAGCATAGCAGGCATACAGTAATGAATTCATAGGATAAAGTAGGATATATCAACATATTTTAAAGAGGCCATTCTTTCCAAAAGATGTTCTTATGAGTGTGGAGTTGTCCTTTAAAACAAAGCTTAAAAAGAACAGGGAAAAAACAGATTTTATTGAACTATGGTCTACAACATATCAATTCTGCCTAATTGTCTAGCAACTGATGATTCCGAGCCTCTTCCTTGATTTATAGTTTTTTTTGGGTTCATGAAGTCAACTCCACATATAATTCTATGCAACAAGTGACACTAAGTGGGCAATGTACTGAGAGTACTTATAGCTAATAGTATTACAGATGCCCTAACCAATGTACCCAGGGTTAACTCGACTTTAAGACAATAATTGTGGTGGTTCAAGAAGAGAACACTCTGTAACTGCTGCTAGCACACCAAGGAGATAAACCCACAATCATAATGAAGTCCAGCAGGTTCCAACATCCCTATTTGCCATATGTACAATAACTGGTTTTGTAAAGTAGAAGCTTTTATTTCTCACCTCTATCTCCTGTATAAGGAAACACGTGCTCAGGCGCATAGAATACAGACCTGTCAGACTACACGTCAGAGGAGCGAGGGATCGGGTAAGTACCTTACCTTGTCTCTTGGCTCCTGCAGGATTTATTGAAGAAGGGGAGGTAAGACACAGCTCCTTTACCTCCTGTTCTTCAACAAAACCAAATGGCATTTTTTTTTTGTGGAGATACCCTTTAATAATCTGTCTTGAAAATGTGTAATTGAACTTGTGTCTATGTATTCAATATAAAAACAATGTTTTGAATAAAATAAAGGGGATTCCTCTATACTAGAGATGTCCGAAACTTACCAGTTTGGCTTCGTTTTTCGGATTTCTGAAGATCTAAAAATCCGAAAAGGTAATGTACTTTTGGGATTTCAAAAATACGATCGGAAATTACTTTCGAGTTTCCGATTGTATTTTCGAGGATTATCGAACGTTCAAGGCAATTGCCAAGGATTATGGAAAATAACCTTGAACATTTGATAATCATAGAAATCCGGAGTCCCGAAAGTTCCGAAATCTGAACTATTCGTCCAGTTTGGACGGTACTTCCCGATTTTAGAACCGAGGGGTTCCATGTTGGATCCCATCTCTACTATATACTGCAATCCAATGTATTTGTATTCTGTTTTACCAGTAATAACTAGAGATGTCCGAACTTCGCAAAATCCGGTCCGCTCGAGGATCCGCGAATTTTCGAAAAAATCCGAAAATTCGAAAACCCGCAGGCGGGACCCGTTAAAAAATAAAAATACCCTTGAAAATAACGAGATTTTTCGTATTTTCGAAAATTTTCGAAATTACGAGTTTTCACGTATTTTCGGGAATTTTCGAAATTTACGCGGTTTCATGTATTTTCGAAAATATGTATTTCGAAAATACAAGTAATCCTCGTAATTTGAATATTTTCGAAAATACGTATGTTAGGAATTAAGAGAAACCCTTGTATTTTCGAAAAAAACATGTTTTCCCGTATTTTCCGGAAATTTCGAAAATACGTGAAAACTGTAATTCGAAAATTTTTCAAAATACGAAAAATCCGCGAATCGGAAGTTCGAGAAGGCGGAAAATCCGGAGAAAAATCCGCCGTTCGCGAACGGGATAAATCCGCGGCGGGATCCGGGTTCGGATCCGCGAACCGGCCATTCCATAGTAATAACACCAAAAGCTAAATACTACATACCCTATATTTTTATAGAGATTGCCGCAGATATTTTTGCTCTAAAAAACTAATTAGTATCAATTATTTCTTTTTCTTCTCTTTAATTCCACCCATTTTTTGAACTCGATCTCCCCCAACATTATTCGACCTGGAGACATGAAATTCAGGTACCAGACCTGCAGGACATTACTGTAAAGGGTTCTTGATAAATTTACCAGTACCGTAGGCATAAACAAGGATGATTACCCTTCTCTTGATTAAATTCACCTGTGTTGTAGATGTAAACAAGGCTGCTTACTACTCTCTTAGATACAGCTGATAGTTCTCTAACTTAAAGGATAAATATACTCACCTACACCACTTTCCACTGAACCCAGCACTTAGAAGTACCCAGTACCCAAAGTTTTTAAATATGTGTTTTTATTGTGCTTTGGTCTTGTAATTTTTATTCTTTTATTGTGAAATTATATGTGTGTGTGTCACTGTATAATTTAGTGCATGAGACACAGTTTAAAGGACAACTATACTTACCTTATCCACTGTCCACCAATGCTTAGTACCCAGGGTGAGAACCTAAATGGCCAGGTCCTTACTGCTGGGTTTGCTTTCTATTTTCTGCAATATTTACTTAAAGTTTCCTTCACGGCTCCGACTTTACTTCCGCAATCGCAATCCCGGACAATGAGAAGACCTTATCCACGTAAAGTATAGTTGTCCTTTAAACTATGTCTCATGCACTAACTTGTGACACACACACACATACAATTTCACAAAAATATTTTTTTACAAGACCAAAGCACAATATTAAAAATACACATATTTACAAACTTTGAAATTTGTGTTAAAGGGCATGTCCAGCCATTAAAAAGGCGGAGTTTGGGGGGTGATTAATATTTCTAAGGTAACTTTATTTTAGGCTGTACTTACCCTTTAAAACTCACTGCACAAACAGACAAACCCATCAATAGGGCTCTGTGCAGCCAAAGCACAGTGCCTTCCAAAATGTAGCCTTCCAAGTCAAAGTTTATATTTAAACTTTCCCTTTCTAGTTATATATATTATACATAGGACTGTGGCAGCAAAGTATTGGCTAGAAATCAATAAACCTTTATACAAAAAAAGATGATAAATGCGAGTCCATAGGCCCCATATCATATCATACTATCTGCACACTTTAATATATTGTGAACAAAGGTGTTTTAGTTACATTATTACGGTTAATGGGTTAAAGGGTATGTCCACTCAGGTAAAAAACACCTGTAGCCAGTCTGAGTTAGAATGATCACAGTATAAAATACAATCAATTTACAATAATGCAGCCCTGCTAAATACATCAATCTGTCTGTCAGGCTCTGTACAATACAAGGTTTGTTACCATATAACTTTCATTTATGGCTTTTACATGTGTGTGGGGAGAAATGGGAGAAAAACAGTTTTTTCTTTAATTACTGAGTTTTTGGGAGTTTCAATCACTATTCCCAGGGAACAACTGGAAGATTTATTGATTTTATTAATAATTATAATGTGGGACTAGAAGAGATGTCCTATAAATTTCTTGACCGTACACGGGTGTCCTACTTACTCTTACACATAGTGGCACTGTCTGTACTGTTTATAGGTAGAGCGATATAGTAATTTAATTCATAGGGAGGACCATGGATATGGTAATTCACAGCAGTAGGAGGGCGTGACTATACCTGCATTTCACTTATTGATTGACAGGTCCTCCCTCCTCTGAATCATTAAAAATTATAAATCTAATATCTACAAAACGGGTGGACAGATTGGAAGAAGATGGGATGAATTATAGTTTAATAGTATGTTTTTTAAAAGTTTGAATTTGGACACTATAGTTGCCCTTTAATATTAAACTCTGAATAAAGTATACGGTCTGGTCCTCCTGCCATAGAATGGTAAGAATTTTTATACATTCATTTAAAGGACAAATTCTCATTTTAAATAAATATGATATTTATATAATATGACCAGCCCATGCTGACCCTAAGCATTGGTTTTAAATGTGTGTGGTTAAGCGTGGTTACATTCCGTTTTAGCTTTTAATATAGTATTTTAGGTGCCATGTGGTCAGGCGACCATATTGTTTTTATGTTACAGTCCAATTAAAGGAAGGATTTGGATCTGACACTTAAATATCTTTTGCTTTAAAGGACATGTAAACTAAGACAAATCCTTTTTTAACTAATCACAAAGCAATTAGGACTTATTACCAACAATCTTAAATCTGCTTTTTATTTTTCTTCTCTGACCTTCCTATGCCTTGTATTTTAGCTGTGGGAGTTTTACTTTTTAAAGAGGAAGGGGCACAACTAGTCAATAAAGAACTGTCAATCACCCAGCCCCCCCCTTTCTTCATTCGAAACATGTTGTGACCCTGTTCAAGCAGCAATAAAGAATCACTTTGGATTGCAGAACTGTGTTTGGCCTGTGTCTCCCTGCTTTTGCTTTGGTTCCTGTTGGATGGTTCGGCGTGTAGCGGACACGCTGCTGGGATTGACACTTGTTTATTATATTGGCCACACTAAGCAATTTTTGAATTAGTTGAAGCTATCTGTTGCTCTGTGCTCTTTCTGTGCAGATAAACCCAATCCCGCAGTTAGCTGCTGGCTGTGTTAGTTAAGTCCCAATGTAGCAGTGTAGCTAAATAAATCAATTACAAAGCCCCCCCCACACACACATACCTTCAAACTCCTACAGCTAAAAGAAAATCTTACATGATTCCAGCAGTGATTACAGCTCCCAGTGCTGCTTAACTTCCTATAGCAAAGCAGTTTTACTTTCACTATAACACAAAATCACTGGGTGAATGCTATTGGCTGTAGTGAGGCACAGATCATCTTCACTGCACATGCTCCACACTCTATCTGTGCCTCAGTTTTGGAAGGGGGTGGATACATAGAGAGGAGACATGCATACTAAATAGGAGTGAGCTGAACAGGACATGAGGAGCTCTAGTGGCAGGGAGCACTGAGAGCAAAAAGAGATAACGTTCCTGGCAGCACTAAAAATATAGAAAAGGATAAAGTCATTTTTTTCAGTTTAGTGTCCCTTTAATAAATCCAATTTGTTACAATTATCCATATTTAAACTAAATCTAATTTTATGTACTAGGAAAACAAGTCAAACCAAAGTTTATTTTAATTCTTTATATTTATTTGTAGTAAATACAGTACAATAGGGATAAAAGGACGGGTCGGGTATATGGGGTATTACATTTAGTGCTACACATTATACATCTCTTAACAATGACATATCCATTCACATCAGGTCCTGCTTTTAATGTTGTAGATGAATTAGGCTTTGTTGGAGGATGGGGGGCTGAGCTTTCCTTCCATCAATTTATCCCATTCAATTTCCTAAACAATGGGAAATACAAAGTAAATAATTAGCTTTTGCTTTTTATGATCCCCAGAAATCTTTCTTTGTTCATTTCATGTTAAACGTCAGAAATACAAAAGTACCTTAAAGAATTGATGATTCATTATTTCCAAGGCTCCAAATCTTGCACCAAGCCGAGTCCTTCCATTCTTTCCACTCTTTCCCAAAAACTACAAAGACAGAATAATGTTACCCCAACATTTAGTTCATATCCCTGAAAAGGTTTTACAGTTAAAGTTTCACTCTGGTAACTTACTCTTAGTAGAAAGATCTTGGTGACGGTATTCGTTCCATTTGGAAATTTTGGCTGTTCATTGGTTATCATATGTTTCATCCCCTCTTCATTTTTAACATCATATGGCAACTAAAAATAATAATAGGTACATATAGGTACAAAGATACAAACAGATCTGTGTTATTACCCTATAGATAACAAGCACAAGTCCTGTTGGTACCAGTATAACTAGTTGGGTGTGTTGGGAAATCGATCTATGATCACAAAATTAAACAAACTAATTAATGTCTATTGGATTTATTAGAAATATTTCCTACTTACATAACCAGCCAACATTTCGTAAATGATCAGACCCACAGCCCACCAGTCCACAGATCTGGTGTAGGGTTTGTCGTTCCAAATTTCAGGAGGTTGGTAAATTAAAGATTTTAAATTCCTCCTTCTGTAAAACATTTCATCTCCATGGCCAATTCCTAAACCAGAAACAAGACAATTACCGGTAACTCTTTTATATCATCATTTTTATTTGTGGGATTTATATTAAACCTGCTCATAGAGATGCACATCAAACTGACCTATTATTTAGCCATTTTTATGTATTGTAATCTGTATGTTATCTTATACCTGGATAATGCTGTCATTTTATGCATGTTTTAGATTATAATTAAATGAAACTTTAAACAATTAACTAATCTATTACGTTACATGGAACTGTACCAGGAATCCTACCTTCTTCGCAGTGACTGCAGGTTCCACTTGCCCATCAGGCATTGAATTCGCTGCTACAGGGTCAGGGACATTGATTTCGGGAACCTGAAAATTTGATACAAGAAATAAACAGTAATTATTATCATGTTTTGTGGCTATGAAGGGTCTAATGCTCTGCATCTCATCTTGTGTGTCAATCTGCCACTAGAATTTCGACACAGGGCAAGGTTATAAAAGATTATAAAAATATATAAACACTGGAATTGGATTTTTATAGTTTTGTATAGAATTACATATTTTATAATTTAAATTATAAGTATAAGCAGCTTGTGGGGTATATAAAGAAAATAAAGTTGGTAGGAAGGATAAATAAACCCTCTTCAGTATTGATATGTACATTGTACGGGGACCATATTAGGATAAATATAACCCCAATCCCCCATATTGTACTGGTGGTTCCTTGCTTCCTGAAACTGGGTCACAATCTCAGCAGATGTTATAGTCACAGTTGCAGGTACAGGAGCAATGACACAGGAGTCCTAGAAATGTAATAAATGGAAAACACAAAACACAATTTGTAATAATTATTGCAAATATTTGTGATGACTAAATACGGTATAACGTCTTATCACAGAAATGATATATTTAATATACAAACCATATTACACTAATATGTTAATTCACACGTCACATACTTGGATTGGGGATGGTTTATTACATTGTGCCCCATGTGACGGATTTATAGGGAGGAATGTTATAACACATAGTAGCCCACATGACAGGGGTAAACATATTGTTTTGACTTTAGGAGCTGGTCTATTTCTATACAAGGCCCAATAGCTACCCGTCGCCGGAATTGTTTACTTTGGTTACTTACCGTGCATTATTGTGCTCTGCTCCTCCTGTACCATTTCTCTATTCCCACATTCACTTTGGGGAGCTAAACAACCGGTAAAACAAACATTAACTGATAATCTAACTACAACGTTTTATATTGGTTATTGATCGCCTATATTAATTAGTAGATGTTAATGTTCACATTCACACTGTTTGGCTAAATATAATATTAATTGGTAGAATTACAAAATAGACCAAGATCCCATGTATGTAACCTGGCGGTATCCTCTGACGTCAGACACGCAGGTCCCACTTGCCCATCAGATGAATTCGCTGCTACTTTCTAAGGGGCAGGGACATTGATTTCGGGGGAACATGAAAAATTTTGAACAAGAATAAACAGAATTATTATATGTTTGGGCTATGGCTATGAAGGGTCTAATGCTCTGCATCTCATCTTGTGTGTCAATCTATAAATTTGCTTTGTGATGTACAATTGTAATGTACTTACTATTGCAAGGTCAATTTCTTCTACAGCATCGCAGACACCAACACTGGGATCCTGAAAATGTTCATAAATTAAAAGCAGACAATAAGTTATTTGGAAGTTATTTAGTTACTGTTATGATTTGTATTAACAGTGTAACAGCCCTTATAGTGAGGTTAAACAAATTGTTTTAGCCAGTTCAATTAAAACCAAAAGAAACTTCCCGAAACTGTCAAATGTAACATTTTAATTGGATATCTGGCTTCTGGGATTTGTCTAGCCCTCCCTTAATGATTGGACCATCCATTTGTGATTTTATAGCAATACTTTTTTATAGCAGTTCTATGATTTACTGGGATAATGGACTTACTGTGCGACTTATCCGCTGCTTCTTTCTCTTCCGTTTATTCCGTTTTCTTTTCCTTTTCTTCTTTAGTTCAGGATTTTCTAATAAAGAGCAAAATGCAAAAGCAAACACTTAATGATGTTTAAGTACACATTTTTAAAATTAAATATACTTTTAGTATAATATTATATACTATCATTTTCAATTTAAATGTCTTTTTTATATGGCAGAGAAGTAGAGTTCCCTCTATGACAAAACTAAGTATCGTAAGATAATAAATATTTGGAGGTGCTATGGAGGAAATCACTAAAGAACATGCACATGATCAAAGGAACAAAGTCTTTGGTATAAAAGCTCCTGTTGGAACTAATGCACCTTCTGCTTACATGCAGGTCAATTACTATCTATAGAGGACAATAAATGGATCCTACCTGCAGTGCTGAGATATACATAGCACCAGGATACTGACAGTTCCTCTATGAAGGGTGATGTACAGTTGTGTGGGATTTGGTTTGGTAATAAAGGATAATGATAAAAGTATAACATTGACCCCTTATACTGTACCTGGAAGATTCTCTGCTACCTGCACAACTACAGGAGTCTCATCTTGGTCAAGACCGACCTTGACATCATCGGGGACCTAAAAAGGTTCACAAATTAATACATAAAAACCCACAATATAGAAACAAATTCCAATTATAATAATAGTATATGTTCCCCCTCTCGGCTATTTCTTATATTATTGTCAGGAATGGGGGTCAAAAATGGTCTGGATCTGGTTCATAGTCTGTAGTGTAAGGATAGAGTTAGTTCTAAACTTTGTTCCATTGAATTATCTGATACCCTGTGATCAGGTCAATTAACATTACTTGAGATTTTGTTGTTTGTATCTTTCCAATTCTTATCTATTGTGCTGATGGACGCTTGTGATGTACAACGGACCATGGTGTACTTACCAATGGCTATGACGGGCTAATGCTCTGCATCTCATTTGTGTTCAATCTAAAATTGCTTTGTGAGGTACAATTGTAATGTACTGCTATTGCAGTCAATTTCTTCTACAGCATCGCAGCCCAACACTGGGATCCTGAAAATGTTCATAAATTAAACGCAGACAAGAAGTTATTTGGAAGTTATTTAGTATCTGTTATGATTTGTATTAACAGATGTAACAGCCCTTATAGTGAGGTGAAACAAATTGTTTTAGCCGTTCAAGTAAAACCAAAAGAAACTTCCGCAACGGTCAAATGAAAATTTTAATTGGATATGTGGCTTTGGGAATTTGTCTAGGCCCTCCCTAATGATGGACCATCCATTGTGATGTTATAGCACTACTTTTTATAGCAGTCTATGATTTCTGGGATAATGGACTAATGTGAGATTATCCGCTGCTTATCTCTTGTGATTCAGGTTTGCTTTTACTTGCTTTTTAGTTAGGGATTTATAAAAAAGCAAAATGCCCTTCAAAAGCAAACATTAATGATGTTTAAGTACACATTTTTAAAATTAAATATACTTTTAGTACAATATTATATACTATCATTTTCAATTTAAAGTCTTGTTAGTATGGCAGCGAAGTAGGTTCCCTATATGACAAACTAAGGATCGTTAAGATAATAAATATTTGGAGTGATATGGAGGAAATCACTAAAGAACATGCACATGATCAAAAGGAACAAAGCTTTGGTATAAAGATCCTGTTGGAACTATATGCACCTTATGCTACATTGCAGGTCAATTACTATCGATAAGAGGACAATAAGGAATCCTACTGCAGTGCTGAGATATAAATAGCACTGGATACTGAAAGTCTCTATGAAGGGTGAAGTACAGTCGGTGTGGGATGTGGTTGGTAATAAAGAATAATGATAAAAGTTTAACAGTGACCCCGTATACTTTACCGAGAAGATCTCGGCTCCTGCCAACAACTACAGGAGTCTCATCTCGACCTGAAGAGTCTCTGCTACCCTGCCACAACTACAGGAGTCTATCTGACCTGGAAGATTCTCTGCCGCTACTGCAACCACACTACAGGAGATTTCATCTTGACTGGAAGATTCTTGCTACCTGCACAACTAACAGGAGTTCATCTTGGTCAAGACCGACCTTGACATCATCGGGGACCTAAAAAAGGTTCAAAAATTAATACATAAAACCCACAATATAGAACACAAATTCCAATTATAATAATGGTATATGTTCCCCATCTCGGCTAGTTTTATATTCTTGTCAGGGAGATGGGGGTCAAAAATGGTTCTGGATCTGGTCATAGTCTGGTAGTGTAAGGATAGATTGGTTCTAAACTTGTTCAATTGAATTATTGTAACCTGTGATCAGGTCAATTAACATTAATTGAGATTTAATGGTGTGATCTGTTCCATATTCAAATCTATGGTGATGGGGACGCTTTTGTGAGGACAACGGCAATTGGGTGACTACCAATGAAAATTCATGGTGGCATTTACATATTTAGTTCACAGAAGTTTCAAATTTATGATACAGGGGAGATTACAAAAGCAAAATAAATTCTAATAAATTTTTAGTCGAAGTTTGTACATAGAAATGCGGCAATCAAGCTATGGGGGAATTGTAGCCAAACATCTGAAGTACCAAGGTTTGAAACCTGACCTCTATGAATATGGGGGATGAAGGCTTACTTATAAGTATGGGGGTAGGTTAAAGATTTAATATTTACTAAAAATAGTTATATAGAAGGCCAGTAGAGTTCCAGACCTTTATAGGTTAGTTAAGGTCAAAGAATTCTTGGTGAATTTAATATGATTATTGTACAATGAGATTACAAATCCTATGTGTACCAGCTAGCAAAGGAAGACTAACAGGGCTTATTGAGATCAGAAATACCATATGATTAATTTCACAATTCTCCTATTTTAGAATTATCTGATACCCTGTGATCAGGTCAATTAACATTACTTGAGATTTTGTTGGTTTTATCTTTCCATATTCTAATATCTATTGTGCTGCTGGACGCTTTGTGATGTACAACGACAATTGGTGTACTTACCAATGGCTATGAAGGGTCTAATGCTCTGCATCTCATCTTGTGTGTCAATCATTATCTGATACCCTGTGATCAGGTCAATTAACATTACTTGAGATTTAATTGGTTTTATCTGTTTTCCATATTCTAATATCTATTGTGCTGCTGGACGCTTTGTGATGTACAACGGCAATTGGTGTACTTACCAATGAAATTTCATTGTGGCCTTTTACATCTTCTTTCACAGAAGTTTCAATTTCTGATACAGGGAGATCTACAAAAGACAAAATAAATTCTAATAAATTTTTAGTCGAAGTTTTTACAATAGAAATTCTGCAATCAAGCTATGGTGGGAATTGTAGCCAAACATCTGAAGTACCAAGGTTTGACACCCCTGACCTATATTGATATATGGGGGATTTATAGGCTTACTTATAATATGGGGGTAGGTTAAAGATATTTATATATTTACTAAAATATATTTATATAGAAGTCCCAGTAGAGTTCCAAGACCTTTATAGTTATTTAAGGTCAAAGAATTCCTTGGTGACTTTAATATTCTTATATGTACAATAAGAATTACAAACTCCTCTGTGTACAGCTAGCAAAGGAAGACTAACAGGCTTTATTGAGATCAGAAATACAATATGATTAATTCACAATTCTCCTGATTTTAGACCACAGTGGAAGTATATCCAGGATCCCGGAAAAGGGGAGGGGTTGGAAATATTGGGGGGGGGGGGGGGGCCACCCCCCCGGGTCCCCCCCCCCCCCCCCGCCGCTTCCCACAGTGCAAGTATCTCCATGACAACAGAGCTGCTTGCTAGCTATAGGCTGAGGAGCAGAGGGGAGTGTTCTAAGTCTAGCCCTTCTGCGCTCATCCGACAGCTAAAGCAGCCGGTGTACAGCTGTGGGGGAAGGGATCTTAATGGGAGGCTTAATATACAAGAGGAGTAGCCCTGATAACTGTAAAAAGAGCCACGGTGATGGAAAAGGGTAAAGGTTTGTACACACGTCCGATTTGTGCAGCAAGCAATGACCCTGACACTGATACACCCGTGCAACGAACGGCGTCACGGCCGAGAATCGCACGTGTATTCATTCGCTCATCGGATCGGAGGAATTCCCCCCAACTGAACAAATACACACGCGCGATCCCCAGACGAATCGCTGTTCGATGCGCGATTGTATCGGTGCCAGAGGTTGTGGCTCCGCAGTGTATAAACGTATAATGTAAAGTATGTATTCCACTCTCTGCTTCTACCAGCCCTATCTTTTATCTCCATGTTATATGTGCAACCTTACAAAACTACAAATCCCATCATTCATTTCTGTCCAATGGGGAAAATTACCCCAATATTAGCACAATTATTTCTCATATATATAAATTAGAGTTTTCTACTTACTAATTAGTTGAAATCCGCTGTCCAGTCAAAAAAAAAATAAATTGTCAAGGAGTCGACCTGAGTAGAGAATCTCAATACACAGAGACTCAACTTGGCTAAAAAATCAGAAAAAAGGCTCAGAAAAAGGGGTTTGTGTGCAAACAGGAGCAAAATGCGGACCGCTCTGCAGCTCAACAACACACAAAATGATCAAAACTTCCCTGTGATGCAGCAGCAAAAGTTTTTTCTGTAAACAATATTACCATGGCAACAGATCACATGATTTTATACTTTTATTTATTTATTTATTTGAGTAACATTACATTATATCACACTTGCATATACATTTTTTTACCGATCAATGATTTTATATTTACAATAAAAAATGTCCTTGTAATGTAATTTTTTAATTACCTCAATATTAATACAATTATTTCTTTTATATATAATTATATTGTTTTCTACTTACTAATTAGTTTAAATCCACTGTCCAGTCGAAAAAAAATAAAAACTGCCAAGGAGTCGACCTGTGTAGAGAATAATCTCAATACACAGAAACTCAGCATAACTAAAAAAATCTGAAAAAAGGCTCAGGAAGGGCTAGGCCACACTGCTGCACTTTTTTTGCGTTTGCGCTTGCGTTAGCACATGCGTTCGCGCTTGTGTTTTTTTCATATCATTGAAAACGCGGCAACGCACCGAAAACGCGCGGTTTAAGGTGCGTTGCGATTTGCGTTCCGCATTTTAAATCGCAATCGCATGCGTTTTTTTAATAGTTAATGAAATAATCGCATGCGCAAATGCAACGAAATCGCAAATGAAATCACATGCGATTGCGTTTGCGTTGCAGTGTGGCGTGCCTGACCAGGGGGCTTGTTGTGTTAGATCATGCTGGTGTTAGCCCTGGGGCAGGGGTGTCCCTAGGGTTTTTGGCACCTGAAAATACTTTTGAATGCCGCCCCTAGACCAAGCGGCGCGCGCAGCGTGGCTTAATATGTGGGCGTGGCTTAATAGTGGGTGTGGCTTGGCGCATGGGCGTGGCAAATTTCATGGGTTTTTTTGAAAATAGTTATTTATACGCTTCTCTATTTTTAGAAAACACTAAAAACATGTTGGTGCAACTGTAATTACATTAGAAAGCCCTACCATACTCTGTAGAATAAAGATGTTGGCCAAAAGATTTGTAAGCCCTGCTACCACGTTCAAGGTAGACTCTTTCAGCAGGGCCCTAACTATTATCTAAATTATATATTTTATCTATCTATCTGTCTATCTCTCTCTGCTATCTCTCTCTCTCTGCTATATCTATCTCTGCTATCTATCTCTCTCTCTCTCTGCTATCTATCTATATTTGCTATCTATCTCTTCTATCTGTCTACCTATCTATCTATCTCTCTCTCTGCTATCTATCTATCTCTTCTATCTGTCTATCTATCTATCTCTGCTATTTATCTATCTCTGCTATCTATCTCTCTCTGCTATCTATCTATCTATCTATCTCTCTCTCTGCTATTCTATATCTATCTATCACTATCTATCTAGTTATCTTCGCTTCTATCTTCTATCCGATTTATCTACTTCTGCATCTACGCTCTCATCTGATCTATCTATCTATCTATCTCTTCTATCTATCTATCTCTACTATTTATCTATCTATATTATCTATCTCTGCTATTTATCTATCTATCTCTCTATCTCTCTATATCTCTCTCTCTCTCTGCTATCTCTCGCTCTCTCTGCTATCTCTATATTTGCTATCTATCTATCTCTCTCTGCTATCTATCTGTGCTATCTATCTCTCTCTCTCTGCTATCTATCTATCTCTGCTATCTATCTATCTCTTCTATCCGTCTCTCTATCTCCTCTATCTTCTATCTCTCGCTATTTACTCTCTATCTTCTACTCATCTATCTCTGCTATAGATATCTATCTCTGCTATCTATTGATATTTATCTCTTGCTATCTATCTCTCTTGCTCTATCTATCTATCTCTCTAATCTCTCATCTGCTATCTATATCTCTGCTTATCTATCTCTCTCTGCACTAAATCGCTCTCTCTCTGCTATCTATCTATCTCTGCTATCTATCTCTCCTCTGCTATCTATCTATATTTGCTATCATCTCTATCTGTCTACCTATCTATCTATCTCTCTCCGCTATTATCTATCTATCTATCTATCTATCTATCTATCTATCTATCTATCTATCCTATCATCTATCTATCTATCTATCTCTTCTATCTGTCTATCTATCTATCTTATGCTATTATCTATCTCTTGCATCTATCTATCTTATTCTATCTATCTATCTATCTATATACTATCTATCTATCTCATCTATCTATCTATCACTCTATCTGATCTATCTATCTATCTACTATCTACTCTTTCTATTATCTATTCTTATTTATCTACTCTGCTATCTTCTCTCTCTGTTCTATATATCTATCTCTTCTATCCTATCTATCTCTGCTATTTATCTATCTATATTATCTATCTATCTCTGCTATTTATCTATCTATCTCTGCTATCTCTCTCTCTCTGATCATACTCTCGCTTCTCTATCTGCTATATCTTATATTGCTATCTATCTATCTCTCTCTGCTATCTATCTATCTGGCTATCTCTCTCTCTCTCTTGCTATTTATCTATCTCTGCTATCTATCTATCATCTATCTCTATTATCGTTATCTATCTCTTCTATCTGTCTACTATCTATGCTATTTATCTATCTTTGCATCTATCTATCTCTGCTATCTATCTATCTCTTGCTTCTATCTGCTATTTATTCTCTGCTATATATCTCTCTTGCTATCATCTCTCTCTGCATCTACTAATTCTATCTATAATCTCTGCTATCTATACTCTCTCTTCTCTCTCTCCTGTCTATCTATATTTGACTATCTATCTATCTCTGTCTATATCTATCTCTTCTATCTGTCTATCTATCTACTGCTATCTATCTATCTCTCTCTTGCTATCTATATATCTCTTCTATCTTCTGCACTATTTATACTCTTCTATCTGTCTATCTATCATCTTCTATCTGTCTATCTATATCTTTTTGTTCTCTCTATCTCTGCTATATATCTATCTCTGCTCTCTATCTGATTAGTATCTCTCTGCTATCTATCTACTCTCTGCTATATATCTCCTTTCTCTCTTCTGCATAGATATCTCTATCTCTCTTCTCTTCTATGTATATTTGCTATCTATCTATCTCTCCTATCTATCTATCTCTTCTATCTGTATCTCTTATCTCTGCTATACTATCTATTATCTCTATCTACTGCTACTCGTATTATATCTCTTCTATCTGTCTATCTATCTCTCTCTGTATCTATTATCTATTGTTATATATCTCTGCTATCTTTATATCTTCTATTGTCTATTATCTCTCTTGTTTCTATTATCTGCTATCTATCTATCTCTGCTATCTATCTATCTCTGCTACTATCTATCTCTGCTATATATCTATGCTCTGTATCTATCATATATCTATCTTCTCTGCTTCTATCTTCTCTGGCTATCTTATTATGCTGTATTATCTCTGCTATCTTCTGCGATCACTTATTCTGCATTATCTCTCTTGGATTCTTATATCTCTCTCTGCTTATTATGATATATCTGCTATCTAATCTTACTGTCTGATATGTATCTCTCTGCTATCTATCTATCTCTGACTCTATGCTCTCTATCTCTCTATCTAATAGAGTGTGCCAGCCCAGCCACACACAAAAAACCACAATAAAAGCCCAGCCATCAGTATGCATATTCCGTAGAGCCCCCCCCTGCTCCAAAGCCCGATTCCCCTCAAAGGCACCAACCGGCACCACCACCCCGCCCCCCCCTCCCCTCTCCTCTCCCCCCCAAAAATAAAAGCCCTTGCTCCCTCACTCACAGAATCACAAGAAATCTCCGTCCGAGTCCTCTCACAGGCTGCTGCTCCGCTCAATCGCAAATGAAATCACATGCGATTGCGTTTGCGTTGCAGTGTGGCTGTGCCTGAAAAGGGGCTTGTGTGTTAGATCAGGCTGGTGTGTAATTTGAGACTAAAAGGCAGTATTCATATAGCA